>JAWDEX010000008.1:5071216-5117984 GCA_035221805.1 Trichilia hirta | reverse complement strand
ATAAAATATTATAAATTAAAGTATTAAAATTTTAAATTAAATTTAAAATATTTTTTAATAAAAAATTAATTATTTTAATTAAAGAATTTATAAGATAAAAGTTCGAAATTTATATGATAAAAATTAGAGATCTATATAATAAAAGTCTTTATTTTGTCTTTAGTAAAAGGAGTATTTATTATTTTAAAAAATAGTAGAGGGGGGTTTGTTTTAAAATTTTTGATAAGGAGTATTATCATTTTAATAAATTATAGAAGGAATTTTATCTTTCTCCCTTTAAATAATTAAGATAAATATGATCGAGCAGGTAAAAAAATATATATTTACTTTTACCATAAATCACAAATCAATATTCTCCGTTAGTTATTTTTTTAAAAGTACAAAGAATATATGTAACTTGTTGCCAGCCACCCTTTAGAGTGGTGGTTTGGCATCATGCAAAGCTAATATTAAGAAGTATATTTTTTCAAATAATATATTATAAAGTACACATTTTTTCAAGACTAATGTTAGGTGGGAAAAATTGTTCAATTTAAATATGATTATAATATCAACAAATTAAAAAATTAAAAAATATATTAGATTTATTTTTTAAAAGTCAATATCTACAATTTATAATTTAAGACACGAGTAAGACTAAAAATATTAAATAATTATCTTAAATGAAGATGTAATCTTCATGAATCATACATAAATTTTATATTATATTAAAATTTATTATTAATAAATAGCGTAGATTCGTTAACAAAATTTTAAATTAAAATAGAAATTGGATTCTCAATCCTACCATAAATAATTTATGAGAAATAATGATTTTTTTTTTTACGAGGCGGTGCAATAACTCGATTTTGACTCTAAAAACGCTGCAGAAAATCCTCGCACTTCTCCCCCTTACGAGTTATGGACCATAATACAAACGAAACATAACAAACAAAACTCTATTATTAGTGGTATTAGTGTTAAAGTCTAGTTAGCTGATTAATTAACAAAGTAATTAATCTCAAGACCTTTCAATTTCTCCATAAATGTTCTAGTTTTCGTACCCGATAAAAGAATATATAATGAATTTCTGGAATTTCCAAAATTTTATAATTTTTTTTATAAAATTTTTACAGCTCAGATCGTCATCCATTTCCATATTATAATTATTAATTGCCTATCATGTCCCTATCGAACCTCTTTGTTTACTCAATTCTCATAATCCAATTTGGCACGCAAACACTCGGTTTCTGTTTCTTTTCTCTACCCTTGTCATTCCAGATTTTTGCTTCTTCCTCACTGAATTTGTTGTGGTGGGTAAAGAGTTTTTGTTTCTTTTTTATTGTGTATTTGCTCTCTTGTTCTTGCTTTCTTAATACCCATTTTGATTTTTATCTGTGTGTGTTTTCAGTTTACACAGTGAAGGTTTCAGCTTGAAATCTGCTAATTAATGGCGGCTGAATTGTTGGGTCCAAGATTGTACAACTGTTGTAATTGTCCGAATCATGTTGCAATTCATGATGATATCATTTCCAAAGCTTTTCAGGTTGATCACTTAAACCTCTATCTTATGTCAAATTTCAATTGAATATTTTGTCAAACCAAGCTAGAAATCTAGAAATCCTTGTTAGCTTATGGAAAATTTAGAGCTTTATACATATGTGGTTGGGAAAATTCGTAGCTTTTCATATATATTGTTGGAAAATTTAGAGCTTCAGTTATTTGCAGATATCTTGTGAAGAATTGAATTCGATAGGTTCGAATCTTCGTTTTGTAAGCTTGATTGCAGGGAGTGATGTAGATGATCTATGGAATTTCCCAGATCATTTTAAATTGAGTTTTAACTGTCATTCGGGTTCTGAGTGAATGTTTTGCAAGCATGCTTGAATGAAATGATGTACACATTTGCCAAGCACGAATTCATGAAATGATGTAGATGTTGTTGTATGGAATTTCTGGGTTCATTTTTAACATGAGTTTTGACTGTGATTGGGGTTATGGGGCAGATATTTTAGTCCAACAATTTTTGCATAATTTTGTTTAGGGAAGAAATGGTAGAGCGTTTCTGTTCTCCCACGCCATGAATGTTATTGTAGGGCCAAAAGAAGACAGACGTCTCTTGACTGGTCTCCACACTGTTGCTGATATCTATTGTTCAGATTGTGGTCAAGTTTTGGGTTGGAAGTATGAACGAGCTTTTGAGGTGCCGCAGAAATACAAGGAAGGGAAGTTCATATTTGAGAAATCAAGGATTGTAAAGGATAATTGGTAGCTAGTTCTTCATCAATCTTTACGGTCCTAATTCGTGTGTGTTGATGATGCAAATGTATTAATGCTTCACGAAGCTTATCTTGTACAGAAATTTGTCATCATTTATCAGTGGTCATCACTCATTCTTGTCACAAACTGTGTCCCAATGATTGTTAGTGATTTGGCAATTCATCTGTTAATAAAATTGTGTATAGATGTCTTTGGTTGTTGCGATACTAATATAGATGCTTCTCTTTTTCTAAATTTTATCTTGGTTGCACTCTAGAGTACGTTGATAAGCTTAGTTTTTTCTTATAATTCTCTTTTAGCTGTCGGTAATATCATTATTGGTGGACTTTGAATCAACTGAAGCTTGTCCTATTATTTTATCGGCTTTGCTTTTTGTTTTGTAAGTAAAGGGGATGGTGGTTTCACAACAAGGTTGCTTGAACATGGTTTTCTTTCGTTGTCCACAAGAACAATTTAAGGTTAGTGTTTTGTGGACTTTTTGTATGTATTGTAACATGATAACAATGGAGGGAGGTCAGCAGGGGTTGCCAATGTAAAAATTGCATCGCATTGCACGTTTGATGTTGGGACTCGCATTGGCTGCTGCTGATTATTATTGTGTTGGTGGATAAGGCGTCCAGGATTGCAGGCCTTCCATGCAAGATTTGCAACAGCCCACATATAGCTAGATGGGGAAAGTCGTTTGACTCTATTCAAGTTAAATGCGACAAGTTTATAATTCGTCTTATTGATAGCAATGGTGATTGATGAAGGCATTTCTTCTGTTAGAATTATATCGTGATATCTTGAATTTGAATCGAGAATTCACGTCTAATTTTATGTGATGAATGATAAAGATCCCCTTTTGGAATAAGAACTCATGAATGCCAAATTTAAAGAATAAAATCCCTTCAACAATGGAGTTGGAATCATTAGTCTTATCGAATATGATTAACGAAAAGGGTCGCGTATTTTGTAAAATGCAATTCAAAATACCCATGTTATAACCAGGGATTAACTGCTGCACATATAATATATAATGTAGTCTGAAAATATATGATGGCTTAAACGGCTTAAGCTCCTTTAACAATAACGATAACCAAGAAAGAAAATGGTTTAATTTTTGCACTTGTAATTTATAAAATAATTAAATATATTGTTCAATATATGTGCAGATATATATTTTGTATTGTTCAATAAAATGGTATTTTGATCATTTTAGTTTGTAAAGAATAATTTTTTTCTGATTGTATTTTTTGCATTTTTTATATATAAAGTGTGTGATGGGGATATATAGGAATTGTAAAATAAAAGGTTTTTTTAATTAACAAATAGGGAATTATTTCTTCTAATTTTGAAACCGCGTCGTTCCATCAAAAAGCTGGAAGATGCGTTTGAAGAAACCTTTATGGAGCGAGGTAGCGGAGAAGCTGTGCGAATCCTCAACGGGATGGGAAACGGATACCTCGGTGCCGGTGGCGGCGGCGGTAGGGTAGTTAGTGAATTCACTTAACGTAGAAAGAGTCTACAGAGAAATCACTCTCTCTTTCTCTCAGCACCGGTCTACGCGATGCGTTTCGAGTTCTCGTTCCTCCGCGTTCGCGGTCTCCGTTCGCTCCTCAAATCGTTCAATCCGTCGCCCAATCCGAATTCAACATGAACCTCTTTTGCCACTCGCAATCTCTTCCCAATCTTCAAGGTTCTTAATCAATCCGTAGTTCACTTAAATTTAGCTAAATGAACAAAATGTACTTATTCTTTTTTAAAAATTTTCAGTTGTTCCTGTTTTGTTTCAGCGTTCATTTAAGAAGAGTCAGTAGACGAGACTGTAACAAGTTTTGGACCATATATTTACTGTGGATCCTATAAAGATAATTAGTCCATCAACGGATGCTGAAGTTGCGTTGCGGTTGCGCTTCGAGTTTCGGAAGTTTGCCGTTTTCTACAAAGAGAAAGCACAGTTTTGGCACGAAAACATTAAGCCATTAAGGTCTTTTATGTTTTTTTTAACCTTAAATTATTGATGTTGAGGGTTATTTTGGACCCAGAATTATAAGTTTATAGTTAGTTGATATACGGGGAATTCGATGTATGTTGTTTGTGTAGGTTTTGATGAATATATTATCAACTCGAGGAGCTCTAGAACTAGGAGCATGCTTGGATGCATTTTCGATAATGCTGGATTCATCAGCCAATCAACTGGTATTTTTTGACTTTTTGTCTGTTTCAGCTTTGATTATTAACTTACTAGGGGCTGTGGGATTTCATAGAGTAAATTATTCGGTCATCAAATTTGCATTTTCCTGGAATTGATTGCAAAGCAATTTACTGTGTTTCCAGTGTTAACTGTATACTTCTTGTGATCTGTTTTTCTATTGATTTACATTGAACTAGCAGAACGGCATGGCTATAGAGATATCTGTTAAAACAGTTTTTGGATGTGGTGTAATGGATACCAAATGATAGAAACTGAGGGGAGTTTTCTTAGCTTCCTTATCTAGCTGGCTTGATTTGTTTTGGAAGCTCAAAAATTACTTCCATCATTGTGGTTGTCCTTACTTTTTGTCAAATTTATGCCATAGTAGCTCCTGTAAGTATAAGTTTGTTGTGGTTCAGGTAACTTTATAAGTGGACGTGCAATACTTTAGGAATCTGATTTACATTTATTAATGTCTTTGAAGCTTAGTATGTACTGTCCTCGGCTTTCTCACCACAAAGAGAGTATTTCTGGCTTTATTAATTGCCTTTTGAGAGATTAAATCTTTGTAATACTGGATGCGAGTTGATTAATTGTTTACCAGGATTTTGAGGCAGGTAATGGTGTTGAGGAAGTTGCAGTGCTCATAAGAGACAAGCAAGTGGATGAAAATCTCAGGTTTCCTTTTACTTGCTATTTTAAATATCAGTCTAGTCACATCATTTTCTTTTTCCAAAAAAATTATAATCATTGGAGTATGGATATTATAGTGGAATATCTCTTGTTGTGAATCTAAGAAGTTTACCTTTCATTTAAGTTCTAAAAAATAAAGAGTTGATTCCTCCAAATATGAATGAGAAAACCTGAAAGTGAACAGAAGGAAACATTGATGGAAGGATGTTCCAATTGCATACAAGCTTCTTGTGTTTACACCACAGTAGCATAGGAAGTTCCAAGTCAATGGCTTTCACAATCGCATTAAATACTTTTCTTTCTGCAAATTTGACATTTCGCACATAAGAGATGCATTTATGCCGTACGATTAGGTTAAAATGTGGAGAATTCTTGCTTCTACTCGTTGGCCATGTAAACGGAAGACAATAGCTCCCATGGCAACTGTACATGAAGATATAAGGCGACTTCTGGGTGAAAAATGAGCTTCATTGATGTGGGCGGCAAGTCAATTTGGGTCTACCTTTATTCCAAAGGAGAGACTTACTGCTCTGCACATTCAAGCTCGCAGGGTTTAGGAGTCTCTGGACTTGTACTGAATCAAATACTGGACTATCGAATCTCATGGCAGTTTTCTGTTGTTGACTAGAGGATACAAAAATGTTCTGTGTGTAGCAAATGACTTTTCTTAATTATTAAGGAGGAATCATACAACCATTCAGAATGGCCTCACTGCTTCCTTTGTATTGTACCAAAATTATAAATCCAGATACGTCTTGCTAGCATATTATTATGTGAATTTACAATGCAGTCGTCACTAATTGTGTTTTCAAGTTCAGGGTTAAACTATACAAAATGGTATAAATCTCGTTTGTCCTGTCATGAGATCTGTCACCCGCAAGAAAAACACGAATCTCCGCTGTGTCTTCAGTCCCGCTGCTGCCGGAACACTTTTACATTACCCTAATCTTCAATTTCTGTCTTGTCCTTTTGCTAGATCAGACTGTTTTCCAGAATAAGCATATAAAATTGCTGCAGATAGTTTGCGGTGTTATCTGGTTCCATATCTATGAGCTTCTCCGCTGCAATTTGCACAAGTTCAACATTGCCATGAACTACAAAACCTCCAACACCCCCCACATCACTGAATCAGGTGCCATGCGAGTTTTCTTAATAAGCTCATAAGCTTCACTGAGCTGTCCTGCTCAACTCAGTACATCAACCATACATGTGTAGTGTTATAACGAGAATTTCACGTCATGATGTGCGATCAGATTGAAGAATTCATGACCTGCCTCGATATAACCAGCATGATCACAGGAAGAAAGAACAGAAAGGAAACTAACGTGATCTGGTGTAAAATTGCCGTCTAGGATTCTTCGAAAATTAGCAATCCCGTCCTCTCCTTGTCCGTGCACGGCGTATGCTGGAAGCACGTAGCGTTCTGGGATCTGGGTTACATATCCTCTGATAAGCCAGCTGGGCATGATTTAAACTACCGCATTTTGCATATTGCCACGATGGCTGCTCCTATGTGAATGTCTGAGTTGTATGCACATCTGATCGAATATATGTGAACCTGCTTCCCCTTTCCACTGTGGCCAAACTAGAGCAAGCAGATAGAATTATTCCGGTGGTGTAAATATCAGGTGTTAGATTTAGAATTTGCAATTCAGAGAACCTGCATAGCGCTGTCGTGGTGACCGTATTCCACACGTCCTGCAAGGATTCCATTCCAGGTATAAACATTTGGCTCAAAACCATATTCTTTCATCTGTTGAAGAAGATTCTCAATGTTTTCAAGTTGATTGCAACGAGCATAACCGGACATCAAACAAATCCACGTTGATGCATCTCTTTCAGTTACTTCATCAAAAGCCATTTAAGCAGCTACAAAATCTTGACACCTACAGTACATTTCTACCAAAGCTCTGCCAACGAAGGTATCAGCTTGCAGACCTACAACAACGGCATGTGTGTATTCCCTCTTCTTTTCTCAAAGAATCCATGTCAGCACAAGCAGCTAGAACACTTCCGAAAGTAAAAAGAAGTGAGTTCAATATCGTCTTTCATCAGCTGAGAACTCTAAACATACTCAAAGCTTCATCGTATAGGAAGTTGTCTACATGTCCAGATATCATAGAATTCCACGAAATTATCTTTATTTGCACCCAATTGCTCCATCTGATGAAATAGTTCCTTGGCTTCAGAAACCTTACCTTTCTTGCAGTACCCTACAATCATGGTATTATAAGATACGTCATTTTTCGTTGAAAACTTAGAAAACAACTTGATGGCACTTCCCATATCAGCACACCGTCTATGCACGTGAACTAATCCACTCACAACGAAAGAGTTTTATATAAATCCATGTCTTGTGATATGGCCATGAAACTCTTTCCGAAGACTCAGCATTCCCATTCTAGCATAAGCAGGAAAAACGCTTGCTAGAGTCCGGGCATTTGGTTCAATCCCTTCTGCTAGCATTCTAAAAAACATCCAAGAAAGATGTTTTGCGCATTGGTTCAATCCCAATAGCTTCCTTATTATAATCATTTTGCGCAAAGCCTCCAATAACAGCACTCCAAAAAAGAAGATTTAGAATTTTATCATCCAAAGAATATGTTCTTTCAAGAAACTTGGTCACCTCAAAAACCATTCCATTCGCAGCGCAAGCTGTGACAAGAGAATTTCATGAACAGGATCCTTTTCAGGCATCATTTCGAAAATTTTCTTAGCGTCCTCTAAGCTTCCACGCTTACCATACATATCTATCAAAGCATTACCCACATAATTATTCAAAACAAACTGAGATTTCATTGCAATCCCATAAAGCCGCCTTCCCAATTCTACTATTGCATGACCACTACAAATCTTCAAGACTAAGGGAAACAAAAAAAATTCCAAACAAATATCTTACAACAGTAATTCTTGAAAGCATGAAAACGCTTCACTAAACAAACCCATATCCGCATACAAGCTAAGAATGGCCATATAAGAATACAAGTTTCTAACAATCATGTTATCAAACAACCAATTTGCATATTCTCTAAACAAAAACACCACCCATACATTTGGAACAATTTAATTTCCACAATCATGCCAACGAAACCCAGTTTTGATTGAGCGAGCATGTAATTTTCCTAGATTTGAGCATTTACAGGATTCAAGAACGGAAGCATAAGTGCTTGAATAAGGATAAATGGATGTGGTTAATATGTGAAGAAATGTTCATGGGTTGCTGAATTGGATTCAAGCTTTTAATGGAAATTTCGGTGAGCTTGTGAGGTGGTGGCGGTGGTGGTGGTGGTGATGGATAAATTATAGGCGCCATTATTTGAGTTTGAGCATCCATTTTTACATCCTACTGGTACAGCAGGGACGAATCGGATTTCGATTGTCACATCGTTCAACAATTTTAGTAATTTTGGTAATTTCATTGTTTAAAAAAAAAAGAACTAAAATAAAAAAATTCAATTTTATTTTGTTGATGTTATAGTTTAAAATAATTTAATCAATAGTAAAAATGTTTTGATATCTACTCTGCTATGAGAAATTCTCATTTTAATATTATAAATTCAAATTACTGTATGTTGGTAGGAGTTAATTTATTCAGAAGTTTCCAATAAACTCTTTTATTTTTCCAAATAAACATTTGAGGTAAATTTCAATTGGGTTTGATATGTGCATTCAAAATGCATTTGAACAGCAAAATCAATTGTGATTTTTGACAATGAAAGCATTTGTCTCATTTAATCGGTATATGAATCTCTCTTTCTCCAATAATTCTAACTCCATGATTGTGCCAACAATAAATTCAAGATGAGCCAATTTGATGCATAATTAGTTCCATTGACAATGAAATTTAGTTAGCTTAACGTAATTGTATACCTATGATAAATTTCAACACATCTATATTTATTTATTTAGCTAGACAATCTTTATGATCAATAGTTTTCTCTTTAGTTACTTTTGGTCCAAAAGAAAATTCCATTTTACACATGTAAGCATCTATTGATTTTTTTGATTGATTGAATCGTTTGATTGTCTAAACTCACAAGTTTAGTTTAATTGATTAAGCACTTTTTTTAATTATTGAATTTTTACTTAATTTTAAAAGCGCAATCGTTAAATCAATTAACATACGCCCACAATAAAGGAAGCAAAAATAAAATTTGGATGTATTTTGGAAATTTTTGCTTAATCTCATTGACAGAGAAGTAAAGAAAAATAAAAATGAGGCTATGTAAAACAAATAGAGTTGAAAGCTAAGTTCGGCTACAAAGAAAATGACATCCATTATAGAATGGTTCTCCTTTATTCACGGCTTTATTAAGTAGTGGTTTACAACTTGGACAAACCAAAATTAAAAATAATAATACCATATATTATACAAACATATACAAGACTAGGGTTTATATGTCACCAAAATGTACTATATAATCACACTATATATATTACGTAGTACCAATTAAATCAGTTGTCCATATTTTGAAGTATTATCATCGATTTGTCAAGAATAAAATTTCAATACAATCTTTGTATTACAATCTTTTATTATTACTATTATTATGAGAAAGGTATTATTATGTTATATATTTTTTTCATAGCAACGGTGATTAAGATTAAGGAAATTGAAGGATCTTATAATTATAATGATAGTGTCGTGTAATACTTTGTTTCTAATTATCGTTATTGTTTTTTTCATTATTTCTTATCCCATTTACCTAGAGGAATGTTTGTAGGTCCCATAAATGGACCAAGAAGGAAGTTGCCAGTCAAGCCTAGAGATTCTTTTGAGCAACGAGAGAATGAATGTGGGCAAAGGGAAACAGGATGTTTCATTAAAATAGGAACCAAGGGAAGGAAGAGTCAAGAACACTGAATGGCTTCAAAAAGAAACCATTTGGATTTGCTGCATGATACTCGTGGGTTGAGTACCTCTCTCTCTCTCTTCTCTGCTTTTTTTTTTTTTTATATATATATATTTAATATTGAAATCAATCGTAAAACTGAGTTTTCATTAACATTAAAATTTTCTTACATTCCATTTTAAATATTTTAAATGAAATATACTAATTACTCGAAACCAACTCAATTACCTAGTGAATGAGATAATCGAACTAACATCAATTGATTAAAACATCTTAAGATCGGTATATGTAAATCATTTTTTTCTAATAATTATTAAAAATAGTTACATATGTAGAAAGATAATGAAGAGTCAATGACACTAAATAAATTAAAAAATTTATCACTATATAGGTGGACATATGGTATAATAGTAATACTAAAAATATAATTTTTTTATACAAATTGATATCATAATATTTATATTATTACCTCATATTTTATATTTTTTTATAAGAGTAAATAAAAATTCAAAAAAATAACAAAAATAAATTACATGGAACATCCGACACTTAATAATATAATTTTACAATGTCATTTTTTATATCATTCTAGCATTATTGGCATGGATTTAAGTATTGTTTTTTTTTTTTTTCTCAAAACCAACAAAAGAAAATTTTTTAAATGCAAATTTGGGTTTTAATTATATTTGAAGCAAATCAACATATATATGATCGACATCTAAGGAAATGCTCATGATCTATTATGCTTCATATGTAAAGTAGATTTCTGTTTAAAGTGGTATATACCATGTGAATGTCTGGTTCATGGGATCATATTCATACCTAAAATTTGAAGTTCAGATCATAATTAAATTACATGTTGTTCTTCATAATTTGATGATCATATTCTACTTGCTTCAATAGGAAATTTGACTTAATGTAAAGAAGAATCTCAAGACCCCAGTGATAAGACATGACACTATTAATCTGACCTGTTTGGCAAGCCAACAACGAGAGAAAAGAAAAAAGGAAAAAAAGTTGAGATAATTGACAACAATCATAGTTCCAACTCACATTACATTGATCTGAGAACGAAATAGACAATCCCACTATCATATATATATATATATATATATATATATATATTTTTGAAAAAGCACAAAATCCCATGATTAAACTAAAAGAAACAAGTCATTTTAGTTCATCAGCTAGCAAACTGCTTAAATAAACTTTACTTTTGACTCACTAATTTTGTAGAAAAATTAATGAATCATGTTGAAGTACTGCAATTAGGTCAAGAAGAACTAGCCTATCAAGCTAGTTCATAGGTAATTGCTTTTCCAGATGATGAAACAATAAGAAGATGATAAGAACTAGCTACCTTATAAATTTGTTAGTTTAATTTGCATTAGACTCCTCTTCTTCATTGTAATTTACTGCTGATAATATCCACTCAAAAGCCTAGTCCAATATCCTGCAGATTCTCCTTGCCGTCGATTATTCTGCTCAAAATAATCAGTAGTAGTAGTAGCAGAAGTGTTTGAAACCTGTGGCTTCATTTCTTCAACAGGAAACAAAATTCTTGCGCCATTATTGTTACTAGTACTTGCTTGAAGATGATCATCATTTCCATACTCCTTTCGATAAAATCCATCTGAAGAAAAATTCAGAGTTGGTTTGGTCTCTTGTAGATGAAAACCAGAAGAAGCTGGTTCTGGCACAGCCATGAATGAGTTCAGCGATCCCTTTGAAGAATTAGTATTTTGATGATGGATTTGGGTTTTGTTTTCAGAATCAAATGGATTTTCAATAAACTTGGAAATGCTGTTATAATTCTGCTGATGATCAGCTGGACGGTAAGCTAGGTTTAGATCTTGACCTCCACGGATAATATTATTCCTAGGGTTTTGAGGAAAAGTCGTGGGAGTGTTCAGATCAGCGAGATTCATTGAAAAAGCTGGTGGGGACGGAGATTTTGATGCAGAAGAAGATGAAGATTTCTTGTTCTTTCTTGATCCTCCACCTACGGGAACATTTCTCAAAGCTCCACCTTCAGTCCAATATCTTCTACAGGTTTTACAGTAATATCTTGGCTGAGAAAAACTGTAGTTGTTGTAATAACAAAACTTCGTATTTCCTGAATTACATCTTGGACAGTTGAAAGCTCGATCTCTGTGAGGTTTTGATCTTCTTTCTAACATGCGATTTGAATTCTCCACTGGGATAACGAATCCATTTTCCTGATAATATCCAAAAAAAAATAAAAAAGAAACGTAAGTTTCATGATCAAACAAAAGCTAAAGTGAAAAAAAGGAAACAAACAAGACAAAGAAAAATAAAGAGAAAACAATCTGCTTTACATTTTTGAGGATTACAACAGCAATAAAAACAAATTGTAATAGCTGCTGCTGCTGTTTCTTTGTGATAACAGATACTTTTAAAAGAGAGTGTAAAAGAAAAGAAAAAAAATTGTACTTCGAAGAACAGACGAAAGATCTTAAGCTGAATATCATCATCATCATCTCATATTTTCAACAAGAAAATTTCCAGAACTAAAAGCAAAAAGAAAATTTTAATCAATCTAGAAAATCAACTCAGAAAAAGTAGATAGAAATCAAAAAATTGATGTTTATTATTATTACCTGTGGCCAGTTATAAGCAGTATCCATGGTGGAAAAATAAAGGGAAAGAGAGTCTTAAAAGAGAGGAAAATGACTTTTGTCTGAAGCAAAAGCAGAAGCAAAAGATAGTCTGAAAGCACTTTTGAGACGGAAAGTATGCAAGTCTGATGGGAGGGTTGGTTCCTTCCAATTCTAAGACGAGGGTAGTTTTGTCTTTTCAACATCCTCTTTTGCATTATCATGATACTGTACTATTGTCTGCTGCCCTATTCTAGAAAATAATTAATTCATCTTGTAAACAAAATAATTTATTATTTATATTTTTAGTGGTCATAAAGTATTATTCTTTCTGAGTGTCTTTTTGTCTGTGCACTGTGGATTATTACAGTCGCTCCCGTTTCTGACGGATATTGAGGAACTGAAGATGAATCATTATCTTTCCAAATTGCTTTTACAATTTTTCTTTTTTGAATATATTCAATTTTTTATATAAAAAAATAATTTAAAATGCACACTAAAATTTTTTTAAATAATAAAAAATAAAAATTTTTGTAAGATATATCCAATAATCCCATAGAAAATGTCAAAAGGATGGTTTTTAAATTTTAAATTTATATAAGATAATTAAATAAAATATTTAATTTACACAAAAATAAAAAAAATGAAATAATATCTTGAATTGGTGGCAATGAGGTTGATAGTGACAATTAGGACAGCTCCATATATGAGATCGGATAGACTAGACTAACCTTATATTCTAATTTGTCATTTTATGAATTGATATTTTTTAATTTATATATGATTTATTATATAATAGAATTCAATACATTTAAAATTTTTTTTTTCAATTTATTTACGATCTATTATAAATAAAAAAAAGAAAAATATGCAACCTTTTAATATTTGATTTATTAAAATAATTAATTTTAATAGTATTAAAATTTTTTTATTAAAATTATAAATTATTAATGCAATGACTTTTATGACTAAGTTATTTCTCTGACTATCGTAATAGAAGGTTATAAGAGTCATTATACTAATGAATTGAAATTTTAATGAGTAATTTTTTAAATTAATAGTCCTAATTAGTCACATTGGAGACTTACCTACTCTTTCCAAAAAATACATAAATAAATTAATAAAGATTGAAGAGACTAAAATAATAAAATATAATTTGTTTAAACTTCAAAACAAATACATTAGTCCAAAATAAAACAAATAAATATATAAACAAAAATAATTAGGTTCTTTAATAATTATATCAAAAACAAAAAACTATAAAACTAATTACTACAAATTTATAACATGACGATATTAAATTTGTTATTTTAATTACTAATTGCACAAATAAAAAGAATGAGAAAAATAAGTTTTGAATTTCAGGGTTAGAAATTTCCATATTGTTATACATAGAGCAATTAATTGTATAAGTATATATTTTCACTTTTTTATCGTAATTTTTGACATATAAAATACAATGAAAAGTCAAATTACATGGAATGAAAACGTACCGTACATAGGGATACACCGTAGTCTTGCCCTTTTTATGCAAGTAAAAGAAGACGGAAACTAAACGGAAATAATTAACGAAGTGCAAGTGGTCACGATTCGAGAGATCGAAACGTGTCCGACAATAACCTAAGCAGAAACGTGGGGAAGGACAAAATTTAGAGGAACATAATTGCATTCGTGGATTCTGTGAAACGTGCTCACCATCAAGGAATCTACATCCATCGTCCGATTGTTATCATTTGATCAATCCTGCTTTCCTGATCGCTTGATTGGATTTTGTTAGACGGATAACTTACTTTCCCTCTTTTATTTATCTAAAAATCAAATGGTTTTCCCGTCTTAAACTTGAGTTAAAAATCCTACAACGAAAATATTCGAAACCTGGAAGAACTTCAACTAAAAAAAATAATACTATTTATTCAAAACATAAATTCAAAATAATATGATAAATAAAGTAATACTAATATATTGAACAATTAATTTTTATAAATTTAAAATTATTTATAAGATATTGAACGATTTAATGAATTATTGCGAGATTGTTCAAGAGAATGAATATTAAATTATATATTCATTGACAAGATGACACATCATGTGTGTCACCTTGCTCGTTCTCGTAAATTTTCCTCAGTTCGCCTGACTTGGAAGATTTGACTTCTAACTTGGATGCATATAAAAGTCACGTGCAATGCATGCAGCTATAATTATTATTGTAATTTTCAAATTGGCGAACTGTTTTACCCTAATTTTTATTCCAATCACACATCTTCTATTTCATACAATTATTAAAAAAATTTAAAAAAAAATAAATTTACTTTTACACCCTTATAAATATTTTAAAAGTCCTTTATTAATTTTTTTTACATTATTTATTTAAATGTTCTATACCCATAAAAAAATTTATCCTAATTAACTTTTTTCATATAATATCTATATACAACAACAAAATATGTTAAAAGAATTACAAAACTGAAAGAAAAAAAAAAAAAAAAGATGATAGGTTTGATTATTCTTTATAACGATGATAAATAGAATATGCAAAAGCAAAATAAGAAGACTTATTAAAATACAAATAAGTCAATTGATATTTCACAAACTCTATTAGAATAATTTATAAAATTAATATATAAAAAATATCTTTAAACTGTTAAAATTCTCTTAGAACTTAATTTTTTCCCTATTAATTAATTATAAAAGGTTATGATGAATTATTTTGATATTAAAAAGAAAATTTTAAAATTTAAAATAAATAATTATAAATAAATGTCAAAAATAATATTTTTTATATTTTTAAACTATATTATCTTTAATAGTAATTTATATTAATAACATTTTTGTAATAAATTTTTTTATTGAAATACAAATGTTCAGAGTAAAAATTAAAGTACGAAAAGACCAGTTTTGAATAAATAAAGGATACTTAAATCCTTAGAGTTTAATTAAAAAAAAAAACATTTTAATCTTATTAAATTAAAAAATATTTATTTTTACATAAATATTTTTCAGTGTTTCGCTATAAAAATTACTAAAATCGCGTAAACTTCAAAATTTAGAATCTAATAATTACATCAAAAAATTAAATTAATTACACCAAAAAATATCAAAAATCAAATAATAATATAAAAAATGTATACTTTTTAATTAATAAATTAAAATATTCTTTAAACTAAGTTGTAAGTATATAAATGTATTTTTTTCCTTTTAAATTATAAACTACACTTGAAAATTTTTTAAATATAACAATATTTAGTGAAGGCTATTTTAAATATAACTAAAAAATTAATTTTACTAGCCCAAAAATTTAGTGAAGGCAATTTGCAAAATTTTATCCGATCAAATTTTTTTAATATACATTCTTATTTAATTTTGAGTAAGTAAAAGATTAAAAATAAAAAAAATATTATAATTAAAATATAGAATTGGATTATAAATGAGATAATAACACCTGGGTCCCTCAGTTTTTACATTTTCACATATAAAGACATAAGTTATCTAATTGTATCAAATGGCCCAAAGCTATTTATCCTAAGTTGTATAACAGTCTTGTAGAACCACAGCATGAATAAGAATAGACACTAATTTCTCAATCATTTAATTATTCTAATTTTTAGGTACAATACGCTATTGAGTTCATATTCTACAAGAAATCAGTCCAATTGCTTCACTTCATACCTTGATGACCCGAATTGAATAAATAAACAAATATATAAAATGGAACTAAAAACAAGTACCATTCAATGTCGTAAAATTGTTCTACCTTGGCGGAAGAACTATGTTCACGGTCATCTTTAAGTCATTTATTCAACTTGCAGACATCAATGAATTTCTGAACGGCATTGTGGTATTGAGTCCCCTGTCAGAATAACACAGATTACAGGTAAAACAGTTAAGTTTGAATAAGCCGTCAAATATTTGAAGTGATTTTTCAGACAAAATAGCCATATCTGAGAGAATGTAATTCTAATAATACATGCGAGTATACATTTACGGTAATATGGACCTGCTCAAGATAGCAACTCTGCAGGTATATTCACTTGGGAAGGTTTTCCACAGAGATCAACTAAATGCCAATTGAGAGTGCTCCTCATTTCAACTAGTTTTTTATGGCAAGCAGTAAGAGAGATAAGAAGAATGTGATATAAGTGCTCAAGTAATCATAGGATACAACCATTAACTTACTATATAACAGGGCAAGTCTCTTTTGTTAGGTTTTTTAAATTTGATGAGAAAGGGATCTGAACGCAAGATATCTTATACCGCCCAAATAGATATTTGCAGTCAAACCAACTAGCACCCATGATTCAAAGGCCAACACCCCTCCTCTTTTTCCTTCTCTCAATGTGTTCCAATAAACCCAAGTTTAAATTAATCTACTAATAGGGAGATAGATGTACATAAACCTCCTCTAATTCATGCATCAAATCTATTGGATGTATGTCCTAGCAAAATGAAACACAGGAAAACAAACAATCATCTTTAAATAAAAAAAGGGAATATAAAAACACACGAAACCAGAAAGTTAACAAACTCTACCTCCCAATACAGTTGGTTGCAGTCCATGCATTGCCAGAATTCTAAATTCTTGTCGAACAAGCAGTTAGGAATTTTCTGGAAACCCTTTGCAGCTTGGACAGCCTGTTCAGTTGTCAGTGGTTTTTGGATAAACCTTCCGTTGCATTTGGTACACCTCGACATCAGCTGATCCTCTCTAATATTCAACTCAAAAGTTTCTATTACCTGTGGGAAACTTTCAGTTTTAGCCTCTAGATCCATAATTTCCACATTCAGGCATAATAATCAAAGTAATTTTTTGAAAGTTTTAATCAAAATAAAATGTTGGTAACGCAAAAGCTAAAGGATCACATTCATCGCTGCAAAATGTTCAAATCCATTACCCACTGATGAGAATTCAAATACAATAGACATGTAGCTTGGTAAGGCACTGATGATGCACAATTTTTCTTTTTCTAGAGCCAGGTTCTATGATTTTAACTGACAAACTTGTCTGGACTTTGGATGTTCAGATTGATAGTGAGTATATTTTCAAGGTTTTCTTAGTTGAATCAAATTGTGTCAGGAGGCAAAATTGGATGGTTTCAGAGAACAAAGATTGGTAACGACAATTAAACAAGATTCAGAGCAATTCAATCACATCATTGTCAAAACAAAGCCAAAATTTTGACAGCAAGAGCCAAGATACAATGCTTAACTTTATCTATCCATTATTTCAAATAATATTATCATTTGAATAAATTTGCAGGCATACCTCTCGTAGTTGTTCATTTTTCAGCAGGCTCTTCACTCTATATATTTGATTTTTTATCAAATACTGGTGTTTCAATAGCTTGGCATCGCGGGTCAAAAGTACTCTCTCTTCTTTGGATGCTTGATCTATTAACTCCCTGATTACAACAAGATATTGGTAATGAATTACAATGAATTCTTTCACTTTGCTGAAACATAGAGGCAAAACATACGAGGACAAACTATGTAACACACAATACAGTTTCTTTAATATATATACAAACAGACAATACTTATGTCACTTGAAATGACTGGAAGAGCAAAACCTTGGTTCTGGCTTTCTTGAACGCGGTATTGCAGCGTCTATCCCCACACATCGCAAATGTTTCGCCAAGCCTTCAACCTGAGCAATGTTTTATTAGCACCACAATAACAAAAGCAAAAATTGGCTATTTAAAAAGCCCAAGAAAAATATGATAGAGGTTACTACTCATTATATGTGCTATTGCGAGTAGAAAATGTACACAAGATAATTTATTTACCATCACATCGCATAGAAATTTTGGACATCCATCACCTCCCAAGGATGAATCCCATGGTGGAGGGCCTTGCCAATTGCCAAAATTCTCCAACTGCTTTTCACTAGAAGCCACAACCATGGAGGATCTTTTTTTCCCTTTCTTTTTGGAAAATTTTGGTTTCTTGTCAGACTCTATCAACAAAATTTTGTCACCATACTTTTTTACTGTCTTTACTAGGGATTCATCCATAGGCATTGTATTTCTGCAGGGCACTCGAGAAATTACACCATCAGATAAGCACTGAGAACGAGAAGCAGCAGTAGCGCGGACAATATCAAGAGTGTCACCAAATTTGAACCTAACAGTTTTATTCCCAATATCCGGCTTCTCAAGAATTTCCTTCAACCCAAGATCCAAACTAGAAGAATGTTGTTCAGAGATGTTACAAGAATTCCCTGCAACATTTAAGCCCACAAATGCATTAACAACAAGAAAATGAATTTGAGAAATACAATAGACTTTGAATAATAGTGCATTATCAGGAAATGTCCCACCAGCTGCAGAAAAAAAAAAAAATCAACATTTGCTTCTTTACATAATCACTCATTGATGGTCAGGTCAGAACCAAAATCCAACACACTACCCCTCATTACGAATCAGACTAAATTTTGTTCTTTAAACAAATATTGGAAACCACCAACAAAGTAATGAAAATATAACATTAAAAATGGTGTGCGGCAATTTTTTATTTCATTCATACAGTCACATATTTGATATTTTCAAGCATCACAAACCTTCTTGGGCAACCTCAGCTTGGAAGATATTAAATATCTCAAGCAAGCAGTGGGCATCGGTAGCTGCATAGTTTTTCTGCTCTTCTGTAAGAGGACGACGTGACCAGTCACTACATTGAAGCTCCTAAAGAAGATATAAATACATTATTTTAAAACTTGAACGCTGAAATCCAACAAGTGATCCCCTGCGGGGTACAGATCTCTCTTAGTACAAACAGGCCAAACAGATTAAAATCTCTGCCCAATATCATATCAGAAAAAGAACTTCCAAGGAAACAATCTATTTATGTAACTTCAGCATGCAACAAAGCCATGTCTGAAATGGAAGTCCAACAAAGTTCTTTTGTCTGTTCCTTGAACCACAGCATGGATAGATTGGTTATGAGTTTATACTACTACATAAAATCAAAATTAATGAGTATCTAAATGTGATTAAAAAGGAATACCAAAGATTTACAGATCTTTCAGGATCCAAAGCAAGCTACTTTTCATACTTTGGAAGCAAGTGAAAAATATTTTAGAAATTAGTGACTGCAGCAGGTTAGAGGAGGTGATAAAAGTTCTCAAAGATTATAAGTGAACTTGAATTCTTCAAACGCTTGATAACAGATAACCCATCAATTTATGAAATATTCAAGGCATCAATTTTGTTTTCGCCTTGATCATTATTGAAAAGAAATAACCAGCTGTGCTAATGGGTAACACATGGACGTATTTTCAGTGTACCAATTACACCATATATCCAACCTTATTATAAAAGGTTTCCACGTTACTCTTTTCATTCTAGGACCATTAGCAAATTAAATAAGTTTTGTATTCTAAACCTGGAGGAAACTGTGCATCAATCCTGTCCATACAGCCAAATTACTCAAAACTATGGATGAGCTCAAATATTGATGATACAGATGAAATAAAAAATTTCACTAATTTCAATGATTTATATTCAACTGGCATCTAAATGCCAATTTGGATAATGAAATGAATTGGGTGCCCAAGAGCCATACCTTTAAAAGAGAAATCCCCAATATTTCTTTGCAGATAGTCGCCAAACTCTTGGTTTCCCTTGGTACCTTCCTTCCAAGTCGCTTATGATGCAGATGGTTATATATACTTGAGATGTCCAAATAGGGCTCCAACTGGTCATCATTGCTTGAAATGTGTAAGCAGTTTGGTATTAAAAATTTAACATATAAGTATCCCTCTCAGGAATAGTGAATAATAAAAATGTTAATGACTGACGGCATTTCATATTTTTACAAAAAGAACAATAGTTCAGTTATGCCAACTTAATGTAGTACCTTAAAGAATTTGTTATCCACCTCTTAAACGGAAAAACCTGTCAAAAACCATTAACCACCTTACATTTCAAACCCATCCTGTCAGTAGTCTTACTTACTTCAAGTCCTCACTGCCTCTTCACTGCTAAAGGCAATGTTGCCTGCGTTCAAGGACTCAGGTTTTTAACCCCAAAGGCTAACCTGCTAGGCAGAGTAACCACTACTCTTTGTAAGCCTGATGACCCCTCTCTATCAACTGAAGTGGGACTCCCTTTTGTGTTCAAAAGGTGATAGCATCTGCCTTCTACCCTGTTATGGCCTAAAGCTCAATACTTCCCGTCATCCACTAGATGACACCTGGCAGAGTGACAATGCCCCTGCCTCAGTCCAAAATACCAAATGCCAACATGCTACATTCAGGTAGAGAATGAGTTATACCCCGAAAAAGACTAACCTATTTGATGACCTTAACCATCTTTCTATAACCCAAATACTCCCCTCAGGCAATCACTTTGAGACCCATTTCTAGGCACTAAACAACTCTACTTTCAACCATTGCACTCCTGTTTCAGTCCAAAACTCAACAACTTTTGACCCATCTCTCACCCTTCCTTCCTAAACTATCTTAAACACAATCTAGAGAAACAAACTGATGAAGACAACAAATATTTTTTTATTTCATTTTTTAAACATTACAAGAAATAAACCAAACTACTCCTCTCCAACTCGGTGAGAGCAATTTTGGACTCCACCTCTGTACCACCCCAAAATGGTTTTACAAGTCAAACTAACTAGCACCAACATCAAAACGATCAATCGTATATCATAGCGTTCGTTCATTGTTCACTGTGAAATTCAAGACTGGAACACTCAGTATCATCGCATTACATAACAAGATCATAATAAAATTAACTCTTAACATTACTAATCCGAATGGCACCAAAAGTATCATTTCATAATGAACATAAAGTAGAATTACGATTAATAAAATTCAACTCTTACCCTCTCAAAACCCGCTTCACATCCTTGAGAACAGAAAGTAGAAGACAAGTAAATCAAATCCTGCTTAAACTTAAACCCCAATTTGAAAACATCAGGCGAAACAAACACTTCTTTTAACAATTCCCATATTGAAGAAAGCGGAATCAGGGACAGGTCCAGCAAGAAAACCACTGACTCGTTCAACTCGCCCTCGTCGGAACTAAGTAGGGGACCGAGTTGACAAGCGATTTGAAGGAGGGAGACTGTAGGGAAATTGGGTCGATGAGAGCAAAGAGGTTTCCATTCAGCGTCTAGCCCGATGACTGAAGACAGAGTCAATGCCCGAGTAAGCTGAGTGAACTCGGGCGACTCAGTTGACGAGACAAGGTGAATTTTAAGGGCCTTTGGAAATTTGCAATCCATGGAGGGACAATTTCAATTCGTCCCATCGTTTGATCAGGAAAACTTTTATGCGGGGCCCCATTTCCCCTAGGAGTATTTATGAGAGACTTTTGTACACGTTCCTCGTGTTTGTTTTAAATACATCCCGAATAAATATTTTAGAATATATGAAATAATGATTAATTCAATTAAGAACTATTTATTGATCATAATTCTTCAAGGATAATTGAGTAATTTTCATCAGTTTAAAAAGTAAATAATAAGAATTACTCATAATATTACCATCTATAGGGTTCTTATCAATCTAAAATAATAATTAATTTTAAAAAATGATCTTGATTAATCAATAAAAATAGAGTTTAATGTCAGTTTTATTTAATAAAATATATATATATATATAAATTATTTATAAAATTTCATTGAAAATATAAAAAAAATAATTCAATTAACAAAAATCAAATGAAGTATTTTAATTAAGAGTACATTTAAAATTGAGATGTGATTTTACAGTTATAATTATTAAATCATTGAAAAAAGTGAATTACACAAAATGATTATTATTAATATTTTTTATAATTATATTTTTAAAATAAAATAAAAGACTAAAATTCAATTTTAAAGATTTATGGTCTATTTATTAACGTTAATAGCCGCAAGGGAGTGATATATTTTAAATTTTTCTCCGTTTTTCATAATTGTATAAACCTTTGGTGTTTTTCTGAAATTATCGCCTAAGCACGCAAAGTTGTTCCAGATCATTCACACGTGCCAAACGGAAAAACCAAAAAATGAAAACAATTCGCGCGAAAAAACATTTGCCGCGAAACCAGGAAGTAGCGCGCGAAAATCCCTAATTCGCTCCACGATTAAATTCCCAAGTCCGACGAAAATTTCTGCTTCTCTCTTTTTCATATCCAGCCCATGGTTTCTTCTACAAGAAAAACGATGATGATTCTGAGACGCAGAACTCTGGCTCCGAACCCACATTCGGACTCGTCATTTTCCAACGACGTCCCTGATGACGACGACGCTCGCTGTGAGAAATGTGGATCTGGCGACTTCCCGTCGGAGCTACTCCTGTGCGACAAATGTGATAGGGGGTTTCACCTGTTTTGCCTGACACCAATTCTTGTTTCCGTGCCAAAAGGCACTTGGTTTTGTCCTTCATGCTCAAATCACAAGATACCCAAATGTATGTTCATTTCTACTTATTGAGCAATTTTTGATTCGTTTATAGATTTCATTTTATGTTTTTTGTACAGTGATTGGAATTTGTGGTTTAATTGATGTGTATTTTTTTTCCTATTTCTAAATTTTGTATTTCGTTAATGGGATTTTGTTTTTTCATTGCATTGATTTCAATTTGTGGTTTTTTGTATTGGTCTATAATCGTCAGTTACTTGAATGAATTTTTTAGCTTTTCTTTTCATAATTTTAATCTGGTTTTGAGTGCATTTTTTAGGTTTTAAATTACCATATTAATGATTATATTTCTTATATATAATGTGCAGCGTTCCCTCTTATTCAAACCAAAATTATTGATTTTTTTCGCATTCAGAGGTCTACGGACTTAAGCCAGAGATTGACTCAAGGTATTTATTTTGATGATTGACAACGATATATTTTTCCATTGTTCATTGACAGTTAGAGATTAATTGTGGTTATTAATTTTTTATAAGACAACCTAAAAAAGCGAAAACGAAGTAGTAGTTTAGTGGTCTCTAAGAAGAGAAGAAAATTATTGCCATTCAATCCAACGAAGGACCCCGAAAGGAAATTGCTGCAAATGGCATCGCTTGCAACAGCACTTAGAGCTTCCGGAACAGAATTTAGCAATGAACTCGCGTATATGCTTGGCATGGCACCAAGGTCTGCAAATTGTGCAGCTCTGGAGAAGGGAGGAATGCAGGTAAATTAGGAGACAATAATATCTATAACAAACAAGAGTTTTAATATTAGTAAGAGTTTAATCTGCTGTTGTCCTGTTATGAAACCTTCCCCGATTGTAACTATGATTCTAGTATAATTAGTGATGTACATTGCTTCACTAGACAAATGGAATTTGCATTTAAATTCAATCATTCAACTCTCACATCTGGGTGAATACGAGTAAGTTTCATTATACACCTGAGATTGACATAGTGCTCCTATGGAGATCTTGTTTTTGGCTTCAACACATTCCAAACCCCATTCTACCCCTTTACAAATTTAAATTAGAGAAATTCCCATTTCAAGGTTGGGGTGAGCTGGAATTAATTCCGTGATTTATTGATCTGAAGCGGGGAGGTGGAAACAGTAGAGTATCCGTTATGGAGATGTCTAGGCTGTTAGAATATAAGTGTGAAGACTTGTAAACCAGTTGACACCAATCAAATGTGGCATCTCAGAACTTCTAATTGTCTATTAGCATGTCGGTTTGCATGCATATGTTGACTGATAGAATAGCCTTTAGTTGACTATATGCATCTTACAATCTTGTTCTTAACAAATTCTAGGACCTAGGACTATTGTATTAGTAACAATTGATTGAGATTTTGGCAAAGTTTCATTTTACCGTATTTCAGGTACTGTCAAAAGAAGACACTGAAACGTTATATTTGTGCAAACGCATGATGAGCAGAGGAGAATGGCCACCCCTCATGATTGTTTATGATCCGAAGGAAGGGTATGTGCATGCAATATCTGTTCTCTCGTTCTTTATTTGCACATATGCACATGGAACCTTAGCTCATAATGATTATTTGTTTGTAACAGATTCACTGTGCAAGCAGATGGATTCATAAAAGATTTGACAATCATTACAGAATATGTTGGAGAAGTCGATTACTTAAAGAATCGTGAAAATGATGATGGAGACAGTACAATGACCTTGCTCCATGCTGCCAATCCCTTTCAAAGCCTTGTCATTTGTCCTTACAAGCACAGTAACATTGCCCGCTTCATTAATGGCATCAATAATCATACGGGGTAAGTTCATCTTCAGAATTGAATTGAACAAAATTCAAACTGGTTCATTTGGGAGTCAACTTATTCTCATAAAACTTTTGGATTGATGCAATTTTCTTTGCTATCGATTCTTAACTACATTGTTTTTGCATTCAAACGACTTTAGATACATGCGGGCAAAAATGGAATTATAACGCATTCCTTTGTTTTGATCTAACGAGAACACTGTCTTTTGGTGCAGTGATGGGAAAAAGAAACAAAACCTGAAATGTGTGAGATACGATGTCAATGGGGAGTGCCGGGTTTTGCTGATTGCAAACAGAGATATACGAAAGGGAGAACGTTTATATTATGATTACAATGGATATGAACATGAGTACCCGACTGAACATTTTGTCTAACCTTTTCTTCTTTTTCTCGCTTTCTGGTACTGATACTTAGACTTATACCCGTAGAAGTGACTAGCAAGCTAATTATTTATACCCATAACTGGTTTTCGGCAGTTCACAGTCATGTAATTGATCCAACTTCTCCCTGTTTTAAAATAAAAATTGAGGGAAATGTGAAGGGAAAATACAAACTGACTGGGTACTAAGTATGTTTATTTTCTATTGATTCCATCAGGCCTTGTGTGGTACCGTAATTTTAATTCATAGTGTTATATGATGAAAATTTTAAATTTTAAGTGTGAACGTAAAAAAATTTATAAATTTTTTTGAAAGATGATGTTATTGTAT
The DNA here is from genome assembly GCA_035221805.1 of Trichilia hirta. Taxonomy (NCBI): domain Eukaryota; kingdom Viridiplantae; phylum Streptophyta; class Magnoliopsida; order Sapindales; family Meliaceae; genus Trichilia; species Trichilia hirta. The sequence goes on along the minus strand of JAWDEX010000008.1, from coordinate 5,092,489 downwards.
TTTTTTAACCTTTTGTATTTAATTTACGGTTAAAGCAAAATTTTAGTTATTGACTTTTTTTTTTATTTTGTGAATATTGATTTAATTAATACTAAATTGATAATTTATTCGTAAATAGTTAATACGATATTATCAATGGTGGTCGTACATTAAATGTTTTTATTAGTGATATTAAATATTTATGGGCCAACACAAATTTATAGTTTTGTATTCCAAGTTTATATGTGTAATACAATTTTCTCGGTTTATTTATTTTTTCCAATTTTTTGGGATTCATATAAATCCCCATAATTAGTACAAGTCCATAAAAATATATATAATAATCGAATTGATTTGAACCCTTTCACACGCTCCGGATTGGCAAGGAGTATCACCTTTTTCATAAGAATGCCGCTTTTTCTTGGGCCACTGTAAAGCTCATAGGCCCAAACTTTGGGAATACACTACAAAGCTTAAATTAGAACCTATTCAATGGTTTTCTTACACATTTTACCCTAGTTGGACGAGACCTAAATTACCCATATATATATATATATATATAACAAATCATACTATAATATCAAATCGTTAAAATTAATAACATATAATTATCACAAATTTTACGTTCAAATTTTAACACACCATCTTTTATTATAAATATAACGTTTCGCGTCATAGGGGAAGAATAATTTTAATTAAGTCAATAACACGACAGGAAACGATACGAAATAATATCCAAAATTAATATTTTTCAAATGATTACTTTTAAAATTTTATGATATGTCACTGATCCTAAGTTGTACAGAAAAGAAGCAGCAAAAACATGAATGATTTAGTGATTAAAATTAGGACCACACTAAGCTTCCGGTTGCACAATGCCCATTAAAATTACCCCTAGGCCCTAGGGTGGTCAAAAATGAAATCAAACCATAGGCGTTAGCTGGCAAATAAAAGCGGCCGAAAGTGGGGGCTAAAGGGAATGGCAGATCAGAATTTGGATCGGATGTACACCCATAAAAGTGGTCCCACAGATTGATATTGTAACCACCGTCGGATTGGGATCAGATTATCTCATGATGAGATCAGACCAGAATTCAGTCGGCCCAATGAAATATTATATTGTGGTCCAATTTCAGAGAATTAACTGGGGGGTAGAAAAAATTTCGGTACTTTGTGTTTGTGTCTTGCCAAGTCCAGCCCAGTTGGCTTTAAGTATCAACAGTGACTTTTCTTCCGGAACTCAGATCCCTAGGACTCTTAAGTTTTTGTTCAAGCACTCGGTGGTCCTAAATTCATCAATAGATTTGTTTTCCAATTAGAGAGAGAGAGAGACAGTGGGTTCGGACAAATTTTTACCTAATAAAATTTTGCAATTCAATAATTAAGATCTAAAATTAAAAAAATAATTATATCCGTTATTAAATTATTAAATTAATAAACAAAAATTTGTGTATTGTCTTATATAGACCATTATTGGAGAGAATTTGAATTCAATAGAAAATGAACAACCATTTCGACTAGCTTTTTTTTATAATTTACAATATATGTTAATGGATAAATAAAATAGACATGTAAAATCTTTTAACATAATACAAAATTTAATGATTGAAATTTTATTTTTTGTATTTATTATTATTTTTATTTATTTATTTATTTTAAAATGGGTATGACAAAATTGTTGAGTTTAACTTAAGAAAATGCATGATTTGACGACTGCCTAATTTTTTGGTATGTTTCAAATACTTGAGTTGTTTCTCAAAGAAAAACCTCGTGTTCTTTTGCATTTCGGACAACTTAATTATGCACAAGGACAAAACATAATTGGTTCATGACCCAGTACTGTACAATTTGGACATCCCTGGTTCAGGTGGTTGAGGTAAAAGGGTCATCTTCTGTTTTCCCCTCTTTTGCAATAATCATCTTCCTCATAACATAAAACGTGAAAACGTTATACCTATAATATCGAATCCCGAATTTTAATGATTTTTTTTTTTTTTTTTTGGTGTCAACTGAAATTTCATTATCATTGTAGATCTAAGAGGATTTGAAGGGGAAAAAAAAAGTTGCAAAGATTCATGACTGAAGACGAAGAGCGTAATGGGAAGTGGGTACCCATACCAATTAACACCAATGCAGAGAAATGCAGCCATCAAAAGATAAAGACCCAACCACCAGCTTGGTTGGGGGAAAATTATCCACAACTCAAATACCCTCCCACAAATTTTAATTTACACTAGCCATTTTCAAAATTTTAGACCTAATTTCTTCTATTTTTAATCCTTAAAATTTTAAAATAATATAAAAAAAATTGAAATTTGAATGATGTTGTTCGTGGTAAACCTATTCTAGAATAAATTGAACTAGTTTGAGAAGGGTTTTTGAAATCTAAGCATTTTGGGTTTTGCATGTCGCATGTTTATGTAATAGTAAATATCTAAAAAGTGAACACAAACAATTGTGTCAAGATAGATTTTGATGAACATCTCAGATTTCGTTGCTTTTCTCAATATGGAATTGATTGTAGACATCTTGATTTTGATGAGAAGATTTATTCATTGTATCCATATTTTTGTTGGATTTCTTTAATGGAAGTCATCTCTCCAATTCCATTAAAAGACTAATATTGAGTTGGGTTCAACTCATTCTTCCATCTAGCCTTCCATGAACAAAAAAATCACCAATTTCAATTTTGTTAATATAAATAAAAAATTATATATAAATTATAACTTTAAAAACAAATAACTTGATTGTATATTAAACTAAAATTAAATTATTAAAATTATCGAAATAAACCATGATCAATTCGTTTAATATTAGATTGAAAGGATTGAGAATGTGGATAATTAACAAATTTTGCAAGTTGTGGCGCTTTATCTCATGTCAAATTTGACTAATGCACATTTGAGAAATGTGTAACATGCGTCATGGTATGAACTATCAATTCGAATGTCCTATTATTTGCAAAATTATGAATTATATTAATCCTTGATGTGAGTACTATATATTTGGATAAATTATTAAAACAGCTTTTTCACTATTAGTATTGTCACTAATAATTAAGGTACACGAAGAAAATATATTCGTATAGTATTGTAGTGTGAGCAAGATTTAAATTTAAATATAATTAATAATATTTTCCAAAAAATTTATTAATTGAACTAGTTAATGCGTGTTAAAAAAACTACATAATTATGATTTTTTCATGAAAATTTTCACAGTTATTTTTAACCAAAAACTGATCAATGAAGAATCAAATTTGATATTCTTTCAATTCATTTCCATACTTTATTATTCCCTTAATAATAACTACTACCTACCACCAACATTTTTATTTTTTTCTTCAATAATTATATTCTAAAGAAAACAAGAGTTGAAAATTTTGCAAAATGAATTAGAGTACCTAATCTCATAATTTCCAATCACGCATCTTTCATTAAACAAAAGATCGATCAACATATTAATTAAATAATTTAATTGAATCAGTTGTCGGCCTGAACATATCGATCGACCAATAAACTTCAATTGAAATGATAGAAAAATTGAACATTATATATAAAATAGAAAAAGTAAAATAAATATATTAACATAAAAAAATGGTCAAATTTGTATATACTTATAGTTTTATGTTATTAATTAATTAATTATGATGTCGGCTGCCCATTAAATTATTGATATAATTATGGAGTAACGTATGGAACCATTCATTCAATTTGATTCATATGGCGCATCCAAATGATACGTGAGCAGTTTCTTATCCAATTCTGTGGATGCATGCAGAAAACCATAGGTTAGGGTTAGGGTTAGGGTTTTCCAACGTGTTTGTGAGGTTTAAAGTAATAAAAGGAAACCCTAATTCTTCTCGAATTTGTCACAATAACAGTTGAATCTCCAATTTTTAATTTTTAATATTTTGACTAAAATCGATCGTTATATAAAAATCATACTAATTAACAAAGAATTATATACGAAAGTATAAGTGGTTGACATTTAAAAATAACAGAGAATTGCGGGGGACTTAATTATAACTACAAATAAAAACAATTAATTTCATAGAAAAACTGTAGCATGAATATTATTAAACGAATAGATTAAATATTTATAATAACTGAAGTCAACTATTAGGAGAATCTGGTGCTGTTTTCAGAAGAAGAAGAAGAGGAAGAACACCCACATCCACCCATGGAAAATTAAATTAAAATAATTAATTTTATTATGAAATCCCATGAAGTGTAGTCTGTATGGACTATGGAGAAATTATTAAAGCTAGAATCTGGGGATTATGGTCGTGTGTGTTATTCCAGAAAATGATTTGTTGCTTAACAAGAAGGCAATCCTATTAATTTATTAAAATTGTTTACTTAATTATATTATTGATTTTATTCATAAATTAGTTATTGTTTGTTGCTTTGGATTCTACAACTCATGCTTATGCATATTAACTCTATCATAAAGCGTTAGGTTCCTGAACCAAAACCCACATCCAATAACTAGTGGCTGTTAAATTAAATCCTATCGGTCATTCAATTATGTTGTATATCTTTACATTTTTTTTTTCAATATTTTCTTTACAAATTCTAACTGTTTAATTATAATTTTCAACTTATAAAAGTATAATAAAAGTTAAAAATTATAATAAAAAAATTGAACATTTTAAACTCATAACAAAATGTACATAGTCTACCCAATTAAAAGAGAGCTAATAATCACGTCGGCAACATATTATCAACGGGTTTCATCATAATACATTGATGTAATAAAATACATTAATCTTGATTTTAACAAGATTATTTGTATTTTGATCTTTATATAAAGATGCTTAAAGTTATTTGTACATATTTCACCTTTTAAAATTTTAACCTTTGTTTTATCAAAATTGTAAGTTTACGTTGACGTACCTTTATATATATATATATATATATATTTCAAATATTTTATAATTAAGTATTAATACATGATCAATATTTTGTTTTAGTAAATTTTGATGGAATGAGAAAAAATTTATAAAATAAAAATATAAAAAAGTATACTTAAATATTATACGATATATTTTTTTTTACGACGAAAAAACTCTTATACTCAGTCATCACTGCGGCGATCGGTCATACACAAGTTAAACACTCACCCTTTTAGAGTACATGTCCGCATATTACACAGCATCTGTCTTGAATTAATTAAGATTATGTATAGGGATCACACTGCAGTGGTACCAAATATATGATAAAACTCCTGTTGCACTAGACTTTTATACCTGAATATACTCTAAGAAGTTTGAACTCAAGATCAACACAAATGCCTACCCAAAATAGAACCACTCGACTACACTCAGTGAGTGCAAAATACTATATAATATGTGTTAAATCAACAATAATCAATTTCATTAGTAGTAAGTTGTAGAAAAATCTAAAAATTATTCGTGCACTATTGAGTAACATTAAAGTAAAAAACTGTAAAAAATAAATAAATTATTAAAACTTACCATTCTATATTATAGTTAAGCTCTTATCTATTAATTTAAATTTTTTTAAATCTTATTATTAATAATATAACATAATTCAAACTCTCTGGTGTTTCATATTTACAATAGATATTGTGATAAATACATAAAATAAAAAAAGTGTAATAAATATTTAGATCATTAAAATTTTATTAAAAGAATATTTTAATCCTATTATATCAAAAATTATCAATTTTACTGTCATATTCTTTTGATTTTTCATTATAAAATCTAATTCTCATAAATTTTATAATTTAGAGTTCAATGATGTTGATAAAAATTAAATTAGCTACACAAAAAGAAATTAAAAATAAATAAATAAAATAAAAATAAATATTTTTAATTTAATTAAATTAAAATATCCTATTAAATATATTTTTTCAATTAAAAAGATAGAGAGAGAGAGAGGGAAAGAGAACCAAGAATGAGAAGAAGTGTTGTTAGCTAGTTGAGTTGAACAGTTGCCCTAATAATGTTGTTTGCTTACCAACTTCTTCAGTTCTAGTCTTTTATTTTTTTTGGTCCAAACGTCGTCCAAAGCCATTAATCAAAATTGGATTCCATGGGAAGCCAAAATTATTAATTAAAATAGTTATCCATATATAGATTCTCTTCACTGTATATGAATAGGAACCACACAGAGCTCTGGAAGATGCTTTATTTAAAGCAGCTTTTCTATTCACCGTTTGCTTTGCTTTTGCTTTCGCTTTTGCTTTTGCTTGTAGCCTGGTTAATTTTTGCTTACGGCTTTTGCTTATTTTGGACGCAATTTTGTTCATGCATGATGATTTGGACAAACCACACGTACTTGATTATGTAATCAAACAAACCATAAAATGATAGATGTCGGCAATTCCATTTTTCATTTAACTGTTTAATAAAAAATTAAAAAATTCAAAGATCGCGCAGTCGATTAAGCTGTATATTATATTTTTAAAAAATTTTTAATTTTAGTTTTTAACTTCTAAAAATATAATAAAAATAAAAATTAGAAAAAAATTTATAATTATGAAGATTTTGATTTTTGCCGAGCACGTGTTTAAGTTTCTATCATTAAATTTTTCAAGTTTAAGAAAATGTACAGCAATGTTTTTGAAAATAAGGCTATGAAGGCAATAATTGGCTTAATTATTAATGCTAATATCACATATCCCAATAAAATTAAAGATCAAGGGTTTGAAATTTTGATTTAGTTTTCAAAATTTTCTCATTAAATTTACACGAGGAAATAGTTCTTGTTGTTTTTAATTTTTATTTTTTTACTTTTATCCAAACAATAGAAAATTAAAAAATTTTATCGTCTAGGAATAATAATGAATAGGTGAATATGGACTGACTAGGGTTTATGCAAGGTTTACTTGTAAATATAAATTAATAATCATTTGATTTTGATTGTTAGATTAATTTTAAAATTATTCAAAATATTAAGAAAAGTTTATTATTTTATTCATTTAGAATTTATCAACTTTCATTCTTTATACAAATATATATTTTTAAATTTATTAAATAAACATTAACTTAAGTGTCGAATTATCATTAAAAGTTAATGATGTCACGCGGAAGAAATTATTTCCAATCATGTAGTTTTGAAATTACTAAATAGATCGCACTTTTATAATTAATTTAAAATTTTGTTAGGCAAACACTAACTCGGGCATTGAACTTTATGCAAAAGAAATAATTTTCAATCTTATAACAGTTTAAATTTTATATTTATAAGGTGTATCGCCATATTATACACTAAATGCAACTCACCTTCTAGATTTTTTTTGAATATTGGTATTACAATAATATATTAACTAATATTTACAATAGAAAACAAACAGTTTAATTAAGAATAAAATCGAAACTATAGATAATTATATTTATAATATAATAAAAAAAATATATACTTTTTATTTTTAAACAATTATAACTATTATCATAATCGAAAAAGTATATATTTTTACTATTTACAAAAGAAAAAAGGGAGTATAACAAGTCATACTATTGACAGAATTTGAACCAATACACTGATCTAATAATCATGCTGAGGGGGTAGTTGGTCACTTTTTATGGTTAAATTCTTACATTATTGAGCAAAAGTGACTTTAAAACAAACAAAAAGTTTGAAAAAAAGAAGTACAGTAGCTAGAATTAGGTACAAAATTGTTCTAATTGTCTTCTTGTCTTCACTATGGGGTGATTATATGTAGCTTCAATGTGGGTAATAATCATAGCTTTAAACACTTTATTACTACTTTAACAAAACATCCTTTTACATCAAGAAAATTTATGTCCTAAAGCATTCAAATAATTATGCCAATTACTTGCGGTAATTGGCCTCATTTTGAGGAGTTCAGAAGATTAATATATAATAATTTTCTATGTTCATGTGTATGTATAAAAGTAAACTTTATTACACATATTATTTATTATTTTAAGAAGATTATTATACAGATATTTATTATTTTAGTTGTTAATGCAAATTTCTCTTAGAAAAATTTGAGAGAGAGAGAGGTTAAAAAAATAGAGAGTAATTATGAAAAATTACCACCAAACCCACTCACAAAAAATGTCAGATGATTTGGAAACAATAGCAACTTTTCCCTTTTGTGCTTTTCAGGGTTTTGTGTGTGTGTGGCTCTAATGGAGACATGAAGCTTGACATTAAGAAGTTGACAAGATTAATTATTAGCTTTAATCAATCTTTTCTCCTAAATGACTAAATTAATTATTAATTAATACTAAACAACTACAAGTTTGGGGTCCATTCTGTTAGGTGGGATTATTAATGCTAATCACAATACGAGCAACCAAACAATCATACCACTTTTATAGCTTACTTAATGACAAAATTACCCTCTTAAGAAATGGAATAATTAATGCGAAGTAATCTTAATAAGCAATCTCTATGACCTTGTAATGGAGATACTATTGTTATTACTATTATAAGCTTTTTTTTATATATGCTACCACAACCACACACAATAATCGCAAAGCAACCTAGTTAATAATTTATTTGAAAAAAATAATTTTCTTTAATCTTATACTATATCTTAAAAATTTTAATCAATTATTAGTAACATGGTTTAACTTTTTTAATGAGGGGTCCTAAAATAAAAATAATTAAAAAAATATGCATATGTTGACGGGCATAAGAACAACCCATATCCTAAAGAGGTCAAGACATGTTTGACTTGTCAGTGTGAGCGAATTTGGAAATATGGAAAACAGGTAGGGCTAAAATTGTCAAAGTAAAATACGAGCTTCCCCTGTCCATCCCCTGGCTAAGGATAATTTGATCTGGGAAAGTGAGTGACATTAATGTACGTGTATGTAATATTGGTCGATGACTACCGTCGACGAAATGAGATAATATCATACAGGTCCTATATTTTTGTATTTTTTTAAATAAGAGTATAATTATTTTTTCATATCAAATAGATCTAAGTTATTCAAATAACTAAAAATTCATTTGATATTGTGGTGGTGTAGTTGTTAAGTCACATATATTGTTAAAAAAATATAAATATTAAATATTTATATAAAAGACATTACAATATCAAGAAAATCTAAAATATGGTTATTATTGAGATTTTGAATATAAATGCATAAATGATATGTATTTGTAAAAATATAAAATATTAAGAACTAAATGTTATTATCCGTCTTAAAATTATAGTAGAATGAAAACAACATAGGAGTCACAGTCGACTCGTTACTTTTCTTCATTCTTCTTTGTCCACCGGACCCATTGACCTAACAATATTTGAATTTTCTTCCCTTTTTATTTATTTAATTTCATTAATTAATAATGTTAATTTTAAAAATGAGATTTTATTGTTATAAATTATTTTGTATGGATATTAGTTTATGATACAATAACCGTTGAAATTAAATATCTTTCTTCTTCTTTTTTATAAAAATCGAGATGTAATATACAGCAAAATAATTGAAATAATTATTTTAATTTTGAAATTATATATTATTTATTAATAAATATTTTACTTTATTTCGTCAACTTTAAAATTTGAGAGTCAAATTTTGTTATTTAAAGTTTATATAGAAATATTTATACAAATTTTTGAGGACATTTTGTAACAAATTATAAGTGAAATGGATAATAATTTTAAAAAATAAAATATTTTTAAGAATCAATTTTTTTTTTTTTTTTTAATTCTTACAACATATAGTAGTCGGTGTTTACTCAAAGTTTATGAGTCCAAAATTTTGACATTTAAATATTAGTCTAAGTGCAAGTTTTACAAGTTATTGATGTAAAAAATTAAACCATTTAATTGGCTTACACCAAGATTGAAGGTGGTCCAACAAAATTGAAATTGACCCAAATTTTAATCGAAAATCGAATTGATAGAATTGATAGTGGGATAGCTACCTAATTCACTGGTGATATACTCACCATTATTATATTTATTTATTAAAAAATATAATCATAATAATATATTTATATATTATTTCATGCCTTAATTGATGATTTCACTCTTAATTAGATTTGGTCAATGTTAACAAGAAATGTGCAACTTTCTAATTTTTCCTTTTTAATTTTTTTTTTTAAATATTAAAAAAAAAACACTTATTTCCTAATATGAGTAAAGTTTGAATAACAAATTTAGTGTTCCCAATAAAAAATTTTATCAATTAAATCAGTTAATAAATTTTATTTAAATGAAATAATAACAACTTCAAGATTTAATAATATAAAATTTTCTAATTATTAAAGTTTCTATATTTAATAAATTACTATTTTTAATACTTAAAATTTATTATTAATTATTATATTAAATATCAAAAATTAATATAAATAATAAATATAAAAACTTTATCCTAAAGATACTTGTTAGTAAAATTTTAATTATATATTGTGATTAAAGAATATATTACTATATTTTATTTTATTAAATAATAATATTTTATTTATTATCTATTATCTTCAATTTATTATTTATGTTTTAACATGGTTTGGAGAAATACACCAGCATAGTAAAAAATAAAAATAAATATCAAATGAATATAGCTGTGTTATAAATACTTTTAACTTCTTTTATCATGATTTTTAATTATTTTATTATTATTTTAAAATTTTTTTTATATTTCACAATTTTTTAAGTACAGCACATAACTATATTATAACTTAATTTTATAATTTATTAAATTTTTATGCTTTAATTTATGTTATATATATAAAGATAATTTGAATATATAATTTATTCATATTATAATAAGAAAAAAATACTATCTCTCAATATTATTTTGTTAATTTATTAGATTACTTTTATTTTTTATTTATTAAATAATTATTTAGTCTAAATAATAAATTCTTAGAATTAAAAAAAAAAAGTGAAAAAGAAAAATATAGCTCGAAGGAGAGAGGACAGGGCACACAAGCAAAGCCTAGTCTCCAAATCTGGTTTCTCGGGCCACCCGTTCACGAATATCAAGGAAAATAAATAATTCTTTATTCTGGTTTTACCCTAATCCCTATTTTATTTTTTTATTTCTTTATATACAGTTTTATTTTACGTGGTAATCGACTATTTTGTAGTGTTTTCTCTGCTTCTTCTTCTTCCTCTGAGAGAGAGAGAGGGAAATAGTTCAAAAAGCTCCTAAAATATGTTTTAATGGGTGCTTCAATCTAATGCCCCTTCAGTTACAAAGAAACCTTATAGAAACAAACCCCATGTAAGCAAATATTTTATCTTTTTTTGTCCTTTCTAAGAAAAAAAAATTATAATCCTTGCCTTCCTTATATTTAATTTTTATATGATTCATTTCTCCAAATGTAATCACACGATCTTCAAGTCAATTTCAGTTAATGAGTTTTGATCTATGTGCGCTCTTGACACTTTATCTCATTCCTTTATTTGTTGCTAAATTCTGGGTGGTCAATGTTTTTTTTTTTAGTTTTATGAGTTTTTTCATTACATGGGGAAGGACCAGGTTCAATGAGTCTGGATTGGGATCCATGTTGGATTCTTGGGTTTTGTTCAATGGTTAAATATTGATTATTAGTGTTGTTATTTGTCATTTGTTGTTATGATTTAATATTAAAGTGTTTTCTGCATAAAAACTGATCTTGGGTTTTGTGTTTTGTGTTTTCTTTTGGCTTTTTTAGTTATTTGGAGTTGTTTGCGAAAAAGAAATTTAGAATTTGGCACATTTAAAAGGTGGTTTTATAGAGTTGGGTTTTCATGGGTTGAACTCGAGGAATAATGGGTAGCTTAAGTGAAGATGAAGAATGTTCATTTTTTGATGCTTCTGAGGACGTTGCATCAATTTCTGATGAAAATGAACGATTTGATTCTTATTATGGGTTTAGTAATGATTTATGGATTAGGAGTCCAATCAGTGTTAGGGAGCGGCGTAGCATATTCATGGACTGGATGGAAGTGAGATTAGATTCGTTATCTGGTGATAAATTGGTAGATGTATGTAGTATGGAAGGAAAGGTTGACAGAATTAGTAAGAGTGGCGGGGCTGTGTTGAGAACGGCTGGTTGTCATGAGGAGCTTAGTTTGATTAGGTCGAATGATAATGTGGATTTTTTGGGGGACAATTTTATTTGCAGAGATGGGAATTTGGGTGGAGGAATGGTGTGTGATGTGGATGAAATGGGGCCGCATGGGAAGATGAGTGATGGTTTAGAGATTACCTGTGAGTCGTTGCCACTTGTGTATGAGAATGTTGTTGAGCAAAACAGTTCAGTGGGAACGACAAAGGGAGTTAAAAGGGGGTGGCTTAGTCGATTACGATCCTTGGCTTGTATTGTAGATAAACAAGGGGAATCTGAGAAATTGAAGCCCAGTCAATTTGATGCAATTTTATTGCCCAGGGTTCAGAGAATGAAGGTTCGCCAAAGCAAGAAGCAGTCGAAGGAACTTTCAGCTCTTTTTAAGGGGCAAGAAATTCAAGCCCATGACGGTTCAATTTTGACCATGAAATTTAGTCCAGATGGCCAGTACCTTGCAAGTGCTGGGGAAGATGGAGTTGTGCGATTGTGGCAGGTTGTGGAGGATGAGAGAATGACTAAACTCGACATTCCAGAAATTGATCCATCTTGCATATACTTCACGGTGAATCATCTGTCTGAATTGAAACCCTTGTATATGGATAAAGAGAAAATAAGTATCTTCAGGAGCCTGAGAAAAACTTCAGAATCGGCTTGTGTTATTTTCCCCCCAAAAGTCTTTCGGATATTGGAGAATCCATTGCATGAATTCCATGGTCACAGTGGCGAAATATTGGACCTCTCTTGGTCCAAAAATAATGTAAGTTATGATTTGAAGCACAAATCTTCTATAACCAGCCAAACTAAAATACACATTAATGACTTTAATTTTTGATAATCATATTCTTTTCTGCAGTGTCTGCTATCTGCTTCAATTGATAACACTGTTCGCTTGTGGAGAGTTGGCAGTGATCATTGCCTTGGAGTCTTTTGGCATAGTAATTATGGTGAGCTTCACTCTTGTTTTCCTTTCTTGTTTGCATAGTTTTTTTTCGGTTTGATTTAAAATTGGAGGTTCTTAATCTCTTTATTTTTCGTTGATTATATCTCATGGAATTTCTTTATTTTATGAAATGATGCAGTAACCTGCGTCCATTTCAATCCTGTTGATGATAAGTACTTCATTAGTGGCTCAATAGACGGGAAAGTTCGCATCTGGGCAATTCCTCATTGCAAAGTTGTTGATTGGGCTGATGTAAGAGATGTGATTACTGCTGTATGTTATCATCCTGATGGCCAGGTTGGTAATTTTCTTGCTTTTGATCTTCTAGAAACAGTAATGCTCAAATGGGGATTTATCTATAACAATTTTCTTTTCTTTCAGGGAGGAATTATTGGTTTTATAACTGGCAACTGTCGCTTTTATAATATGTCAGGTATGCCTTTTACTTTGTTTGTGAATGAGATTTTAGCTTCTTGTTATGATCACGACTCTTATAGGATAAATTGAAGAAAAAAATTGCTGGCAAAATATTTAGTTGTCTGTCTGTCGATTATCATGATTTTGTGGTGGGGTGGATTGAAGTTCTTCACCATCTGCATTCCAACATTATGTATTATTTCTATTTTTATCATTAACTGTATTAAGAGAGAAAAAAGTTGTGAAAATTTTTTTTGTTATTTTTTTTTTCAATTTCCAAAAAAAAAAAAGTACCCTACAGCTCATATGATTTTGTGCCTTTTAGTTTTTCTATAGGATTTTATGTAATAAATGTGGATATTGTTTAATGGATCACCGCATGGTTATACGTCAGATGAGGAATTTCAATACATTATAAAGTGGAACATTGTGCATTTATTCAAAAATAAATAACTCTAGTCAGAGAATAGGTTCTAAAACATAAAAGAGTCAAAAAAGCCTTCATCTGAAATTCTGTGGAAATGTTTTCTTTTGTTAATATCGTGATTTTGAAGAAATATATGGGTGCACCTAGCTGCACTCAGAAGCAATAAGTTAACGTGTGCTTAGACTTAAAGACTTAATATTGATCTATGTAGAACGTGGGTTAGAAGCTGTAGTTATGTCAAAGAATGACCTTAAACTTGGGCATTCGCATTTGCAGTGACCAATGGGTTTTTGTTTTGCTTGGTTCAGACAAACACTTGCAACTGGATACTGAGATATGCTTGCACAGTAAAAAGAAGCCCCTTGGCAAAAGGGTAATTGGCTTCCAGGTAGTTAGTTATCTCTGGTCTTCTTGTGTTCATTTTCATGCTTTTGGTCATTATGTACTTTTGGCCTGAACTTAATAAATATGAAATTTTACTTGATGCAGTTTTTTCCTGAAGACTCAAGCAAAGTAATGGTCGCATGCGCTGATTCACAAGTCAGAATTCTTCAAGGGCCAAATGTGATTGGAAAATACAGGGGTGTGTAGCAGTTTGTTTACCCTTTTTGTTTAAAAAAGTTAATCTTACCACATATTGGTTCCACTGTGGGTCTGTTAAACTTAATTGCTCATGTGTTTGCTTTCTAGTATTTTCTTTCAAAATTCATGTTCCTAAATCATTTTGGTGTTTGTAATAGCTAAGTTAATAAATATGGTGTCAAATGTGAGTAAATTGTTGCTGATTCTTTTTCGAGTGTGTTAATATTAGTTTCTAAATTTCTCCTTCCTCCTTTTAGGTCGTAGTGTGGGAAACCAACTATCTACATCCTTCACCTCAGATGGGAAGCATATTGTCTCAGCCTGTGAGGATTCCAATGTATATATATGGAATTGCACCGGACAGGAAGAGCCTGCTCTTAACCAAGCAAAAACTGTCAGGTCTTGGGAGCGTTTTACAACTGATGCATCCGTTGCAATACCTTGGTGTGGCTTCCAAAGTGGGAATTCGGACAATGATCGACAATGTCATAACTTTGATGATGATTCATCTGAAAATCTGTCGTTTGCTCCTGCTAGTTTCTCTCTGGGTGAAGAATACTACTTGGAGTCCTTTCCCAAGGGATCTGCGACTTGGCCAGAAGAAAAGCTTCCTGCTTTAAATCAATTGTCCCCCGGTTGTACAATGCATAAATCCCAATATAAGTTCTTGAAATCTTGCCAATGCACATCCAGTTCTCACTCATGGGGTTTAGTTATTGTGACTGCTGGGTGGGATGGACGTATAAGATCATTCCACAATTACGGGCTACCAATACCTGTTTGATATCCTAGACAAATGACTGGACTTTCAGACAATCAGAATTCATCCCTGTAATGTGCACTTCAGGTTTTGTGCGCGTTGAATTTGGCAGCATCAGCAGTAACAAGAAAGCTCATGATTGGATGCTGATTGATTGAGAATTTGGGGGGGTGGGCCATCTCAGATATTGGAGGTTTAGCGTGACTGAAATAGGTCATGACATAGTTCCATGGTTGTGATTGAATCCAGCTTGGAGTTTCAGCAAGTAGTTGAGGTTAGCTTATCTGTATATCCCAACATCTTAATCTTAAGATCTTGTTGACATGCTACACGTAAGAATATTTTGTCTGCCGGCCCAGAAAAAGATATGCAAGCCATGTGTAATGAGATGCCAGCTTAGATGTTATCTCCATATAATTCGTTCCCTATGGGGCCTTGCAAAATCTCTTGCTTTAACCCTTGAGACCAGGAATGTCGAAGAACTTAGAGCTGGTGGTGTGAGTTAATTTGGGAAAACAATGGTGGGCAACATTAGCTATCATGACATCTTGGCTGGTCCGAATGATTGAAAATTTTGTCTGCCATTTTTGGTTTGCTCTTCATGGTAGGGACAAAGACTAACAGAATCTGTAAATTTTAATCTTAGAAATTTTTGTCTAACATCTCAAATGTATTTTAGTTTTTAAGTCATGGTAAGAAATGTTTTTGGATTTGAGCATATATGTAATTGACCTTGCTTCTGTGTATAAAATTTGTCGAGTAGCTTTTGATTCTATGTATGTGCTTGGCAGAGAGCTGGGAAAATATTTCTGTTTCTGCATTGAATTCAATTTTTTCCTTTCTTTTTATGTTGTACTCTATTTATTATTACATTTTTGAAAAGAAAATAGTAATATATCATATTTTATTATTAAATTACCCTTCATAATTAATACCAGCCCTAGCCAGAAACACCCACCCACAGCCACACTATTCTAGAGAATATACACATATTTAATGAAGGATTCTGTTTCTTAAATTAGAATCAATGGGAGATTTTAAGTTTTGTTTTTAATATATTAATTTATTTTATTTTAGGTTAATGACAACGACTAACCAATAATCTTATAGCTTCGATATTTCCCCAATAAGCCAAATGCAGCTTGCAAATAAGCTGGCAAATTTTTTTTTTTTTTTTTATTTTTCCGTTGGTCTGTATTTGTTTGATGTTATTAAGTTGCTTGGTTGATAAGAAATTGAGAGAAAATTAATGAGAAAATTAAAAGTAAGTTTGAGAGAACAAGCTTTGAGGATATTTATGTAAATAATTACTAATTAGTTGAATTAATAATGATTTGGGAAAAGCTTTATGATACTTTGTAACTAATCCCATGTTATGACAATTATTATGTTGTATGATAATGCTCTTAAAATAATCATTAAAATATGACATCAAATTCAAAATGATGTTGGAAACCAAGCAACAAAATAATTTGCAATATATTAATAAAAATCTAATTCAGTATAAAAATCTAATTTGCAATATATATAATTTGCAATATATTAATAAAAGTCTAATTCAGTATAAATATTCTTTGATTGAAAATTAATTTTCATTTTAATTAATAAAAATCTAATTCAATATAAAAATCTAATTTGCAATATATTAATAAAAATCTAATTCAGTATAAATATTCTTTCGTTGAAAATTAATTTTATTTTAATTAATAATATTATTAATGCTCAATTTTAGTATAGATATAAATAATAAGGAAAAACAACAAATTCTTCTTATATTTTACTTAAATGATAGATACCACTACTTCATATTTAATGAAAGTTTAAAAATTATAAGAAATACATCTTACAAAATTAATTCCCTTAATTTTTTTTATGTAATATAATGACTATCACGTCTTTAACTTTTATAAAAATATAAAAATTAAAAAAATTATATAAAATGCATAAATTTTAATTAATAAAATTTATATTTTGAAAAAATAAAAAATTTATAAATTATATTTAAACTTTTTTAAAATTTTTATAATTTTATAAAAATTAGAAAAATAATATTCATTATACTTAAAAAAAAAAAGTAAAAAATTAAAAAAGTTAAGTTGATAGGATATTTATCGCAATACTTAAATTTCGTAAATTTTTTTGTCATAAAATATAAAAAAGAAGGTAATTGTCCTTTAAAAAGATTATAGAGATATTTGCTATTTTTTTAAATAATAAATATAAATAAAATTATTAAATATAAAGAGTTATATAATATAAAAGTTAAAAATTAAATTAGATTGTGGCATTGCCAATGAAATTGACGTATACACAAAAATAAAAATAAAAACAAAAGGAGAGAAAAAATATGCATTATTGGGAGACTGGAACATAGTTTAAAGAGTCCAACCAGCCCACATATTTGATGCCCACAAGCCCAAGGCCCAAAGCTCTTGAATGGAATGGAATATTCATAACCAAACATAGAGATTCTGTGAATGAAACCAAGTTAAAAGACAAAATGATACGAGAATTTTGAGGTTTCACAAAATAAAAAAAGTTATCTCATAAATTGAATTGAAATTTCTTATATAAAAAATTAAGAACATGTGATAGCACTTGGAAATGAAGCAACGCTTAATCAAAGAGTGGTCCGACATGTCGTTGAGGAGCATGTTCATATTATTTTGCTTCTATTCAATTTAATTTAATTTTTTAGAACACAATTGTAAATAAATCCATTTCACTTTAATTAAGAATTGAAAAATACGGTTAATCAATCCACTATATATACACATTGACATAGAGGGAGAAAATACAGAAGAGATACCAATGCAAATAGTGTCTTTAATTTTCATTTTAATTTTTTAGTTAAACATTCATGGAAAGTTCAAGGGTCAATATGACTACTGTATGAAATAATTTGACTAAAAGAGTAATTATGAAAAAAGCAAGTGACTTGTTGAAAATGTGCACCTACTATTTTGGGCACAGTGCCACGTCGGATAGACGAATGTCCAATGTCTGAACGAGGAGCTTCAACGGATAACTCCCAAGGCTAAAATCCGCTAGACACTGAAAAAGAGAGAAAAGCACACAAAGAAATGGCTTCCCTTTCAGTTCCAGTTTGTTACCACAGTTCATCTTCATCTCTTAGACATTTACCCACTAAACGACACAGTCTTCTCTTTCCTCGACCCCATTCACCCCTCAGAATTTCTTGCTCTGGTAAGAGTACTTGAACTTCAAATACCCACTTTGTATATTCATGATGCCCAATTTTCCCGTGATTGGCAATTCATGTGGCTGTCAATTTAATCAATTACTATTTATTTTGATTATGATTTGAAAGCAGGAAGAAGAGATATTTCAGAGTCAAAGGAAAGTTTTTCTCATTTGAAGGAGCTTAAGGGTGTTGCTTGTGGTATACTCGCTGCTTGGGCTGTAACTGCTGCCTGCCCTGTCATTGCTGCAAGTCAGGTGAGGGGAAATTTCTTTTTGACTGCTTTTATATACAGGAAGCACGTATGTATATATATTGAAAGAGAAAGTATCTATAGATGTTTTTGCAATCGGGTTATGCCTTAGAGTCATAGCCCTTGTTATGTGCTGAACTGGTAGGTTTTCAAAGCTTGCTCACAATGGGTTCGGGAGGGGTTTGGTTTATTTCTTGGCAGTTTGAACAAAGCCTTGTTTTATACGTATACCTTAGCAGTTTGAAGTCAAAAGGAGAATGGTAGTATCAGTATGAGCTATATCTTGGAAAAGCTTTTATCATTAAAAAATTATGAGAAATGAGGACATGCTTGTGTAAATTATTGCCGCATAAACCAATTTTGCTTATAAAGGCTTGGAATAACGCGATTTTGTACTCTTGAAATGGGTATTTGGTCAATTAAAGTTTCAATTTGCACATTTCAAACAAGAGGTTAGTTGCTGTGCGATACCAAAGATGGTAATACAAAAGAATCTTGGGGCATTGATCTCTCAATATTTGGTTTCGAGTGTCAGGAGTTATCTTGCTTTTCACATTCAATCAAAGAATTGAACTATGAGCATGCTCATCATACAGAGATGAACATTAGTTTCGTAGAGGTTATGTAAGAATACTTTATTGAATTATAGTATGTTTGTTCTGCAGAGATTGCCTCCACTTTCAACAGAACCAAACCGATGTGAGCGTGCCTATGTTGGTAACACGATTGGCCAAGCAAATGGTGTTTATGACAAGCCAATTGATCTCCGCTTCTGTGATTATTCAAATGATCAATCTAACCTGAAGGGGAAATCTCTTGCAGCTGCACTCATGTCCGAAGCCAAATTTGATGGTGCTGACATGTCAGAAGTGGTGATGTCAAAGGCTTATGCTGTGGGAGCAAGCTTTAAGGGTAAGTTTCTTTCTTATCTCTCACCGATATCAAATTCATATATATCCTAGCAATTTGAAGGGCAAAGTTTTTGCTGACAATTAGTTTTTAGAAATTACATGAAAGAAAAAACAGAAATCATTTGACTGCTGCGTAGGATAATGATCGGTTCATTTGAAAAGAAAGTTTGCACTTGTCCTCCATATAAGGCTAAAACGAAAAGAAATTGATTAAAAATTCTCGACAAATGTATTTGTTACTCTGCTATGCAAATTGTAAATATACAGAATTGTAATATAAGTTACATACTGAATGACAAATAGGTACAAACTTCTCAAATGCTGTTTTAGATCGTGTGAATTTTGAAAAAGCAAATCTTCAAGGAGCTGTGTTTAAGAACACTGTACTCTCGGGCTCCACTTTTGATAAAGCTCAACTAAAAGATGCAGTGTTTGAGGATACAATTATCGGTTACATTGATCTTCAGAAGCTTTGCACAAATACCACCATCAATCCTGAAGGAAGAGCTGAATTGGGATGCCGATAAACACACATTCCATATTCATCTTTACATTTTGTTCTTCCCACAATATGATGATTTATGCAGGTTCATGGTAAATAATGTACTTTCAACAACTTCTTGTGATTTCTTTTCCCCTTTTTGTTACATCGCGATTGCACATTTCATCGAGGAAATGAAGAGGAAGGTAGTAGCAAGAAGTAATAAATTGTGAAATGCATTTTTGTTTTGGTCGACAATCTTTAGAACACATTTGTGTACTTCCTGAAGAAAACTTGATAAAAAGGCAAACACATTGTATTGGGCAAATTTATTATTGAAGCAAAGAGCCCACTGAAATTGCAAATTTGTTTGTCGGCCTTTGGGAACCATGCTTTCGCAGTTGGTTCTTGGACTGGGCATGTTGATTGAGTTAATTAGTAAAATTTTTCTACCTTTGCCAGCCCGTAACTGGATTCAATTGCGAACCTTTCTTCCCTCAATTATCGAACGGTTAATCGCCTGGCTAAGGGTCATTGGCTTGAAATTGGTTTGTCTACCAATCTAAGAATGCTATGAACTTCATTGTGCTAGTTTCTTTGGTAACGGTTGTTCTGGGTTTACAAACTTCTGTTACTAGAAGGTTATAATGCCTACTGCTGCTCATTTGGAATTTGGGTACTTTCATGCTTAAATTTGCATTCGAGTCAATGCAGGAACTATTTTTTTTTTTTTTCAATTTTAATATTATGGTCCCTAATATTTATGTTTTTTAAATATGAAAACACAATTTATTCAATTTATCAAATAAGTCCTTACTTTCAATTAAAATAATTAAAATATCTATTATTTATATTGTTGATGCCCAAAATTTTCAGAGACGGAAGATTCAGCACATCACATAGATTTACTATTGCGGTCAACGTAGAACGTCCTTAAGGACTACTTAAAATCACAGAAAAGCGAGTTAGGAGTGAAGTCGGATTGCCGACGAATAAACTCCAACGCTCAAGTCAGCGAAATGGTACAAGGCCAAATAAAAAGAGAGAAATTACGAGTATTTGAGTGTTTTACCGACCCGAGAGATTGGGCTAAAAAAAAGTTCGTGAGTGCAGTAGTTATCTCTTAATTGCTCAAAGGCGGCCCTCTCTAAAAGTTCTTAAGTTAGGAGAAGAATAAGGTCCAATCGAAGAAGAAGAATTTGAATCCTGCTAAATGCATAGTCTTCACTTTTTATAGAGCTTTTGCACATATGAGCATCGGAGAACAGGAGTTTGATTAGACAGGAGTAGGTATGGTGATTGGATCAATCTTTTCA
>JAWDEX010000008.1:5045683-5071116 GCA_035221805.1 Trichilia hirta | reverse complement strand
TATCAATTCTTTGTCAAAAGATCAATTTGTTCCCTTAAAAATAAATAACTGTCGATGCTGTGCCCGTAACACCAATAGTAATCACAAAATCAATCGCATAAAATATTGGCTCTCTCAGACCCGATTAGGGTCAGCTCTGCCATGTAGAGTCCGTTGTCCTTTGCATATTATCAAGCTTACAAGAGAGAAACATTCAATTGAACAAAATTTCTCTCGTTCGCCTTACCTGCTTGGTGCCACTCTCTATCCAAGGCCGGCTTCTTAACCATGTCTCTTTGTTGGGGCGATCGGATGCTTCTGTCACTTCGGTCATTCTAGTTGGTATTTTCAAGTTTCCTATAGTCTTTTCTCGAGAAAAATTTCCTGTCATATCGCTCGGGTCGGCTCACCCTTTCCTCTTACTTTCTTAGAAATACTCAATCCTCGATATCTATCTCATCAGAGAGCTCTCTTCGAGCGGCTTCATATGTAGCGACAGAACGCTTATTAATGGCATGCCACACTTTCTCTATTCGAAGCCCTCTCCTTAATCTTTCTAATGCTAATAGATGGTAAAAAGCCCCTAATTGTATTACTTCATCGTGATACCTTATTATAAAGCTCCTGAGGCTCTCATCAGGACCTTACCATAATAGAAGGAGGGCGCTTGCGCTACGGGTAGTTTCTACAGTGCCTCAAAATTCTTCCACAAAATTTTAGCCTAATTATTGAAAACTTCTGACGGTATCCTTCAGGAGGCTTTTGAACCACATCTTGAGCTGTCTTTCTAATATTAGTGGGAATAACTAGTACATTTGAAGTTTGCTTAGCCCTTGGATATGCATCATTTCCCTAAAGGTATCTAAATGCAGTGTAGGGTCGATCTTCCTAATATAGGATGCGATTTGCGACATTTTGAACTTTTTAAGAATGGTCAACTCTATTATATTCCTGGTCAAAGGGGAATCACCATATCTATCTATTTTAGTCTTTTTGTTCTCGCTCTTTAGCAAGCTAGTTCTTATTTCTTTGATCTTAATTTTTTATAGTATCTTCTTGACGTAACTTTCGATCATTTGGGGGCTTGCAGGTCGAACTCTGTAGTCTCGGGACCTGATTTTATCAAGTTAAGATCGTAAGTTCATTATAGTCTGCCTAGGCCTGGTGGGAATCCTTGGGTCTATTTTGAGGTTGTAAAGAGTAGCAGACATTATGGGTTCGTTACCACCATGCATTCCTACTTCATCATGTGCATTAGCTTTGCCCTTCCCTTTCTGCAAGATGGTGAAACAGGCATTTCTGATAGTAGTCCTTTTAAGTGGGTTTCGAGCTCTTTGGTCCTTCTCTCTTGAAAGACAATCGGCCCTTACTTCTGAGGCTTCTGGCATGATTTGATGCTTTCCTTTGTGCTCTTGTTGCCAAACCAACACTTGCAGCCTTGCCATCTCCTTTTCCAGCAACTAATTTTTGCATTCCAATTCTATAATCTTCTGATTATCGATCTCCCTTATGCTTTTCAGTTCTACCCGCCCTCCTTTCACTTGCCAGGACTCACACCCCTCAACTTTGACAGTGGCTCAATTGGCTAGACCATCGAGGTGGTGAGCTAGTACCTCGTTCTCATCCGATGATTTTGTAGTGGCCCCTTTTTCTCCCGTGTGAAGGGGACCCCCTACCTTTTCTTTTTGCACTTTTCTAGAAAGTCGACTGCGAGTGTTCCTTACCATATTTACTCGAAACACTTTTTGAATTTCCTATTCAGGTTTTTGCTCATTTTCCATAGATGACGCCAACTGTTGATGCCCAAATTTTCTAAGGACAGAAGATTCAGCACATCACACAGATTTACTGTTGCGATTGATATAGAACCTTCTCGAGAACTACCTGAAATCACAGAAAAATGAGCTAAGAGCAAAACTGAATTACCAGCGAATAAACTTCGATGCTCAAGTCAGTGAATGGTGCAGACCAAATGAAAAGAGAAAAAATATGAGTGTTTTAGTATTTTATCGACCTGAGATGCTGGGCTTAGGAAATATTTGTGTATAGTATCTCTTTCTTAACCGCTCAAAGATGGCCCCCTCTAAGAATCCTCGCCCAAAAAAGAAGAAGAATCAGAAGAAGTCCCCTTACATGTATTGCCTTTACCCTTTATAAAACCTTTGCACATGTGAGCATCGGAGAATGGAAAGTTTGATTAGACAGGAGTAGGTATGATAGTTGGGTCAATCTTTTTACCACTCCTTTACGTTAGGTTTGATGTAACAATGAGTGCCTACAACTTGCAGGGTACGGCACAACCTAACGTGATGGGACACCTAAACAGTTATTTGAATAGCATATTTGTCGGTCCCATCTATAACTCTCATTTTTGAAAGAGGCGTTGGGTCGCCTCAGTAATTAAGAAGGGATCGTCTTAGAGATCAAAGTGGGTGTCGAGAAACTGAGGCGATCATATCGAATTACAGTTTCTGATTAATTAAATTTAGACTCAGAAAACTTTAACTAAAAATCAGTCTCTGATAGATAAATATAATTAATATATACATAAGAAACTAACATTTAAAATAAAAATTGTTAAATTAAGTCTAGTGTAAGATACTTTTTCATGTGCTCGAAAATGTGATAAGAATAAGAATAAAATCCAAAAGTAAATGTGGAGACCACGTGGACCCATGTGATAATGTCTCACATGGATTTTTCGGGAGCTAATTTATGGACGAGGGACGTCTCGTCCATTCTCATCCATTGCAAAGAGTCATTTTCTCTTAGGTCAAATTCAAACCCCTGTAGATTGAAGCCCTTTACTTCCATAAAACAAATTAAATTTTGTTGCACAGTGCATTGTATTTTGAGTCACATGCATTGTTTCATCTTTTAATTGTGATCTATGTTAAAAATGACATTTCACATGCATTGTTTCTATAAGGTCAAATGACATTTCATTATCAATGTTAAAAATTTTGTCACAATAGGTTGCACATATATTTGATGCATACTTGGATGCTTTATTATATTAAAACAACTGTTATTTAGCATTCATTTGATATTATAGTATGGTGGCATTCATGTCACAATTGTTCTGAGATAAAAATTTTATATATTACACATTAATATAAAAATCTATAGGTATTTGTAAAAATTAATGTTACCAATTTTTTCCCCAAATTTTATTTTTAAAACACAATAAAATATTACAATTCTAAACAAGTGTAAGCATAATTGTTATATATATATATATATAAGAAGAAGAAGAAGAAGAAGAAGAAGAAGAAGAAGAAGAGCCAAAGCTATGTTAAACTGTAGGTGTTAGTTAATTTAATTAGTAAAATTTTTTTCAAATGATATATTGGGTGTGAAATTTGAATCTCTCTCGCATTAAAATTAGTGGAAGGGTATTATTTATTTATTACAACATTTTAAAAAGGGGGAAAAAATCAAAGAAGGAATAAATCCATGGTTAAAATTTATTTTATTTTTATGTAAAATTAAACATTAAAAAAGAAAAGTCATATGACCATTTTCACATGTTATGTTGATTGGTGTTGCATGCCTTTGAAAATGCTTATAAAATAATCATATATATTTTTAACCACATGGATAGATGCCTTTGAAAATGCTTGTTATTATTATAATACACTATCAAGAATTTACCATCACATAATATTGTTTTCTCTAACCTAAGTTAGAGTACGAAAAGGTTAATATATATAGTCAAAATTTCAGTGCAATAAATAAATTATGAAGTTATTTGGTTATATAAAAATATTTTTTTGTCCGTTAGGTTTTTGTCTGGGGTTAGGATTTCTTCATTTGCCTGCCATTCTGTTCAACAACTATAATTCCTCTAAACTGCCCGTCAAATGTCAACCAATATACTATTAACTTATTAATTAAATATTATATTCATTATTAGAAAAGTAAAAATTTCCGTAATTTCAGGATTAATACTTGATTTAGTTGAAAACATAATAAAGTTTTCAACACACTTAATAATTAGAAAAAGAAAAATAATATAATAAAAAAATTAAGTTCAAAGTTTTAATTACAATATGCTTTACTGACTTCCAATGGATTCAGTCTTTGCTGCATAAATACATAAATCTTTTTAATTTTTAATTCACATATTTTGTTCAACTACTAAAGATAGATGCTTCGACCATTAACTAAATAGTATAATAACATTCAAACCCCCAAAATTTTTATAATTAATTAATGAAAAATAATTCTTCCTTTAATATTAATAATAGTACACTTCTTACACTTCTTAATGTTGAATTACTTGCTCCTATGAGCAACCACCCTTAGTCATTGGTAGATCTTGACTACTAAGTCAGAAGTAATAAAAAAAAAAATAATTACATGTGCTTGTTTCTTCAATAAAACCATATGCTTTAATAAAATCATGTGCTTGTTTTTTATCACAATCAAAATTTAACAACATTATATGCTTTAATGTTATATAATTTGTTTAAAAATTAAAGACGATTTAATAAATAAAAAATTATTTTATTTGAAAAATAAAAAATAACAATTATGGGGATCAAAATCTAATATCACAAAAGTAAATTGTTTTCTTAAGCAGAAGAAAAAGACCTATACAATATAAATTAAATAATTATTGTTTTATTAAAGAAAAATCAAAATAATAGGGACTCGGATGGATTTAAACCGAAACCCACTTTGTACACTTATTGAAGAGAATCAACAAATCATCCACTGGGGACAGGTATTTTGGTAATTGAACAAAAATTGTCTTCTTGTTTGCGGCAATAAACCATAGAATATAGGAGTTCTTCGTTATTAGCATTTCAGAGAGAAGAAAATAGAGCAATAGAGAGAAAAGATTCGAGAAAAAATAAATGAAAAAAAGAGAATTCATCAATTTCCAGTTTGTAATGTTTCTTGCTCAAATGAGTATTCCAAAAACAGCTGCATCCTTCCTATTTACAAGATGATCTGCCTTCTTCTTCTTCTTCTTCTTCTTCTTCTTCTTCTTCTTCATCTATCTATCTATCTATCCATCTATATATCTATGTGCTGTTTCCTGAGATACTCATTTGAGCAAGAAGTGTTACGAGGGGAAAGAGATTAAAGCAGCTTTGTTCTCAGGTTTTATCTTCGATCTTCATTGGCATCTAATAATTTTTTTTTTTTTTTTTTTTGGGTTTATTTGTGATAACTGATGTGTTTAAGTTTCATTAATATTTGGTGGGTGGGTGTATATATATATATATACTAGTAGTTAATGTTTTATCATTCACTGTTTCATTCGAACAATCAGTTTAAAATTGTGATACAGTGTAATCATTATAAATTAGTAACATTGGTAGCCTATAAAATCTATCTATTAATTTAAAGATGCATTAATAATTTATTAATTTATAGGGTGTATTTACAATTTAATGAATATAAATTTAATCAATTAAAATTTTATTACATTTTATCCATTTAATACATTAAATACAAATTAATTCACTAAATAAGCATTAAATTAAATAAAAATTAAATTTATTGTATTCATCTTTTTAATTAAACAATATATATTTATTGTAATTGCATTAATTTATTCAATGAATATTTGTATGAACATTTAATCAACTAAAATTCGTTGTATTTATCATACTAATTAATTGAATATACATGAAATTATCAAAAAAATAAATTGATTGTACTCATCTAATTAATTAAATAATATGTATTTTTATAATTGCATTAATTTAATTAAACATATTCAAAGAATTAAAATAATAATAATCTCTATATAAACAAAAGCAAAATCTACTTATATTTCACAATAAATTATATAAATATTTATAATAACCTTTTATTTAAAAAGTACTTAAAAATCAATCATGACAAATGAGATGCGTTAAGTATTGGGCCAATATAGTAAAGGGTATCTCAATACACCCCCAAAAAATTACAGTAATCTGTTTTTAAAAAATTTCAACTAAAAAATATTTAAAATATAATATTAAACACATTCAAATGACCATTGAAGTATCTTTTGATTGACTTTAGTGAATTTTTAAATAAAAAATAACTATTCAAATATATTTCGATTGACTTCAATAAATTTTTGGATAAAAAAAACGATCATAAACTTTAAGAGAACAATCAAAGATTTAGGGATTTAGGTTATCGATACGATGGATATAAATTACCTCTTGTATTAAAAGTGATGCAAGTTTAGAGAATTTCGAGTTTAGGCCAAATAATTGTTAACATTACTGAAAATCTTGCTGATAATGAAGCAATGAATGATACAATAGCTTTGAAGTATGTATTACACACAATGAAGCAATTAAACTATCAACAACAACACTTCATGACTTTTTATTGTAATTTGAGAAGTCAACCCTAAGACATTTTAAATGCAATAAAAAAAAATAAAAAAAGAGTTTTAACTAGATTTAAATTTAAAAAAGTCACAATATAATTATATTTTTATAAGACTTGTTTTAAAAATTAAGAGTATTTTTGTTATTTTATTTTTCAAAGGTATTTTGTTATTTTTGCAAAGTATTTGTTCTGGTGCTAGATTTTCTTTCATGTTTGATTAACCAACTCTATATTATGTTTATCAAGTGATTTGGAAGAATCTGATAAAAATTTCATGTGTTTAAAAAATTTTACTATGAAGTACTATTCGCACACCTAAACTTTCGAGTTAAATTATTATTGATCAAAAAGTCAAATTGATGAACTGTTTATTTTTACTGAAAAAGAACAAAAATACGGTTGCATAAAAAAATAAGTGAAATTAAAATTCGAATAAAAGATAAAACAATGTTTAAAATAAATTATAGACTTTAATAATATTTTATAAGGATTAGAGTAATAATTTTTTAAATGCCTGAATGATAATTTTTAGTCATCAACACTAAGCTCAAAAGTATCGATACCTAAACTAAAGGTATCGATGCCTTCAGAAAAGGTGTCAATACATTCTTTTGAAAAGCACGTGCATCTTTATTTTTGAGTTGTCTATAATATTTTAATTATATCTTAAGTTATAGACTCTAATTTAGATGATTTTTAATGGGTTAGAAAGTTAACTTAATTATTTACAACTCTTATGTTGATTACTTTTTTTAATTAAGTTATTTTCTAATTCAAAATAATAGATTTTTAAAGTATATCTAATGACAGTGTATTTTTGAACACTTTTCAATTTTTAAGCCATAACTTTTCATAGAAAAAACTAAATAAAATAATTTTTAAACAAAAAATTTACAACTTTTATGTTTATTATTGGACCTGAATCCTCCGTTAAAAGGGTTAAAATAAAAGATAAAAAGAATGTTACAATAGAGATTTTAATAGGATTAAAGTATTGACATATTTACACTTGCCAAGTAAAGACGTTGACACTTTTATCAGAGGTAATAGAGAGATTAATAAATAAAATTATTTTTTATTAGTAATTAAATAATTATTATTTAATTACATTGAATTCTTGAATGAAAAGTGATAAAATATAATTTTACCATGTATTATATTTTTCTTAAATCTTATCAATTTATTTCATACAAAATAAAGAGTTATGATTAATTGTTTAATTAGATTAAGTAATAAAAAAAATAAATATCTAATATATTTTATATTATATCAAATTTGAGAAGTCAAACATGTGTGTGTGTGTGATTAATATTAATTTGATTAATATTAGTTGTTATTTAGTAATATGAATTAATGGATATTAAATTTATTTTTGGAATCCGTTATTAATATGTTGGCATGTGTATTTCTTGATTTATTAATATTTATTTTATTAAATAGATTAATTGAAAAATTGATATGCTTAGTAAAGTGGAGTACATGTGGGAACATTTGAAAGTAATTGAGATTATTTCATTTTCTTCTTTCCCCGAGTTAAAGCTAAGTTTAAAAAGAGAGAAAAGCTTTAAGCCTTGTTTTCATATCATTTTCCATAGAAAAGAAAGAAAAATAAAGAAAGAAAAGGGAATATAAGAAAATGAAAAGTGTTTTCAAGAGTTTTTTTGTCTTCCATGATATAATACATAAGTTTTCTAAGTGTAAAAATTTTAAAAATAATTTAGAGAAGTCATTTGAAAGCTTAAGTCTCTAATTAGTGTAATTAAAATTATTGTTAGCAATTCGGTGTGTGGACACCTTTAAAAGCAAGTAAGAGACTACTTATTAGATTCTAATTGAAACTTTGAAGATATAATTTATGTTTATATTGATAAAATTGTTTAATACTTTTAGTTGCTTTGAAAAAAAAAAATTATAAAAGTTTGTGTAGATTAACCATGTGAATGATCCTTGTATGTATGATAAGCTAAACCACCATTAATTAAATCCTCGTTTTTTGCCATAAAATCATACTATCTAACACCTTTTATATCTGACAAATGATGTCTTTACATTTAACCAAAGATTCAAGCGAAAAAGAGAAGTTAAGATTTATGACAAATTTAGGACTTTTCATATTTAGACAATAATTCAACTTTTTAAAGTTAGAAATAATTTATTAGTAAGATTTTTAACCTATTTTAAGTATGATTTATAGTTTAATTGAAGATAAAACTTAAGGTTAACTATTAATTTGAAAAATTTTAGAATTTAGGCTTTAATTAATTAAATTAAATATGAATTTAAAGGATTTAGATAGCAAATATTGAATTAGAGATTGTAATAGTTTAAACTATAATTTTAATAAAAATTAAATAGACAGGTACTGTTACAACAACTATTCATTCAAGTTTAAATTATTTGAAAAATTATTTTATAGTCATTAGATTTATGTTAAAATAAGATTTATAAGAATATATGATAGGCCATGAAATTTTATTTATTAAAAACTAAATAATTAGTCTAAAATATGTATAATTTTAATAAATTAGATTCAATGAGGGTATTCTTATATATTGAGCATATTTAAAACTTGTTGATTGCATTGAATTCTATTTAGTATATAGAATTTATGAAATTTATTAGCATATATATGATTTAGACATTGAGAAACTGAGCAGTAAGACTACGAGGTGTTAGGATTAGAGGGAGTGTATACCCTCCCTGTTATGTGAGTGAATTCCTTTTCTCTTAAATAGTTTTAAACTATTTTGTGAAAACTTATTTTTTGTGGACTAAAAAATAGTTTATTATATGCTTATTATTTAAAATAAGATATAAAATGACCGATTGATTAAGTATTAACTTGTTTATGAGAGCGGATGACAGTTATGATATTTTACTTTGATATTATCATGTAAACTATGATGGTGATGTTTATATAAATATTTTTTATATTGAATTTTATTGGTTTTATGCATGATTAACTTTATATTAATTATGAATAGAGAACTAGCTACTATTGATTTAATTTGGTTTATGACATTAAGGCCAGTGAGGTTATAATCATAAGGGTCAAAAGTATAATTACAGTATTAAGGAGAATGGGATGGACCAAAGTAATAGGCATTCAAGTAAGTGCATGCTTCGACGGAGCCACTATGAGAAAATTGATAACTTCATTTGTGATAAAATGGCTGGTAAGACAAAAATATAGAAGATAATTATATGTAACTCACATATTACTCAAAGTTAATGTCAGTGGTGGATCTAATTTTTATATCAAACTATGTATTCATTTATTTTATTAAATAACCTAAATTTTATTAAATATTTTATTATTTTGATTATATAAAAAATTTACTGATGGCTTGAGTTTGTTCTTGGCCAGAGTAAACACCAAGAAGGAAGTTTGCTCAATGATTTTTTATATTAATTTGATTTATAATAAATAAACTAATTTTATAAAATTTTAAATATATTTCTAACATACTTTATTTTAAATACTTTATATATGCTGTGTATCCACTCACATAATATACTCTCATATATTTATTCTCTTATACTTTAATTTTAGATATTTGTGAGTAGAGTAGAGAATTAGTTAGAGGTAATGATCATTTCTTAAAAGTTTAGATATTTTTAGTATAATTTTTGCCTCAACTTACTATTTCTACATAGTCTACTAGATGATATTTGATAATTTTGTTTACTATTTTTACTATTTTTAAATTATTATTTAATTTTAAAATAGTTGTATAATATTAAATAAAATTAAATATTATTTAATTTTATTTAAATTTTTAATTAAAATTTATTTTAAATGTTTGAGATTGAAAAATAATAATATTCAAAATTTTACGGACTCTCGTATTTTGATTTTATCTCACGGGATCGTAATACAAGGATACGTGAAATTTGTCATATGCAAGATCTGTTTCAGGACATAATAATTTTATTAAAATATCATAATTAATTATATTTGTAATTTTAGCAAATTATTAATTTATGGTATGAATGGAGCTAGAGAGTTATATAAATTTATTTAAAAAATATTATCTTACTAATTTATCGAAATTACTAATTTAGCATATTAATCATAAAAATTATTGTATAATAGAAATTAATAATTGATGAATTTTTTTCTATGGAGGTTAGATTGTATTTTTATGGTGTTTTGAAAGAACTAAAAAAATATTTAATGATAGTAATTTATAATTAAATTTATATATTTTTATATTAATATTTAGATTTTAGAATTTTTATTTTACAATAATAATAGTTTAAAAAACACCAAACTATTATAATATTATATAAAATCTTAACTGGTTACATCAAAATCTCGTAAAAGAAAATTTTATTATGAAAGTAGAATATAATTTTATTATTCGTCATTAACACGTAATCATTTATTCCCCCTTCCAACATTTTCTATCAATCACAATCACTAGGCACAGGATTAATACGCAATCGTGTGATCGAAATCTTCTATCTTGAAACCTTATAATTTGTAATTTATGTGTGAAATAAAATTACTAAGTAAATAGGTGATTAATGATAACATTGTAAATATACGAATGAGCATATTGATAATAATAATAATATTAAATAAATAAATACATGACCGTAAAAATATTATATAATTATTCTATACTTTTATATTTTTTAAAAAATAAAATAATAATAATAATAATAATAATAATAATAATAATAATAATAATTTTATTTAATTAATTAGTACGATAAAATTATTATCATAATAATAATATTAAAAACATAAATTTTATTTATAATAATATTATAAGTTGTATTATTGTCATGTAGACTATATGACAATGATATAAATTTTTAGGAATCATAATTAAGGGTGACAATTAGATTATGACATAATTATTTAATACAAATTTGATACAATTAAACAGTTTTAGATTTAAAAATTTTGATATAAAAAATAATCGAATGGTATTTATATCATATAATTAATAATTATGTCAAATTTAAATTTAACTTTCTAAATTTGTTTATCCATTTATGACATGATTGAGATAATAAGTAATCGTATTTAAATAAATAATTGTGTATAAATAAAAAAATTATTTAATATAATAATTTTATTTATTAATATTTTAATATTTAATTTATATTTAAATAAATATTAGTTAATAAATTTTATATTAATTAATTAAATGAATTGAATGGATTTGATTGAATTAATAATTTAATGGTAATGTGTTATTTTATTTATTTAATAAACGGATAATACGATAAAGACACGATTAATAAATGAATGACACGATTAAAAAATAAATTGTATTGAGATTGAAAATTTTTGATACGATTAATAAATAAATCGAATTATGATTGACAAAAAAAAAATACTGTAAATTTATTTATACGATATAAATACGATTCAATTATTCGAATTGTCACCCCTAATCATATTATTAAAAAATAACTATTTATTTAATATAATTAAATTAATTTTACAATAAAATAAATAGTAGATTCAAACTAAATTTAAAGAGCCTTAAATAAATTAAATATAATAATAATAATGTTAGAGATATTAATTTTTTATAAATTTTATCTATATAATTAAATACGACAAAATTATATAATATATATGATAACAATAAAATCTTTTTAATTTCTATTTTGGATTATAATAACAATATTATTATTATTATTAACAACCGTTACATCCATTTTACTTGGAACAAATGATTACGATTGTTAGTTGAAGAACAAATATGGACAAAAAAGTTCCTGTCAAATTCTAAATTAAATATCATTTATATATTTGTTTATTTGAAAACCGTTGGTATCTGTCTTTCCATTCTTGATTACTAATTTGATATAAAATATCTCAGGGTAAATATTAAAGAAGTATTATTCAATTATCCATTTTCTAAAAAGAAATTTAATAAATTTTTAATTATTATAATGAATGCTATCCGGTTAATACCCAGATGGTGATGACGCTTAACATGGACGGCACATATGAATTTGGAGGGTATTATTGTAATTAAACGACAACTTTGGGTTTAGGCACATTGTACCGACCTTCCCTTCTACTTTCTTTTTGTCGAATCAACTGGAGAGAGACAAAGCTTGTCACTTTGATATATGGAATAGAATTATAAATTTAGATTTAATTTTACATATTTATTGCTATATTTTTCAAAATAATTATCTTAACTTGTATTATTTATTAACTACCAAACTAAATGATGGTGCTAGCACGATGTTATGTTTTATGTTTCAATAGAATTATCTTAATTTGTATTTAAGTAATTAAGTTTTTCTTTTGAATTTTGAACATTATCATCTATGAAGTATCTTTTGATATTTTTATATTATTATTTAAAAATTAAATACATTTTTGTTTTATTATGATTTAACAACCACTAATTACAAATTTATATTTGTTCTAATAAATTATTACTGGAAGAAAAATTAAAAAAAAATATATCTTATATAGATAAATATTCATAAAGAATTAAAGATATCTAATACTACAAGGAAAAAGATAAAGAATCCGATACATTAGAAAAATTTGAAGCAAAGGACGAAAATGAAGAGTGGCAGATGAAGTTTTTGAACCTTGTTTTTAATTTAATCAAATGCCTTTTCTTCTACCACGAGAAGAAAAGATTATTCCTTTCCATCGATCAAAGCAAATATTGGCCAAGCATAACCAACCCACGAAGTAAAATTTGATCAACAAAGGAAGAATAGGAAAACTAATGTCAAAGAAAGATAATCTATAAATGCAAAAATGAAAAGCAGAATGCTCTCTCAACTTAGTATCTGTAGCTTCATGCTATCCCAATCCCATACAAGAAGAAAAGCATCGAAAATCTTCTCATTACTTCTTCAACCTCTCCATGAAACGGATAACTTCTCTCATTACCCAATCTCATAAAAATCATGGAGAAAGAGAAAGCTACCATCTCTTCAATACTTAACCAAATTTCCATTCTTATCATCATTTCATCAACACTTCTCCAAGGTAATATTAATTGAGAGTTTGGCCACTGTTGGATCATCCAACAGCCAAAACACAATGATTTTATCCTATAATCCTTGTGCTGCAATTTATTATTTATAATATTTTATGTTTATTTATACAAATTGATATAATATTTATGTATAATTTCTTTAGTTTCTACAAAAATATAATATTATTATATAAATTTGTAGAATGTATGAGATTAATGTTAATAAAAATATAATATTTTTATATAAATTTGTAGAATGTATGAGATTAATGTTAATAATTTTTTTTTATTTTTTAAAAAAATTTTAGGAGTTAAAGCAAATGTTGGGATTAATTATGGCACAATCGCAAACAACCTTCCCCCGCCATCTCAAGTTGCTCACTTTTTGTTAGAAGCCACCATCATCAATCGCATAAGGCTTTTCGACGCCAACCCAGAAATCATCCAAGCCTTCGCTCGCACCGGAATCGCCGTCACCGTCACGGTACCCAATGATCAGATCCCAAGACTCACCAACCTCAGCTTCGCTCAGCAATGGGTGAAAACATACGTCAAACCTTACACTCCGGCGACAAACATAGTCAGAATTTTGGTCGGAAACGAAGTTTTGTCCACCGCAAGCAGGTTGCTGATCGTCAACCTCGTTCCGGCTTTGCAAACTCTGCATACTGCTCTTGTAGAGGAATCACTAGACAAGAGGATACAAGTCTCGACGCCACATTCGTTGGGAATTCTCTCGACTTCAAGCCCTCCGTCCACCGGAAAATTTCGACAAGGATATGATATTCATGTTCTTAAACCGTTGCTGAGTTTTCTCAGAGCTACGAATTCCCCTTTCATGATAAACCCATATCCGTTTTTCGGTTGCTCCGCCGATACTCTCAACTACGCTTTGTTTCGGCCGAATTCGGGAGTGTTCGACGAAAATACGAGACTTCTTTACACCAACATGTTAGATGGGCAACTTGACGCTGTATTTTCAGCTATGAAACTCCTCGAATTTTCCGACGTCGAAATTGTTATCGCCCAAACGGGATGGCCGTCGAAAGGAGATTCGTCGCAAATCGGTGTTGATCTGAAAAGTGCGGCCGAATACAACAAAAATCTCATCCGACATGTAACTTCCGGCTGCGGCACGCCGCTCATGCAGAACCGGACGTTTGAGACTTACATTTTTGCTCTTTTTAATGAAGATCTCAAGCAAGGACCTACTTGCGAGAGAAATTTTGGGCTGTTTCAGCCAGATATGACACCGGTTTACGATATAGGAATTCTTCGGTCCACGGTAGCCACCTCCATCGCCGATCACCATCATCATAATCTCCATGTTACTTGTTATTTCTTACTCATTACAACCAGCCTTCTCGTAATCCGCAATCATGGTGAAAACATAAAAAATTTCTTAATAATAATAATAATAATAATAATTTTTGATCCACCATTGATTTGCATTTTGATTGCATGCAAACAGGCTAGATCATCCATTCCAATGAATCCAACCCCTTCCACTCCGGCGACGGGGGCCAAAAAACGGTGGTCTCTTCCGAGAGCCGGAGCTGACGTGTATGATCTTCAGAGGAATATTGATTATGTGCGTGGTTTAGGTTTGGACTCTGGAGCCATTCAAGAAGATGGTACGTGCTTCATTTCGAACACAGTACGAGCTCATGCCGTTAATGCCATGAACGTATACTACCAAGCAACGGGAAGAAACGATTACGACTGCGATTTTAAACAAACCGGCCCCGTCACCGACATCGACACAAGTATGCTTTGATGTAAATTCTCATTTCTTTCTTTCTCCTCATTTTTCTTTTTTACCAATGACATTTGTTTGATGTTGCAGGTTACGGGCAGTGCAAATATTGAATTACCAAAATATAAAATTTATATCTGAATTGATGAAATTACGCCATTGAGCGAAGGTCTAAAGAGGAAAGATAACAACTCTTTGTAATTTTGTTTACATTAAGAATTTTATTTTTCTAGGCCTGATTACAAGCCTACTAATTAATGTAAACGTTATGAGGAGTTTTATAGGCAGGGTATAGTATTAGCCATGAGACATTTTGTGTTTATATATTAGCTATGTTAGAGAAAATCCTTTTGGTGGAAAATATGTACTAAATGAAAATTAGGTACATATGCATTTAATAAAATTTGGCTACATTATGCTCAGTTTAAATTTAACATATATTTTTTAAATAATTTTATCTAAACTATTCACAAAATTATTTTTCTTAAAAGGTAACCTCCCTATTTGAAGTCTAAGATATAAACTAAGGTAATATAATAGTATTAGTTAAATAAAAATATTATATAAATTTAATTATAATAAAAAAATCTAAATTATATATTAATATTATTATATTATATTAATTTGTAACCTATAATTTATATAAATAATTTGTATTTTTAATATCACTGTCTTTTAAAAGGAGGCAATCAATAATACCTTCATGTCATTTCAAAATAATAATAATAATAACTCGTTTTTTCAAAGTAAATATATATAGTAGAAGATAAATTTGGTGTTCACATTAGTATTCAATTCCGTAAGTAATTTCTAATAACAAATTGCAAATAAACATTAAATTATTTTTAATTAAGTATAAATTTGTATTTTGTTGTAGTCATTTTTTTATTTGGTAAAATAAGGAAAATTTTATTTGGATGAAAAATTACATTAAAAGAAAAATATATGAAAAAGGAAGCAACTAAGAAATTATCGTTTTCCATCATCCCCAACGCGTCCATTTTCACTTATAGTTTGGGTTGGCTCTGTTCCCACGGCGCCAAACTTTTGTCCCTCTCTCTTTTTCTCTTCAGTCAGTCTTCGCAATCTTACAAATCCACCTCGTGAGCTTCATTTTCCCCCAAATTTTAGGGTTTTAGCATTTTCAATTTTGGCTCATTTTCTCTTTACAGAGCCATGAGTAGTGAGTGGCAGCCACTTCTCCAATCAATTTTCATTGGCATAATATTCTCTTATCTTGTAGCCAAGTTAATCTCCATAGTTCTTTCGTTCAAAGAAGATAATTTGTCGATCACTCGCGACAGTGAATCGAATCGGACCAAAAACGCCGCCGTTGCAGCTTTTGCTCAGAATACACGTGGGCCGGAGGTGGATTTGGGCCAGGCACATGATGCGGAATCGATGATCGCAGAACAAGGCAGCGTGAGAAATGAGAGCTTGCCTTGCAGTGATGTCGATGACGACGATGATTGGGAAGGCGTGGAGTCGACGGAATTAGATGAGATGTTTAGTGCGGCAACGGCATTTGTGGCTGCGACAGCAGCTACGTCGACGCACAAGGTGTCGAATATTGTGCAGTTGCAGCTTTATGGGTTGTACAAGATTGCCACTGAAGGACCTTGTAGTACTCCCCAGCCATCTGCTTTGAAAATAACGGCTCGGGCTAAATGGTACGCTCCCTTATTTTTATTACAAAAAAATAATGTGTTTCTCTGTTGATGATGGACAATCTATTTTGGGATATTGGATGAAATTTGTAACCTGATGCATTAGGTATTTGAAGTAATTGATGAATTGGAATCACAATGTAGATGTTAAGGTTTAAACGTTGTTGACTTGGTTGTGTATAAGCAATTTTCGTTGTTGAAACAATACTTTGATTTGTTAGGAAATTATAAAGCATGTTTGGTATCAAGGTGCTGTGACCACACACCTGCTGTGAGATGCAAGCTAAAATATTAATTAAAAGGGTAGTAAAAATATACTTAGAACCCTTAAAAGTCGATTTTACCAAACACTTTTCACAATTTTGCATGAGATAAAAGCTAAAATATTAGAAGTTTAGTTAAAATATGTGTGGGATTCACTAAAAGTTAGTGTTACGAAATGACTTTTACAACTTTGCTTTAAGCTTACTTATTAAGACTTTGTTTGGATTTGCGTTTCTGTATTTTTAGAGCTACAACTGTTCTGTGATGAAAATACTGCATGTCATATATTAGTGGAAAAGTGGGCTGTTCCAGCAGCGAGATGAAGTCATTAGATGTCATATATTGGGGGAAAAGTGAGTGGTCTCGACTAAGAGTTGGGATAAAATCATTAGATATCATATATTAGTGATGAAAGTGTATGGCTTCCATTAAAAATTGGTACTAAACATTTTTAACTGTCATGTAATTTAGTCATAGGAAGCACAAAAGTCCCAAACTAAGCTTATTTGACTGAAGACAATTCAGCTGTTTCCAGAAACGCTCCTGTCAAACAAATATTCTTAATCTGCTTTACTGGAGAACATACTGAATTTTTGCAGTCATGTTGTTGGAAGTTGGTTCAGTGGTAGAAGTAGTTGAAACTGATGCAAGTGATTTGAGACAGATTGCATTTGAATTATGATGTTTAAATGTTGAGTACCCTTCAGGCAGGAGTTTTAACTGGCCAAATTGCATAATTTATGTCTTCCTTAATTGTTTTTATGTATCTTTTGTTTCCTTAAGAAAGATCTGTGACTATTTGCTTTCATGATGTGAAATCAAATTATTTATTCTTCATTTGGTAAATTTAAAATGCTCATTTGGAGTTCCATGCCGAAGGTCTTCTTGCTGAATTAGTATGCGTTATATTTGGACACATTTTGTTCTTGGGAAGACAGATGGTTACAAGAGGGACACAACTTATTTTCAGCATTTTGTATTAATATATGGGTAAATGATATGTGTTTCCAGTTTTAAGCTATAGCAGTTGACTGGTCAAATATTTTTTTATGTATTTTCTAGGCAAGCATGGCAGAAAATGGGTGCTATGCCTCCAGAAGAAGCAATGCAGAAGTACATTGATATTGTTACCGAGTTGTATCCTACTTGGACTACTGGTTTGTCTACGGTGAGATCTTCATTGTTTCCTTTTGCGATATCTTTGTTTTCTTTGGTGCTGCTGCACATCTGCTTAGTTTATATAGGATCTTTTAATTTACTGAATTTCTTTTGCTTCAACCATCGATGATAGAAAAGTAAAGGTGGACAGGATGCTGTGCCAAGTTCAGAATCTAAAGGACCAATGGGGCCAGTTTTCAGCACTTTTGTGTATGAGGAGGAATCTGGAAATGATTTGTAAGGTTTTAACATATTAAGTGCATTTCCCTTTTTCTGAAAATTATTTAAAACCTCCTCACGAGTTTCCTTTTGAGGGTGGCTTTTTACTTTTATTTTTGGATATCTGTGGCACTGGAGAGTTAGGTCTGTCTCAATTGTAATTTTTTATTTTTGTTTTGGAGTTTCTAATATTTCAAGTTTTTGGAATATATGGCCTGTTCGTGAAAACTGTGAGTATACCGGGACATTTGTCTCTTTCCCTGCTCTTTTATACTCGAATTGAGGAAAGAGCTGCAAGTGCTTATGAAATTGAAATGGAACTGCTATATATTTGACTTAAGTTTTACAATATCACGTGCATAGATTTGGCTTGTGGTCATGTCCTTTCCTATGTGATATTATCTTGACCAAACTTATATATGTTGTGCCTATCTGCATAAAGAGAAAAAAAGGTTCCTTTTTATCCCGAGGGAGTATAGTTAATTTTTGGCTTTGATCTTGATTTTATTTCTGTTACGAAATATAAAGTAATGGGGATTTTATTTCTGTTACGAACATAGTAATAATAAAATTAATGGCAATCTTTTTAATTTGATTCACGATAGTCTAATTTCCTTCTTTTCATTCTATAATGCAAGCCTCCAATTGTGCAGCTTCTACTTTTTTATTATTCCATTTTTTATTGACTGCATATTCACTTATATGTATATTGTTCTTAACAATATTCCATTTTGGACTGCAACTGGAAGTTATTGTTAGAAAGAACCAACTTGAAGTCATTCTGCAGCAAATTGTTGTTACTTGGTCACTGTGTGCAAATCTACCCTTTTTCGTTCTAACTGCTACTTATTAATTATGTTAAAATCACTTTTTCCTTGTCAAAGGAGTTAATTTTTTGGAAACATTAATTTATTATGCAACGCTAAATTTCCTTTATTTTTCAGGAAAATGGATGCTATCCATGCCTTTGCCAGAGAAGGAGAAATAAATAATCTGTTTAAATGTATTGAAAATGGTGTTTCTGTTAATTTGAGAGGTTTGGTACTCTACAGTTTACCCTTTTATTATATGTATTACTTTTTACCTTTTTCTAATGTCATTGATGATGTTGATGTTGATGTTGACAATTGATATGATCTGTCTGCATTGATACCGTGATGCTGAGCAGACAAAACTGCTGGTGGAAAAACAGCTCATTTGAGCTTTTTTTTCACATAGTGATCCAAGCACAAGCATATTTTTCAAAAAAGAAGAAAAACCTCAAGCATAGTGCTCAGGATAGATTCTTTTTTGTCTAGTTTTCTGTTGTATTCAAGCATATCATGCTTTATATCACCATTAAACAGTTGACGCTTGAATTGCAGATAGTGAGGGTCGGACTCCATTGCATTGGGCTGTAGATCG
Source organism: Trichilia hirta (assembly GCA_035221805.1). NCBI lineage: Eukaryota > Viridiplantae > Streptophyta > Magnoliopsida > Sapindales > Meliaceae > Trichilia > Trichilia hirta. Next base: position 5,051,347 of record JAWDEX010000008.1, on the reverse strand, counting down.
TGGCCACTTTAGCATCACTGAACTGCTTATTAGCAAGGATGCAGATGTAAATGCAAAGGTTGGTTAATATTATTTTACCCATTTTTGTTATATTGCTTTCTTTATGTAAAACAATCTTATGTACACGTATCAAGACTGGGAAAATCTACGTTCCCTGCTGTCTGTGATGGATGGTTTATCATTCTACTTATTGTAGGATTTAACATGACTTATAATTCTTGTAGTGGTTTGTATGACTACCAGACCGAATTTTTGTTGGTTGGAAACTATATGATCGACACATTCTTTCCTCATTTTCTATCATCCTAGGCGATGAAGATGAGTGAAATAAATTAATTTTGCTCATACTGGTAAGTTGAACAAATTGTTCCAAATCTTTGGTTTAGAAGATTCCTTAGATCTGACCCTCTGTTGCCAGGCGTTGCCCGTGTACTATGCTAGAATTTTTATATTCACAAATCGTGGCTTATGCTTTATGGGAAGTTGCCAAACACATTATTAGATTCCCAAGTGATTACTTTTGTCTTATAAAGATTATGGTTGTCTTAAATTTGTCATTATTGTTGAATCTTGTATTTCTCAAATGGAAGGACAACGAAGGCCAAACACCGTTGCATTATGCTGTCGTATGCAGCCGAGAAGCCCTTGCTGAGCTTCTTGTGAAGCAGAATGCAGATACAGGCATAAAGGATAATGACGGCAACTCTCCTTGTGATCTCTGCGAGTCAGACTGGCCTTGGATGCAACATGCTGCAAATAAAATTGATTGACCAACTGGTTTTTTTTCCTTGTCCTTGATAGCTTTTAAGTAATTCTTGGCAAGTTCCGCGTGGTTGTACATAGCTATGAACAACCTTTCAACCTCGCACAATCTGAATATATATTAATACAGTGTTATATGTTTCTAATCTTTTTTTTTTTCTTCATTATTGCATTTCCACTATTTTTTCCAATGATCGACTAGAACATGGCCAAGAATGAAATCATTTTGGTGACATGTTGGTATGATTTTACCATTGCTTTAATAGTGATATTGATCATTGTTTGATCGTAGCATATATTTTTAAATACCTTTTATTTTTTAATCTTGTTAATATATGACACATGTCAAGAGCTAAAAATGGTAAGAACTATATGAACTCGTATTTCTATTTATTATTTTTAATTTCTTAACCTGTGCTTTTTAAAGTATTGGTTGGCATAATCCGTTGAATAAAAACATCTAAAAGAATACAACAGAAGGGAATGGTACTTCCTAATTTGATAAACACCAAATTCAAGGGAGCGAAAGAAAGCCAAAAGAAAAAAAAAGGTTTTGCAATTTAGTTTGTGCTCCGCGCTTGTGACTGTTAATAGCCGTTTTCCCCTCTATTCATATTGTAATTCATTAAGAGAGACCCATAACCAAAAAATGAAAAACAAAAGCAGAAGAAACCCAACCGCACTTCGTTTTCCTCTCACTGAAAGTACGGGTGGCAAAAATATTTGGATTTAGACTGAATTTAAAAAAATTCCTGCAATTTAGATTTAAAAATATTTGTATCATATTTAAAAGAATGTGAATACATAAGAATTTCATAAAAAAATTCGTATGGATTGCGGAATTAATATGGTTCAGAGTGAATTCGTTATTAAAATATTAATAAAATATTTTTACTTTAAATATAAATTAAAATAATTATTTAAAATTTATTTATATCTGTTTATATTTAAACAAAATTTAATGATGGCGTTGCATGAAAATTTTTGCTTTTTATTATTTTTTTTATAATATATAATGCTTAGTTTTATTTTTAATTTTAATGTACTACTTAAAATATTTAATTAAAATAAATTTTATATTTATTTTTATTGTTCTATATTACAATAGTATATTTGTATTTTGAATTAATATATTTTTTTAAAATTTAAATAATTTGCAAATATTCAAAACTCTTATATTTGAGTTAGAAATATTTGTACCGTATTTATACTGTATAAAAGTTAAATATTTATGCGTTTTTTTTTTTTTTTGTCTAAATATGAAAACAAATTCAACAGTATCCGTACCGAATTCGGATTTTTGCCGCTTCTAGTTGAAGCACTCTTTTCTTCCTCTTCTGACAACTGAAAAATGGTGAAGGCGGTAGTTTATTAACTTCTAACCACCGCCTTCCTCCTCTTCCTCGTTTCTAACCCGATCAAGCAACCCAGTCGCAACAATAATTCTGGTTTGACATCTTTTCTTCCGGGATACAAACTTTCTATTCCAATGTTGGCTACTAGTGTCTCAAATGAAAAGAAAATTTGGGGTGAACAAATATAGTCGCCGGACTGATGCTGATAATTTGGAGAAAGACTCTGGTGATGTCGGGATTGAAGATGAATAAGAATCTTTTAGCAAAGAACGGAAGTTAAATATTACCATGAGGTTTCTTTATTTGTTTGTTCCCATTGATAGACGATGCCCCACAGAATGAAGTTGTAAGCTTGAAAGAACTTGAAGATTGGAATATACAAGAAGCAATTAATCGTTTGGATTATGGAACAGAAAAAGAGATGGTATTCCATGATGAGAATGATGACCAATTCATCTATTTTGAAGAGTATCTACCTTAGTTTTCTAAACAAGACATAGGTAATTAATTAATTATTAATAAGCTAACTTTCTAAACATTTTGCTAGTAAAATATAATTTCTTTCTTTTCTTTCTTTCTTTTTTTAATAAATTTATTGTTTAATATTTTTTTTGATAAGAGAAAATTGGGATGGGACATGGGGAAGGTGGAAGGCGGAAACAGAATTGCATGAATGCAGATAACTTTGATGAATTCAACGAGTTAATTACATTTTTGCCTTCTTCTTGCTTTCCCTAATTTATAATGAATTTTACAAATTTTAATCATTTTTGAAAACAAATTTTCCGAGTAAGTTGCATGGTTTTGTAATTTTGTTTTTCGAGTTTATTTTTGCTTAATAACTACCAATAATACGTTGGGTCGAATTTATTAAAATAAACAAATCAAGTTATGAGAGAATCCTGTTCCATTTATTTTTTATTAATAATTTATTATTTTATTTATATGAATTAGCAGGCATATGGACGATGACAAGTTTGGAAAAATTAACTTTGAGGAATTTATGACTTTAAATGATTTAATCCTTTTACTGTTATAATTATTATTTTTTTTTTCAAATTTATATATGTAACTAATAAATTAGGCTTCACATGAATTTTTTAAATTAGTAGATTAAAATATATATTAACAATCTTTAAAGTACATTGTTTTATCCTAATTTTAAGTGCTACTACTTATTATAATTAAGAAAGAAAATTTATTTTATTTAAATTAATATAAATTTAATAACCAAACGAGAGCGAGAGAGACGATGATAACCAAAATGGGCAATTTATAACGAAGAGGACGACGAAAATGACTATTATTTATACCATTGATTGGAAATATGTTGAAATTCATTTTTATGTCAGAAAATATTTGTAAAATAGGGCCGATATTTTGTGTAAGAATTTAAAAATATGAACGAGAAAAACAAAGAAAAATAAGGGTTTAAGGAGTAGTGTCAAGAGAATGACCGGATTTATTTGTCAAATTTATCAATCAAAACTTTTAACAGAGTAATTCGATAGAGAACAAAAAAAAAATTAAAATATTTATATTCTATGTACAAGTTCGATTAATATTATTTGATCTAATAATAAGGATTAAAATAGTTTTATTCTAAAAATACGAAGAATTATTCAAATAATTGATTTTTATTCAAAATAAAAAAGTTGCGAAAGTGTTTATCTTAATAACATATATATTGTCTAAACATAAAATCTTAGTTAAAAATAAATTAAAAAGCCTAAAATATCCCTAAAATAATTATAAATCTTAAACAAACGTTGAATATAAAAATTAAGCTTATTTTCGTACAGGTTTATGTCAATTCAGTTGCTCCACATACATTGTCGCTAGCTGATCCACATCAATCCCCTCCACTTGAGAAGAACTCGTTTGTGAGTTGTCATCGAAAGAATAATATGGATATATATCAGCCACATTGAAGGTCTTCGAGAACTTCATATCGTTCAGAAGATCAACAACATATGCATTGTCTTTAATCTTTTGTAAGATGGCAAACGGATTATAATTCTTATGGTCAAACCTCTTTTTGTCCACCCCCTCGCTCCTTTTGAAAATACACCATCACCATATCTCCTACCTCAAAAAATTTATTATGTTTGTGTTCATCAGCAGTTGCTTTGTATTTGGCATTAGATGCAGCAAGATGCTCTTGAACCTGCTTAAACACGTCCACCTGTTACTTTGCCATGTTGCTAGCCGTAATACTCTTATTCATATCCGTAGACAAAGAAATCAAGTCAACAGTATGAGTAGGTATCTTCCTGTAAATAACGACAAATGAAGCCATCTTAGTTGAGTTATAAACTGCGCTATTATAGGCAAACTTGGCTTGCGCGAGAGCTAAATCTTATATTCTCTTTTTCTTTTCACAAATACACCGTAGAAAATTTTTTAGTGTCTGATTCATTACCTCAGTTTGGCCATCAGTATGGGGGTGAGCAGTGCTACTATATCGGAGCTCAGTGTTAAACTTTTTTCATAAAGTAGTCCAAAAGTGTGCCAAAATTTTGATATCCCTATCTAAAATGATGGATTTTGGGATCCCATGTAATCGAACTATCTCTTGGAAGGATAACTTTGCAATATGCGATGTATCACTGGTATGTTTGCAAGGAATAAAATGCTCCATCTTCGAAAACCTATCAACTATAATGAATATAGAGTCAGCACCACGCTGTGTTCATGATAATCTCAACACAAAGTCCATTGATAAGTCCTCCCAAGATTGTTGTGGAATTGATAAAGGCATGTAAAACCCTGAATTCTGCATTTATCCTTTATGAGTCTGACAAGCACGACATTTTTGCACTATACGTCTAACTTTCTTCTTCAATTGAGATCAATAAAATCTTAATTTTAAGCCAATAATACTCTTATCTCTTCCCAAGTGTCCTCCATCCTCCACCATGAATTTTTCTAATTAATTTTTTCCTTAGAGAAGATCAGGGTATACATAATCTGTTCTCTTTGATGAGATAGCCATCATGTACTAAGAACCTTTCAGTTTGTTAGTTATTATGTATCTTGACCCAGATTTCACCGAAGTCTTCATCATAAGAATATAGATCTTCAAAAAATTTAAACTTATTCACTTCATTACAGATGGTTACCAATAAGATTGCTCTCCTACTCAAAGCATCTGTCACTTTATTGCTATTCTCAAATTTGTACTTTATCATTTAGTGAAAGGCTCTAAAGTATGCTGCCCATCATACATGCATCTTGTACACATTCTTTTAGGTTTTGAAATAAGTCAGTGCTTGATAATCTGTGAAGGTAATAAATTTATGACTCAAAAGATAATGGCCCACGTTTTGAAAGTATGAAAAATAGCATATAACTCCTGTTCGTAGGTGGACCACTTTTGTTGGGCTTCATTTAGCTTCTCACTAAAAATGTTATAGGTTTACTAGATTGTGATAGAACACCTTTAATTCTAATGCCACAAGCGTCATAGTTGTTAACGTCGTCCAAAATTTGACGTAAAGAAAAATTTAAAAATGGAGTCGCCATCTATCCAAATAATGGTGGGATA
>JAWDEX010000008.1:4988168-5045583 GCA_035221805.1 Trichilia hirta | reverse complement strand
AACAAACAATATTAAGTATAAACAAAGTTACAGAGGACAAAATTGGGTTATGACAATAGTCAATCTCGAATAGTTTTTTAAAATCAAGTATGGCAAAAACAAGTGCTGAAGTAAGTCTGATTTTAATCTTCTCGAAACTCTTAGCAGCAATTTTGGTCCATTCAAATTTGATGGTCCTTTCTTTCTTTAAATAGTTTGGATTAGCGCTACAATACTGTTGAAGTTGCGAATGAATCACTCGTAAAAAGTAGCGAGACCATGAAAGCTCTGAACTCAGTAATAGATGTGGAAGTTGGCCAATTACGAATGGCTTCTATTTTTCTTTCATCTACATAAATCCCCTTAGAATTGATAATATATCCGAGAAATAGAACCTTCTCGATCAAGAAACTGCACTTCTTTATATTAATGAATAACTTATTTTTTTGTAAGGCCTCTAACACAGATCGAAGGTACTCCTCTACCCTGGGGCTAAAAATTAGAATATCATCAAAATAGATAACTACAAATTTGCAAGAGTAAGGACACAACACCTGATTTATCAATCGCATGAATGTGCTTGGCGCGTTGGTTAAACTAAAAGGTATAACCAACCATTCTTATAAGTCTTCCTTTATTTTAAAAGTAGTTTTTTAGTAATGTCCTGGCTTGATACGAATCTGATGATATTCACTTCTGAGATCAATCTTTAATAATACCTTAGATCCTGTCAACTAGTCAAGCATGTCTTTTAACTGCAGCATAGGAAAACGATACTACACAGTAATTTATTTATAGTTCTACTATTAACACACATCTTACAAGACCAATCTTTATTTGAAACTAGTGAGGCAAGAACTCCACAATGGCTGATACTCTCTTTGATACGGCTTTTTTTTAATAACTCTTCAACCTGTTTTGGCAAAATTTGACTCTTCTTCAGGTTTATTTTATAGTGAGGCAGATTATGTAGTTTTGCTCTAAAAACCAAGTCAATCTAGTGTTGTATGTCCCTTAGAGGTAGTAGTCAGGACGGCTCCTCCACCACATCATGGAAACTCGTCTAGAAATTTTTGAATAAGTGTTGGTAAATACTACTCTTTGGCTTCTTTGGTCTCCTTCTTGCTTATTAACACAATGACTCCTCTAGATTTTTTTACAATACCACTAAGTTTTTGCATATGTGTAAAAACAGCAATAATAATTTTTTCCTCTACTTTAGGAGCTTTGGGAGTAGAGCCAGTAAAAAAGATAACGATCCTTTTATCTTTTTATGTGAATCAATAGGAGTTCTCCCTCTGCTTGTGTAAAGCATTCACATCAAACTATCAAGAGCGTCTTAGGAGAATATCGTTAGCATCAATATCCATAACATCACAGATTATAAAATCTATATAGTATTTATCCAAAGAGATATGCACTTTACAAATCTTATTAACTTCAATAATTGATCCTTTTTAATCTACCCAACTTAATAAGGTGCCGGGTGTAATTCAATAGGCAGTTGTAAATGCTCCATTAACTTTTGCAAAATTAAATTCTTATAGCTATAACTGTTAATGATAAGGCTGTACACATCTTTACCAATTTAATATTTTGCTTGAAAGATATTCCTCTACTATGTGTGGTATTCCTGTTTTGGTGAATATAAAATCTTCTTAACAACACAAGTCAGTTTCGCATCTTCATCTTCAGTATAGTCATCAACCTTCTTACCCAATTTCTCACTAACATAGTTATCTACGTTATCCCCTTCATCATCTATAACATACATTGATCTTCGTTTTGGACATTCGTTAGATTTATACCCAGGCTTGAGACATTTAAAACAAGTATTACCAATTAGTTTTACATATAAATTTGAGAAACCTGCCTTATTAGTCATCGGCTACTTTTTTTTGGTGCCTCTTTTTGAATCTACTAGATTATTCTCAAAAATCACTAATTGATTTATCAATTTAGAAGTTGTGAGATTTTTGTATAGATGGAAACTTCGGGACTCTGCTACTATTAGTGAAGGTTGGATATAATATCCATAATTTGACTATTTTGGTTGTCAAGAAAGCCACTCCTTGGCTCGTTGGGCCATATGACATGCATCTACCAATGTAAATATAGCGTTCACACCCATAAGATATTTAATATCATATAATAGACCTCTTTAATAGTAGGCCACTTATTGCGCTTCGTTCTCAAAATTATTACATCTAAACTGCAATTGCAGAAATTCTTTTGCATACTTTACAACAGTTTGATTTTCTTACATATAGTTTGAGTATTTGTTGTACAACACTTGTATATAGTCATTGGACAAAAGATATTATTCTATTAACTACTTTAGCAGAGACCAATCTTTTACTGGTTCGTATCATTTTTTATAGCGTTCATTTTGAACTGACTGCCACCATACTTCAGCACCTTTCTTTAGTTCATACATAATAATAAGAACCTTGTGCTCTTCGTCTAAATCTATAATCTCTAAAAAGCGCTTAACCTCTGCCAACCAATCAAAAACAACTTTCACATCCAACGAACTAAAAAAATTTAAAAGCTTAACCTTAATTCGATATCTATCATAATCTTTACATTCTAAATAGTTTTTGCCTCTATGGTGATTGCGATATTTTGAATGATTAAACCTCTCTTTTCGAGGAGACAGTATCGCTCGCCAATGCTCTAGATTTGTCGTGGGTATAAAAAATAATAGATCTGGTGTATTCGCTGCAGGTTGATAACTGTCTTGTTGCACATTAAAATGTGCTATTTAAGCCATCATCTGCTCGAATCGCTGGTCGATGCATTTTTCTAATCTCCCTATTCTTGTCTTTAAAGTCTCCAATCGTGTATCCTAGTTATCTGCTATAGAAATCAAGCTCTAATACCAATTGATAAAAAAAAAAAAATTAATTTAGAACGTTTACACTCTATTCAAGAATTTGATCAATATCATTTGATCTGACGATAAGGGTTAGAATAATCCTGTTATAGAAATTTAAAAAACTGTTCAAACAATTGATTTTTATTTAAAACGAAAAAAAGTTGTGAAAGTGTTTGTCTTAATAATATATATAGTGTCTAAATATAAAATTTTAATTAAAAACGAATAAAAAAATTAAAATATTTTAAAAATAATTATGAGTTCTAAATAAATGTTGAATATAAAAATTAAGCTTATTTTCGTAGAAATTTATGCCAATCTAATTACTCAATATACTTTGCCGCTGGTTAATCTGCATCACAGTAAATTTTAAATTAAAGATCGTATTTGGTTATTATTATTCCAAATTTGATAATTTCATATTTATTTCCCATCTCCGACGGTTTGATTAACAGTTTTGAAATTTTTTAATTATGGAATGAAAGTTGAACAGATTTGACGGCTGAGATTTTATGATCAGAAACATGATTTCGGTTGATTCTCAAATTTACAAGAATCGGAGGAGTTAACGTGCGGATCCCACAGTGGGACGGTTGACAAAAAAAATTATTTTCCGTATTCAAGTGTTAATTATTGAAACTTTATAAATACATCATATTTTAAATAATTTAAAAAGAAAAATAATAAAAAATTATGTACATTTACCTTTATTCTTTTCTTTAAAAATTAGAAAAAAAGGAGAGAATTATTTTCTAATAGTCATTTTAATAAAAAAAAAAAGAAAGAAACATCAGCAAATATATTTCTCTCATTTTTTGAAAATAAAAAAAAAATACATTAATATATTACCAATAAAGTTTCAATAATTAACACTTGAATACGGAAAATATTTTTTTTTTTCAACCGTCCCACTGTGGGATCCACACGTTAACTCCTCCGATTCTTGTAAATTTGAGAATCAACCGAAATCATGTTTCTGATAATAAAATCTCAGCCGTCAAATCTGTTCGACTTTCATTCCATAATTAAAAAATTTCAAAACTGTTAATGAAACCATCGGAGATGGGACCCCCGTAAATCAACTCCACTAGACCGCATCATATTTGATAATTCCCCTTAATATTTAAAACTTCGTATACAGATTTGAGTTATCGAAGCTTAGCTTCACGCAAAGCAAATACGCGTATCTTTTTCTTTCCTTCTCATCCGTCATTTATAGGGTTTCTAGTACGCAGTCGTTTTCACTCCTCTCTTCTCGATCGGCGATAGCATTGCCATCTTCGTTTTCGGGAGCTGCATGTAATTTCATCATTTACGCCTCTTAAAATTAGTTTTTTATTTTGTTGAGCTTTTTATTTTTATTTATTTATTTATTTGCTGAATTGATTGTCAGTACATGGATCGATCGGAAATTGGATTCGATTGTATGATTCGATCTGTATTTCGGAGTGAATTTAGTTTTGTTGTTACTGTTTTAGTCGTTAATTTGTGATTTTTATCTATTAATTTGATCGAATTTTCTGCATTAGTGGATCGAATTGTTTGAACTAATGGATCGAATCTGATTCGCTCTGTTATACCGATTTGGCTCAATTACGGTTCTTGTAGTCATTGGGGATATTCTTTTCTTTTCTTTTTTTCTTTTTTGTATCTGTTTTGCGGAGATTTATGTATTAAATGGATTTTTGTTGGGTAAGTGAAATGCTTAATTTGGGGATGAGTATTATTTAGTTTGGTTCGTTTTGTGTTTCGAATCTTTGTAAAAGTCTCATCGACTTGATTCTTTCTCTAGAAATTTCTCTTAGTGACATGCTGCCATTACAGAAGCTTTAGATTTTTGCAAGTAAATTGATAAGAGGAAAACTTGCACGAGTCATCAAATCTTAAGATGACTCTGACTACCGGAAATTGGATATATAGGTGCAAATAGGTAATGTTGGCTACTAACAAACTACATTTGACAACTTGCGCATAAGTGTGCACAGCTCACAACCAACTTGGTTTTTGCACTCTTACAGTCTCACTTCACTTTCTCATTTATGTTACTTAGCTCCTACACTTCACATCACTATACTTGCTGGACTTTTAATTTTAGGTTAAATATATTGATGCTCACTTTAACCTCTTTATGTCAGCCAACGTCAATTTTATGACTGATTTTTATGGGTCATGAAAATTCCCTTTTGGCATGGAGAAAATATTTGAAGACAAAAAATACAATGAAAAATCTGGAAAGGGGAGAAATAAATTTTCATGAAGATTCTAGAGAGGCAGTGTTGTATCACTGCACATTCTAGCTTGGCCCAAATATTTGAAGACAAGAAATACAATGAAAATCCTGGAGAGGGGAGAAATAAATTTTCATAAAGACTCTAGAGAGGCAGTGTTGTATCACTGCACATTCCAGTTTGGCCCAATGATAAGTTTACAAAAATGTTATTAATTGATTGGTTGACGAAGGCTTGATTAGTCCTTTTATTTGTTATGCTATATCTTCTGATATTGCTTCAAAGCCCACAAACAGTATTTCGGCATAATTATACTGATTTTTGAGGGTTATTTTGTGATTTTTGTCCAGATATCTTCCCTCAATTGATTAAGGTTTACTGGGTTTTGAATTTAAGCTATGAATTATATTCTCGAAAGCTGAAGTAGTTTCCCTCTTTGCAGTAGCAGATTTTTGAAATAGAATAAAGTTAACATTATTGTGCTTAAACCTATTTTGTTTTAGTTTCCAGTGTATTTCTGTTGATAAACAATCTATGTGATAGAAAATAAACAAAAGATGAACTGTATGCAGTTGGTGAAACAATGTCTTCTATTCCATTAATTGCACATTTTTTTTTTTCACATTTTCTTGGCTACAAAGTAGATGAACGCTGACATCTATTCATTTTTCTTATCTAGTTAGCTCTTGAATTGGTATGGATCTGACTAATTGAATAATCAATTCTTTCAGATAAAATATCACCATGGAAATTACACAGGTTCTTTTGAATGCACAATCAATAGATGGAACTGTGCGAAATCACGCTGAAGAAAGTTTGAAACAGTTTCAGGAGCAAAATCTTCCCAGTTTCTTACTGTCACTCTCCGGGGAGTTAGCAAATGATGATAAGCCTGTTGATAGCCGTAAATTAGCCGGTTTGATACTTAAGAATGCTTTGGATGCCAAGGAGCAACACAGAAAATTTGAGCTTGTGCAAAGATGGTTGTCATTGGATGCCAATTTGAAAACCCAAATTAAGTCATGCCTGTTGAAGACGCTAACTTCTCCTGTACCTGATGCTCGATCAACTGCATCTCAAGTTATTGCTAAGGTTGCTGGCATTGAGTTGCCACAGAAACAGTGGCCTGAGCTGATAGGCTCACTTTTATCAAATATTCACCAGCTACCAGCCCATGTTAAGCAAGCCACTTTAGAGACTCTTGGGTATTTGTGTGAAGAAGTCTCTCCTGATGTTGTAGATCAAGATCATGTAAATAAAATACTTACTGCTGTGGTTCAGGGCATGAATGCTTCTGAAGGGAACAATGATGTTAGGCTTGCTGCTACCCGGGCCTTATACAATGCTTTGGGCTTTGCTCAGGCAAACTTTAGCAATGACATGGAGCGTGATTATATTATGAGAGTTGTCTGTGAAGCAACACAATCCCCAGAAGTGAAGATAAGGCAGGCAGCTTTTGAGTGTCTGGTATCCATTTCATCAACTTACTACGAGAAATTAGCACCTTATATTCAGGACATCTATAGCATCACTGCAAAGGCTGTGAAAGAAGATGAAGAACCTGTTGCTCTTCAAGCCATTGAATTCTGGAGTTCAATTTGTGACGAGGAAATAGATATTTTGGAAGAATATGGGAATGATATCACTGGGGACTCTGATATTCCTTGCTTTTTCTTTATTAAGCAGGCCATACCCGCACTTGTCCCAATGTTGCTGGAGACGCTTCTGAAGCAAGAGGAGGATCAAGATCAGGATGAGGGGGCTTGGAATATTGCAATGGCTGGGGGCACCTGTCTTGGTTTGGTTGCACGAACAGTGGGAGATGATATTGTTCCCATTGTTATTCCATTCATTGAAGAAAACATAGCGAAACCTGATTGGAGGCAAAGGGAGGCAGCCACTTATGCCTTTGGTTCGATCTTGGAGGGCCCATCGCCAGACAAGTTACTGCACATTGTGAATCTTGCTTTATCTTTTATGCTTAGTGCGTTAACAAAAGACCCAAACAACCATGTTAAAGACACTACAGCATGGACCCTTGGACGGATTTTTGAATTCCTGCATGGTTCAGCGGTTGATACACCCATAATCACTCAGGCAAACTGCCAACAGATCATCACTGTTCTGCTTCAGAGCATGAAGGACACTCCAAATGTTGCTGAGAAGGCCTGTGGGGCTCTCTATTTTCTTGCCCAGGGTTATGAGGATGTGGGACCATCATCTCCTCTGACACCTTTCTTCCAGGAAATCGTTCAGTCCCTTCTCACTGTTACTCACAGAGAAGATGCTGGGGAGTCACGATTAAGGACTGCTGCATATGAAACATTGAATGAAGTGGTGAGGTGTTCAACCGATGAGACAGCACCTATGATTTTGCAACTGGTCCCTGTCATCATGATGGAGCTTCACAAGACTCTTGAGGGGCAGAAGCTTTCATCTGATGAGAGAGAAAAGCAAGGTGAGTTGCAGGGCCTTCTCTGCGGGTGCTTGCAGGTCATTGTTCAGAAGCTAGGGTCATCAGAGCCAACTAAGTATGTCTTCATGCAGTATGCGGATCAGATAATGGGGCTCTTCTTGAGGGTTTTTGGTTGCAGAAGTGCAACTGTCCACGAAGAGGCCATGCTTGCCATTGGAGCCCTGGCCTATGCAATAGGCCCCGATTTTGCAAAATACATGCCTGAGTTCTATAAATATTTGGAAATGGGCCTTCAGAATTTTGAGGAGTATCAAGTGTGTGCAGTTACTGTGGGTGTTGTGGGGGATATTTGCAGAGCATTGGAGGAAAAAATTCTGCCGTACTGTGATGGGATTATGACACAACTTCTCAAAGATTTATCCAGCAACCAGTTACACCGATCTGTGAAGCCTCCCATATTCTCGTGCTTTGGTGACTTAGCACTAGCTATTGGAGAGAATTTCGAGAAGTACTTGATGTATGCTATGCCCATGCTCCAGAGTGCTGCAGATTTGTCAGCTCACACATCAAATGCGGATGATGATATGACTGAGTACACCAACTCTCTGAGAAATGGGATTTTGGAGGCATATTCTGGGATTTTCCAAGGGTTTAAGAATTCCCCCAAAACCCAGCTTTTGATTCCATATGCACCTCACATCCTTCAGTTCTTGGATAGCATGTACATCGAAAAAGACATGTGAGTTCAGCTAATAGATACTCTTGAATGGCTTACATTTTGAAATAGTAGACATCTTTGATTTTCTGGTTAATAATTTTTGATTATCGTTCTTTCTCCAGGGATGAAGTGGTGATGAAGACAGCTATTGGGCTTCTTGGAGATCTTGCTGACACACTAGGAAGTAATGCAGGTTCTTTGATACAGCAATCTCTTTCAAGCAAAGACTTTTTAAATGAATGTTTGTCTTCAGAAGATCATATGATTAAGGAATCTGCTGAATGGGCCAGGTTGGCTATTAACAAGGCCATTTTTGTTTGAGTCATTGCCATAGGGCATGGTCTTTCCCTTCTAAAGAGTCCCTGCATGCATTTGGTGTGTTAAGTTGGGGTTGAGAATTGTATGTGTCAGGTCATCATCACATTTTAGACAACAGAAATTGAGTCTTCAAGTTGTCACTGACTCTTGCATCAGCACCATGGGGTCGGGTTGTTCTTTGGTTATGGAGGAAGTGCGTAGTGGCAGCAATACTGAAGTGGGTGAAGCCTTACATGTAAAAACTTCATCGGAAAAATTTATTTTCGTGGAGGATTGAAATAGTGGAGGAAGAGCTATAATTTTGACGTACTGATTATGTACAAACTAGTCCAGCATCATTGGCAGCAGTTTGTTTGCCCTTGTGGGTGGCACCAACTTCAATTAGAAATAATCCCACAATCGTCTTGGTGTTCTCGCGATCAGAATGGATAAATCTGACAGAGTTGGTTCAAGTTGATGCTTAGAGACTACGACAACCCAAAATGGCGACACTTCAGAAATCTTCTTCCTTCATCCAAATTCTGGTTACTGATTTTCCCTCCTTACTCTTTCTTCTTAACTTTCGAGTCAACTTCAGTTCACTGGTATGTCTTGTCACAATCAGGTGGTCATTCATTTCATCTACATTCTTCATATACATATACATTTTGATGAATTCGGGTTTCAAAAACACAAAATTGAGATCAGAAGACAAAAACATTTTGCATTTGCATTATTCATATTTCATTTTTGTTCATCGTCGGTACTGTCTTTCAAGTCAAATGTCAAATACATGCATTCATTCATAAACGAGTTTTTCATTTTGTCTTGCTTTTACAAAAAAAGTACGGGTTTTTAGTTTGAGCTTTTCTGTTTTGGGAAGAGGCAGTGTTATTTGTGTTCTTGCCTCCTTATGTTATTTTTCAAGCGATGTTATCACATTTAAATTAATTTGGGTATTTTGTGATTACTCTTCTCTTTTTTGCCAATTTTTTCCTCTTCACTTCTTAGATCTTCTCTCTAAGCATGTTATGCGATAATGTCAGTCGAATACTTTGATTGCCATTGTGATACTTTTACAATTTACCTTCTTTCATTTTCCTTGAAAGAAAGTTGAAAATAAATGTTTGATAACGTTAATTTTACTTCTCATGAAATTTAATAATATTTTGTTTAGATAGTTTAGATGACGAGAATGCAAAATTAGCCATTTAATTCTTTTTTTTATTAAATTTATCTTTTATGACTATCTTTAATTATAAACTTTTATATAATTATTTATTTATTTATTTTTATTATTGAATCATTTATTTATTTTTTATTATAAATGAAAAATAATCAAATATTTAATAATATTATTTTAATTCTATTTTGTTATTAAATTATGTTTAGCTATTATTTCAAAAAAGTGGTTATATTGAACTGCGAGAGATAGGAAAATATTATCAAATTTTAGGAGAAATAACTGATAATGACTCAAAAGTTTTTATTTTATAATAATTTTGCCGTAAATTTTACTACTTTAAAATACCTAATAGGTCTATAAATTGAGAAGGACTAAAAGCAAATTTGAACGAGGAATTATTTTTCTTTGAAGGTGTTTTGGAGAAGGTGCAATGTATCCATTTATCGACCCTTTTGTATGATGTGACTGCCGAATGATACCATCCATATAATAGCAAAGCAGTACGGAGGGTGTGGGCAATTTTTTGTTTACATATTTGGGATTTTTTATTTAAGGGAAGTGACAAATACTCCTGATAAATATTTTTATTCTATTTTTAAAATAAAAGAAATTAAAATTAATTTTTTTTTTAAAATTTAAAAATAATGACAAAATTTTTTAAAAATATCATTATGATTTTATTTTAAATTAAAATTATTATTATATTTGAGTATAAAAAATAATAAAGAGTTTTGATAAAATTATAAAAAAAAATTTCGTTTTTTTTATTTTTTAATAATGGAATAGACTTTAAGGAAATAATTGTCATAATTTTTAAATTTTAAAAAAATAATTATAATTAATAAAATTATAGGAATATTTGTTATTGTCTCTTTTATTTAAAATTATTTTTAAAAATTAATTTGTGTTAAAAACCAAACCCATATATAACATATCTATCAAAAAAATAAAAAATTTTAATAATAATTAAAAGAAAATAAAAATGAATAGCATCTGCCACTCACATTTGTACTAAAAGTGGTACTAGTACTTATGAAGTAGCGTAAAGCATTTGCTGCAGTACAACCACCAATCGATCGAATTTAATCACGTTCAGCTCTCTTCGGCCTTTTGCTTTTCCTTTTTAATAATATTTTTGCTAATGTTTCACGCGGCTAAATTCCTTTTTATTTGATGCCCATCTTAAATTCGAACACAAATAAATATAAAAAAAAATAATAATAATAATAATTACTTATAATACTATAATATTCAACAAAGCCCTTGAAAACGATAAAATATATTACAATTAAAAAATACATAGTATTCGAACACAAATAAATAGAAGGATATCTTAATTTGGTGTTTGTCAAAATTTATTAATATTAATTATAGTATATAATATAGTCTAAAATAAATAGGATAGATAGACGGATACGAATATTATTTTATTCATATCTATATTTGAATCTATTAATTAATTTTTTATTATAAAACAATATAGATATTCGTAATATTGGCAGATATTTATTTTTATTTTAATAATTTATATTTTAAATTTTTATAATATTTGTATAAGAAAATAAAATAAAATCAATCATAAACATACAAATACAAGTTATAACATTAAAAGTTAACTAAAAATATTAACCCAATAAATATTAAAAAATCATATTTCTTGAAGTCATTTCCTAATTTATAAAATATTAGTTATCTATTCTTACTTTATTTTTCTATCAAAGGACATTTAAAATATGTTTACTGCAGGTAATTCTTATCCACAAAAAGAAATCAATGCAAAGTGATTTTTAATTATTAGAATAACATGATAATATTCATTTATAGCAAATGAAAACGTTAATAAATTATTCTACAATGACTTAATTATAAACATAAACCATAAAACAATAATTAGAAAGATATTTCTTACAAATAATTTATTTTTTAGAGGCAATTAATAAATAAAAAAGGCCAACAAATTATTGTAGAATAACTTAGGTGTAAACATAAATCATAAAGTAATGATTAGAAAGATATTTCCTACTTACAATCAATCTTCCACAGACAACTAATTTGTAGAAGATAAATTAGGTTTTATTTATTTTGATCAAAACAACGTTATTTTAAAATAAATATTCATTTTATTTATTTTAATTATTCGTATTTATTTTTTTATATACATATCCATAAAAAATAAATAGATATCTATATTTTTGGATCAAATTGACGCCACTAAAAATATATTATTTTTACAATATATACATATAATGTATTAAAATTTATTATTAATTATTATATTAAATACCAAAAATTATTATAAGCAACAAATATAAAAATGTTAACAAGCATCCTAATGATATTTATTAGCAAAATCTATCCATCTATCTATCTATCTACTCTATAAGCCCTCTCTTCTCCCTCCACAAACCCTAAATTAATAATTTTGTTATCAAATTTAGGACTTGATATCATTATGTATGTTTTGCTCTTTGTCACGAACACTTATCATTTTGTTCCTCCGACAACCTAGAACAACTGTCAGAAAATTGGGTTTCATTTATTTATTTTACTGAAATGGGATTATATATATTATTGATTACTGAATCATCATCACTTTAATTACCCATTATCACCAACATATGGTCTCCTAAAAGATGATTAATTAGTGTTAGTAAAATGATTAATAATTAAAAAAAAAAAAATTATTGTTGTTTGGGAGAATACACTACAATTTCAAAGGAAATGTTTGTGTTTTTGTCATTTCCTTTTTGGTAGTGCTTTGCTTTCTCCCACCTCCCCCTTCCTTCCCACTAATAATTCCTCAACCAAAATTCAACTCTTCTTTTCTATCCTTTCTAATCCCAATTTGATTTCTCGTGTACGCCACTCAACTTGTCTGTCTCCACTCGTTAAAAGTTTTGAAACCCAAATATGACGCTTAAATTTTGCACTATTATATGGTATAAATTTAGAAAATTTTGTGGGCATGAGAGGTCAATACCCTTCAAACCGTGCTTAATTTGGTCTTTTTAATAGGTGATTTTGTATGCTTATTTAATTATTATACCATACTGTTAAAATTGTTTCATTTAAGATTAAGACTTTCTTGAAGAAAATCATTGTTCCTAGTATAAAATGGTTAGAGCTGATAAAATGGGACTTCGGAGAAGCGACAGTCCACATACCAGCACCATCCATTTAGACAAATAAACTTTCTCACTAATTTCGGTTTGTATGATATGGAATGACAAATACCCTTTGATTTTATTAAATAATAAATACTACTTACTTTATATTTTGTGATAAAATTTTATGAAGTTCGAAAGTTGTGACAATTAATCTTCTGAAATCCATTCTATTCCTGAAAAGGTTAGTAATTTTATAATTTTATTAAAATATTTTATCATCTTCCATGCACATTTACTTCACCAAGAGCATAATAGTAATTGTATAATTTATTATTAGAGATATAATAATAATAATTCTATCTTAAAATAAGTAATAATAATATTTAAAGAAGGATTGTCAGAACTTTCAAACTTTAAGAAAGATGAGTTGTTACAAAAGGACAGAGTAAGAGTATTTGTTATCTTGTAAAATTATTGGGTATATGTCGTTTTTCCTTCGTATGAAAGTAGTTTTATGAAATACTTATCAATATTATTTTTAGAAATATTTTTAAGGGTTATTTTTATTTTATATTTAAGCTTTATTTGGTATTAAAGTGCCTTATCTTTAAAATTACAACCTTAAAAAATTAAGTTATAGCTTTTAAGACAAAATATTAATTAAAAAAATGAATTTTATTGTAGTTAATATTATTCAATATTTTTTCCGACTTCATTTTAAAGTGCATTAGAACCATCATAATCTTAGATGAATTTCTAATTTCATTATAATTTTTATCAGTTTTATTGTATTCATGATTAAATTCGCTTAGTGAAAACGAGTGTTTACTAATATAAAAGTTATAAACATATATGTAATTAATTTGATTTCAATATCTTAATTTAATTAATATTAGTACACATTGCAAAATTTTAAATTCCACACATGCATCCATTAATGTTTTGTCAAAGGATTAAAAAAATAATAATAACTTTTTGGTGTTGCTTAAAGTTGATACAACTTCAAGCATATCTTATAATTTCCATGATTCATATTACAATTATGGGTACAAATCAGCATATATTTAAATGGGAGATAATTTGTGTACAATTTATAGCTAGTGTGAAACAAAACAGAGACTTAATTAATTATGGGTTCATATTATTGTGCATTCAATCATGTCACACATCTCTCTTTATGTATATTTTTAATTTATAGAAGTTTATAAAATATAGCAAAATATTAAAAAAAAAAATTGAAACAACCGATTTTTTTTAATTATTTTAATTATGACCATCTTAAAAAATGAGATGATCATAAATTAATAAGCAATGAATATGAGTGCTAGCTGTGATCACATTATTATTAGTTCCATACTATGTACAAAGAACAAGGAAACCATTATGACTAGTGCAAAAGCAAAAGCAAAAGCAAAATTAGGTTAAAGCCAACAAGCTGAAAATGGCTTCTAGACTTTGAGCCATGCAATAAGAACTGTTTGGCTTTGTCCTCTCGCATGCACACAAGCAAAACAATTACTGCTGCTTCTTTATTTTTTTAATTTTCTTTTGTGATGATATAAATAAAAATAAGTTGACTTTTCTAGTGTTTGTGGGAAAAAGAGGGTTATTGCAATTTCGTCATCATAATTAATAATTCTGTTGCTATTGGGTGGGGGTGGGGGGTGGGAGTGTACCCTCCACATACATTTCCTACCACTCAAAGATTTCAGACATAATAAAGAGACGCCATTTCTTTCATCTTCTGCTCCTTTCATGTGAAGCAATATTAGGTCATTTGCTAAAAGCTTAAAAGAAGTAAAAGCTTCATCCATGGCTGCTCTTAGATTCGATCCCTCTCTTCTTCTTTTCATTCTTCTCATCATTCCCTCACTTTCCAGTTCATCAGGTAATTAAGAATAAACAATGATCTAATTTATATTATCATCTCGTTTTTCTTGATTTTTTATCTCAAATCTTTTATTTTGCAGGCATAATTGTTGAAAGCTTCAAAGTTCATAACATGCTCCATTCAAACTCACTTCACAAGGTGTATACACACACACACACACACACACACATATGCCAATGCATACAAACATACAAATATTAATACATCATTTTAATATTTTAGATATAATGTTTATTTATTTTCATTGTTAATATGCATTCTTAATTTGAACACAAGTTGACATAATTTATATTTTATTTGTTTCTTTTACTTATTTATTTATTTGTATAATTAGGGCGAAGTGGGAATGAAAGTGAGGAAGTTCCTGAGCTTTGAGCATGAAGTGCTGGATTATGATGATGCAGGAGCAAATCCAAGGCATGACCCTAGAAGAAAATCTAACCCTGGGGGAAAACCTTGAATAATATTTCCATCTTTATACATAATATATGATGCCCACCTCGCGCACCCCCCCACCCCCCGCTCTCTCTCTCTCGATGTTTTGATCATCTATGAGAAAATATTTTAAATGAGTTTAATTTAATATTTGTGTAAATAAATTATTGACCCTCGAGCTGCAGACTGTTAGGGTTTATAAAATAAGGTTTTGAAATATGATTTTGCATCGTATTATTTTAGGTACTCTTCTATGTATTTTCTTCTTCTATCATTGGCTCATTCGCCATTCTTATGAAATAAATAAATAAATAAATAAAATATGAAGTATTCATGGCTTCATCCCAACAATATCTAGCAGAGGAAAGAATTTTTATTTACTGTCTATCAGTAGTAAACCACATGTAAAGTCGAGTTTCTATAAATTATGCATATTGAAGGTGGAATATGTTTAAAACGTTTATGATGTAATCTATGATGATTATAGAATATAAATAAATGGGTTTTTGATAAATATCAATTATAAAATAAAGTTAAACATTTAATAAATATTTTAATTGTCGTATTTGTAAATTAATAAAAAAATATATAATAATCAAAAATAAGATAAATTCACTCCCAAAATTTGGTTAATGTATGTTTTACTATTATTTAAAAATTTATCAATAAACAATCCAAGCGTTAGTTTAAACTGCCAATCTAAATGGAAAAAAAAAATAATAATAAATGCAGCATTTTTAATCAAAATTAACATTTTAAACTATCAATTTTTTATTTTAATGATTATTTTTTAAATTTATACAATTATAAATGTTGAATACACCAAATTTTGGGTATGAAAATGGCTTTTTCTCTTATAAATGTCACTATAGTCTATGATTAAATGAGAAAAAAGTGGCAAAACAATAAGATAAATACATAGAGCAAAAGATAAAGGAATTTATCCCAACTCAAAATTTTTGTGAACAATCCAATACTCCAATAGCTTTAATGCTGTGTCAAATTTTTGCACTTTCAAAGGCCACTTAGGGTTTGATTTTGGTACTAAAGTCTGAGTGCATTCAAAGCAGAAATAGCAATCTCCTCAAAATAATAATAATAAAAATCTCACTATCCTTATTCTTTCTTCCAATTAATAATCACAAGTTTTGACTGAGTACTATTGAGATTTGAAATTTTTCATATGTTTGCAACTCAAATTATATATATAATATATCTTTTTGCACCCTTTGAAACTCTCGAGTGACACTTAAATTTTAAAATTAAAATATAATTATTTATTATTATTATTATTATTATTATTATTATTCATAGTACTTAAATTTTAGTGGAGTTGAGGTCCCAAATTCCACTTCAAAAACTGCCCTCTTATGGCTTGTTTGTGCTTTTCTAAGTTTATAGCACTATCAGACCATTCCAACATTGATTGTTGCATATGCTAAATGGAAATGCTTGAGAAAGAGAAATGACATGAACTTAGTAATTCAAGTAAAAATTTTAACTCTGATATCGTGTTAATTAATTGCTTGTTTGTTCGATATTGGTATTTGAGATCGGGTGTATTCAAAAACCAAATCACAATATCATCAAAATCAGTAATCATGATGAATGTTTTGTTATATCGATCAGATAATCAAAGTAACACTTCTTGACTTAGTGAGAAAATAATAATAATTATCGTTCTAGTATATATATTCAATTTACGAGAAAAATCTCACTCGAGTCTACGTGCCTGACCTAAGAATTTTTACTGATGAAATATCCATGAAATAGTCTTATTCATTGATAAAGTCATCAAACATGAAAGCAATGAAGTAGGCGTTACAGAAATTAGAATAACAGTCAAAAGTAATTAAGAAATCCCATTTCTCGAGTCCTAACCCACATTTCTTGGCTAAAACCATTCTGATTCGATTTCTTCAGTCAACCAAATTATACTAGTATCTCCAAAGCAATAGCATTTAAGAAAAGTGAAATGCAGATCAAATTTCCACCAGATGGACATTAAATCAATGCTGCTAAAGTATACTAAAAGCTAACTAATTGGTTGTCGTAATCACTTTATTCTGCTCACCAGACATTAGGTCTCGCAACAGTTATATGCAGCGAGAATTAAGATAACATTCAAAGAAATGATAAGAGTGAGATGTTGATGTGTGTACACACGTATGTGCTCAGTGCAGTAATAAGATTCTTCTAAGTGTCTATTATTAAAGTGCCATACTACTACAATTGCTTTGATTATACAGACAAAAGAGCTGAATGAATTCTATGTGATTATATACATTTTCAGGAAAAGATTTTTTCATATTGAAAGCATTGATGACATCCATATTCCGAGTGAGACAATACCAATAGTAGCGAAAGCCTGGGCCAATTCAATCACAAAATTTTGTTGCGGAAGTGGTAAATTTTGCCAGTCTGTCCGCCTGAGTGCAAGTCAAAAACAAGAGCTAAAAAAAATAGAGAAGAAGAAGTCAGATTGCAGTGCATAACTTCCTGCAAGTAACTTGGCTATAACAATTAGATGCCAACTCACAAATATAGTTCGTTCAACTGGGATTCACCAGAATAAAAGAAATTCATACAAATACTAAGAGGTGCATACCCTAAATCAGCAATGACAATGCTTACATTATCCTGCGAGTGTCGGTCCTGCAGAACACATGTGGTCGTAAATTAAATAAACCACGAAGTAAAGAACAAGACTGTTTTGTGTGTGTAAAACAAGAACATTCTATGCATGTTTCATTACCAAAGCTGCCCGTGCAAGTGTTTCACAAGCTTGCTGAAACAGAAAAAAAGGGAGGTTAACACTGACCATGGAATAAAATCTTTTAACTAAAATTAGGTGTGAAACTGAAATTCAGTAGAAAGACGAATGATAACCTGGACATCCCCATGCTCCCGAAGATGGTTCCTAACAAACTGAACTGCATCTGAGCTGAAACAGCAAATAGCAAACAAGCGAGTGAATTCTCCTGGCATATCAGAAGTAACCGTCGGCCGCTTGCAGGCACTTAAGGATTACAAATAAAACCAAGACTGTGATGGTTGAAAAACAAACTAATTCATGTAATCCCATAATCCGTCAGATGCTAACAGTACAAATTCTTCATCTTGCCCAAGAGCCACTTGGAAAATATCTGGTGATGCAATAACCAGGTCCTTATTGAGTTTCACTCTGCACAACATGAAATATGTGTACTGTCAAATCAATCTCGTACTTTTCAAAGTGGTATGGTGAGTATTATATATAATATAACTTGGAAAATTTTCCTAAATAATATACATAGCTGTTGCAACCATAACATAGCTACCTGAACTAGAACTTAAAATTTTTAGAAGGTCTATATTCGAAAGATCTAAATGATAATTAATACAAATTGCAGCTTAGTTAGGTCAATATCATATAAAAACTATGAAATCTAGCTGACATAATATGTCAATCAGACATAAAGCTTTAAAAAATTTAAGCGTTCATGTTTTTAGGTAGATATGGTTTTCCTTAGCAATAAAGACAATCCAACTATCAAATTATTCAAAAATTTTAGCAAAATACCTACCGAGAAACAAATTTTTCTGACAATCTTCCTTCGTCAACACCCTTCTTCAACATCCTGTTCATGTGTAAAGCATGGCTAAACTATCAGAATATGCATAAAGTTATTAGAACATTTAAATTAATATAAAAAATCAATACTTGGTTTAAGGAAAAACAAGAAGAGCGTTCAGGGACTGTACTCATTTTTCTTTGTCTAGAACCGGATGTCACCAAAAGCACGGGATACAGCAATGTCTCCACATATCCTACCATTGACAATCTATAGATATGGTACATGAGGATCATCATCAGCCATGTATTGTAATGCACATTAGATTGTCAAAATCAAAGTATAAGGGGTTTTTAATTTGTACAATATCGAGATAATCCAATCTAAGAAAAGATGCCAGTTAAAGCATTTAAAACTATGAGCAGCATATAAAACAGTTGAAGGACAAGAGAAATCCTGCTGAACGCAAAACCAGAATATAAGTTGTTGACACCAAAGCCGTAACGCATTGAGTAAATCTTTTTCCACAATGAACACATTTTGCAACACTTGTCGAAACGAGTTCAAATTTCACATTTCGGATTAAAGAAAATGGGAGTTAAAAGGGAAAGCAAATACAAGCAGAAAAACATTTTGAAGAACAGGAAAACCCACCCATCCACCTGCTTCTCTGATTCTTTTAATTTCTTGAAGAGAGGCCTGATTGCTTCCATATGGTCGATGAGGATTAGTTAGTACATCTGCTTTTCCTGAACGAGATAGAACCTACATCGACATATAGGTTAAGAGTAAGCGAAAATCATTAAAAGAATTGAAGGTTTAGTTCCATTCAATTTGACAGATAAACATTGGATTATTACAAAAGCTTGCCTTTGTAAGTACCACACACGAGTCACCAATATGCGAGGTGAACAAAACATCACCTCCAATGAACATAACGGTGGCCGTTGAACCGGATTCATCCTCCTCCGCATTCATTTCAAGCCTTTACAAAATGAAACACCATCTTAACCTTCAACGCAATGATATAGAACGCACAATCATCTTAAGACTTCACACTATTGCATAAATTATTACAAGGAAAAGAAGAATTTTTGCCCAAACCATATACCGGCTCACCAATTCAACAATTTGCATCAGCATTGTAAAAAGCCTCGTCTAATGCCTTCTTAATGGCGTTGAAATCTTTTCCACTCAATAGCAATCCACCTTGCAGAGATGAAACACACTCCTTGTATAACTCATCCCTGCGATTCGAAGACCAGATCATTAGCAACATGTAAAACAAACTATAGAATCTAAGTCGTACCATATGAAATATTCACTTCTTGAGTAGAATAACACTGAATTCTAGTTAAGATTCATGAACTAATGATGAATATTTATTTATTAACTTAAATATATAAAATAGTAACAACAAATTAGTAAGATAATCATGAAGAACCCACGATTCCATAAGATGCATATAGATCACAAAATCATAAATAACAACCAATTAGAAAGTGAATCGACAATTAATCATATCGGGCAAACCTAAGAAACTTGACCGGAGAGACTCCACCATGGCTATCAAAAACAGCTGCAAAAGAGAACCCATCAAGACCATCCGGCTGTATAACAATATCATCCTCCATTTCTTCACGTGGGCCCTGAAAACTCGCCGACCCCCATCGTATTCCGGCAAATCCACCCAAGGAAGACGGCGCGTTTATTGCAATCGCCGAGCAGCAGTGGCTTTTACTGTTAACAAGGTTGTTTTCGATGGTGGGCTTGAAGTTCGAGTTGTAGTTAAGCCTCGTTAAGAGAAATCTCTGTAAATGCTGACTCAACAACGCCATTAAAGAACTTAGTTAGTTGGAAGGAAGGAGTTCTCAAATGACTTGAGAGAAGTGAAAGAAAATTTTTTAAGTTGATGTGAATGATTTTGAGCGAAGTATAAGAGAGAGGTTCGAAAGAAGAAAGATTGGCCCTATAACTGACTTTAACGGATTATTTTCCCTTCTTAGGATCACGAGTTTAGAAGCTGTACTGTACTGCAAAATATTTAGTACAGCCTCTGCCACGTCAGTCTTTTATTGATGACATGGCGACATTTGTGGTTTGCTTTCGGTTGTATGCGTAGTCAAGCACTGAATCTGAAGTCTACTTAATGTGGCTGAGATTTGTCTGTTTTTGCTGTAAGTTACAGCATGCTGCCCCAAATTTAAAACCTATTTTCTAAATAAATTTTTTAAGTTAAAATAGATATATAAATACTAATATTTTATTTTATACTATCATGTTATACATAAAACTATCATTCCTTTTTATGTAAAGATAAGCTATCCACGAGCTTCTTAAATGTGTTATATAGAGTTTGAAGGTTGCTCACTTCAAATATTTTTAATTGTAAATTATTCAAAAAATAATTAATTATTCATATTTTTTTTATATGAACCTGTATTATAACCGATTGAATTTTCATTATTAAAGTGTAAGCTTAATGCAAAATTGTTTTTCTCTGCTTTTCTATTTAGAATAGAATCGATTTCCAGGATTGTTTTGCCATCCATATTTCTTTATGTATTCACTCCTCTCTATCTGTTGAGTTGAATTATTATTAACTATCAAAAGTTTGCAATTCAAATTCCTCTTCATTTTTTGCTGATATTAATTCATGAGTCAACAGATTTGATCAACTTTCAGTAACCCAGAATACAGAATCATCCTCTTATGAAATGGAAGAGCTAAAATCTCTACAAAATTCCACTCATGCAGAAAAATGTAACAAAAAAGATTGGGAACATTCACCCAAAACTAACTAACATAAGGTAATACAATACACTAGGAATCTTTCAAGACCACAAAAATTATGGAAACCGAACATTTAGCTAACATTCGAATACCCTTTTTCTTTTTCCAATCTTTTTAAGTAAATTCTTCCTTTAAATAAGTTGGTCCTGGCTTGAAAGGGTCAGTTTCTTCGTATGCATCTGGTCGGTAGAACCCTAAATCATTTACACGATTACTGAGCACATGAAGGATCGCTTTCTTCTTACCTCCATACTCATTACGGTTGTTCTCAACATATGCTGTTGCCTCAGCAGCTACCTCATTCACAAAATCAAATCGATTATCTTCTGATAGCAATAACCTCTCAATGTCCATCGTTATGAGCTTTCCACCTTCCTTTATCTTTCTCACTTGCTCCTCCAAGAACGGAATTCGTTCCATATTGTACCTTAGCATTTCATCCTTCTTTGTCTGAAACAAACAAACAAAAAACTTCTAACTGTATCCATTGATGCAAGAGGAAGTTTTGAGCAGATCATGATCAGATAAAGCATTAGATAGACATCAAGTCATCAATACTGTATTTTGGTTTGATAACATTCAAGTCATTTCCCACCTACGCAAGGCTACTGTTATCTATTCGAAGTACTATCACAAATATCAATCTTCAAGATCTACAAGTATCACATATACACATAGCAAGCGACTTCCAATCTCATTTGTGAATAATTTCAAAAACGGTCCATGGCAAACATAATCTCAGATTTTACCATTTTATCAACTATGGTTTCACTCATCCCCAAATTTATAATCCAAATCTCTCAAGTAACTTGCCCATATGTTTCCAATGACTAACCAAAATTTCGTTTAAAAAGCTAGCTTTTAGACAGATTATGGCTTCCTTTGAGATTTTGGTACTTTTGCTTTGCTTTGAAAGCAACATCAACTTTTAATAGAACCCAGACATTTAGAGCTTTTATTTCACAGCAGACACAACACAATACCAAACAAACCCGTAATGAAAACAAAGCAATTCCACAAGCTTGCATAAAAATAAAGAATCAAATCAAACTAAACCAAATTCTTGATGATAAATAATAAGAAAAATAACTTATCCTATCAACTCAATATCATCTACACAAATACAAACATGTTCTACACAATTTCATTACATAAATATTTATTCTGTCAGAGCATCAAATTAATAAACAAACACTAAAAAAATATCACTTTCTAAAATTTTGAGCTTGAAATTATTTATATGGCAGTATGCAATCAAAAGAGAGAGTAATTTTTCTTAATCACCAATTTTCTCCGCCGCCAAATACGCCGACCTCTACCGACATTTTTGAGCTGAGAAATAACCTGATAGGAATTCGGCCATAAAGAGAACAAAGAAAATATAAATTCTTGTTTGCATTATCGGCTTTAAATCCAAATTTAAAATATTATTGAAAAAATTGAAACCTTTGATTGTGAATAGCATGAGTTTCCTACTCTTATCTCTATCCTCTGCGGCCAAAAAGAAAAAATAAATAAATAATTATCTTTGATTGAATCAAATAATTAAAAAAATTAAAGGAAAAAATTTTAGGTTCTAAAAAGGATCATTACAGGAGAAGCTGAGAGAGAAACGCAAGCGAAAGTGAAGACAGCCATTGCCGAGTTGAGCCCAGAGCGAGGGAGCTAGTATCCGCGAATTTTCTTTTCTTTACCTCTTATTTTTTTTGGATAAACTGAGGGTTATTATCATTTAACTCCCTCATATTTTCTAGAATTACTAAATGTGAGAAACCTTCCCTGAATCTCGAAATCACCCTTGCAAGTATTGCATAGATGTCAATGTTAATTTATGGGAAACGTTTTCTCAGCTTGTTATTTGTGAAAACATGAAGGGAGATTATTGTAAAAAATGAAGTTTATAATCACTAAAAAAAATTATTAGCAATATACCGGCGTCCCAATGAAGTCAGCTCACATAATCTTTATTTAAATGAATTTTTGTTTATTAATTTCAATTCTTCGTTTAAATTAATAAAGTTAATTTTATTATCATTTTATAGACATTATCTGTCATTATTAATTCGCATTTATACTGTAATATTATAAATTTATACAAGAAATACCAAAGCAAATTAAAGAAGAATATGAAATCAGGCATCTCTCGTAAACTTTTATTTTTTTTATTTGCTTTTGTATTAAATATATGCGAATTATATGACAATAAATTTAAAAATTTTGATTGTGGTAGTATTTCTTCTACCATACGGCATCGTTTTTAAATTAGTATATTATACCAGCATTCTCGATAATTTTTCATTTTGGTTTGGCAGGATATCTTTTACACCTAAGGGCAATAATTTACGTAATAATATAATTATTCGATATAAATTTAAATTTAAAAAAATTAAATTAAATTTATATTAAAAAATTAATAATTATATCAAATTTAAAATTAATCTTCTAAATTCGTTTTGTTTAAGACGAAATTAATTAACTAAATATATATATTTTAATAAAAATTTTGGTTGATGTTATCTACACTAAATAATTACTAATTATGTTATAAAATGAATTGCATCTAAACAAATCATAGTTAACAAATTGTGACTAAATAAATTATAATTATATCTAAATAAATAAATTAAATTCGTGTTAATCTTTTTTAACACAAATAATAACCGAATTAGATTCATATTAACTCAAATAATAAACAAATCTAATTTGAATTGACTCAAATTTAATAATTCCTTTAATTGCCACCCCTAACCACACTTATTTAAGACAGAGGTGTGACGGTAGTAACTGTTAAGAGTAAAAGTACTAAATACTAAATATTAAAGAAAAATTGAGAGCGTTAAAATAAAGATGAGTGTTACGTCAAAAACACTACAAACAAATAATTGAATTCAGCCCTGCTCTGGATAATGCATGGTAAATGCACAGAAACTGAGAAATTATATTACTTTTGCCTTCTACAGGAATTGGTATGAAGAATAATGATAATGTCATTAATATGCAACTTTTTGTTTGTATTTCATCCTAAGATTGTATAACCTTTTCTGCAAAGGAAATATCTCATCTTTTTTGCCTAGCTTGTCTAAATAGAACACGATTTTTTTCAGGGTTAGCATTACCTCCTTACTATCACTTCCAAATTCTTTCTCTTGAATACTTAGAACCCTCTTCAGCAGAGCAAATAAATGCGCCTCGTCCTTTCCTAATCTTGTTTGAATTGACACCAGACAGTCGAGAGCTTCCCCTGTCATATGCATACGGATGCAAAAACTGTCAAGATGACAATCAATACTGTTTTCTCACCCTATTTGATTCTTAAAACAATCGAAAGGGCAATAATGCCAGTATATAGATTATTTTAAGTCGTAACTTACCAACAGGAAGTGAATCTTTTCCAAATGCCTTCTCACGGATATGCAAAGCCTCCAGCACAAACTTTTCAGCTTCTTCATCTTGATTTAAATGGTAAAGAGTGATGCCAAGCTGTAGCATCGGGAAGGATATGGATTGATCGTCAGGCCCAACACTCTTCATCATGATCTCCAGACTTGTCTTCAGTAAGCGCTCAGCCGCAACAAAATTCTTTGAGCGTGAATTGGAGAATGCGAGATTTAAAAGGTGTGTAACTGAGTCAGGATGTTCTTTTCCTTTATACTTCTCAGTGATCAACAAACATTCCTCCAGTAACTCTCGCCCTTCTTGTCCTCTGAGAATCCAAACGAAAACAAAAGCAATCCAATGCTCATTACAAGAAATAGTCACTTTGAGTTCTCTCAAGTATCATATTCAGAATTTAATTTCAATGACGCACCGGATATTACCTTCCTACAAAATGAAGTAACTCTGCCAAATCAATCCTCATAGCCTCCATTACCCTGTCATCCAAAGCCATATAACTTGAATCCTTGATGACCTTAAGAGCATTCTTGTATAATTCAATGGCGTCATCCATGCTACCTGTGTACAGTGGTACATGAACATATACTTGAACTTTGGAAATAATTAAATAACTGGAGAGTAATAAGAGTGTGAATCATAGAAAACAAAAACGCAACAAACGTAGAATCCAAGAAAGGCAGTAAAATTTCACAAGTACTACAATTCACACACATCAACTAGAATTTCTGTCAAGAAGATCTGTTGTGTATGGAAAGAGAAGAGACAGAGAGAGAGTACAGACTTACCTTTTGCACACTTTGCATGGGCCAAAGAACACATAGCCATTCCAACTCTCCCGTCATTTTTGCCATATGCCTTTGAATATATGTTAAAAATTCTATAAAGGAGATGGATAAAAGGGAGAATAATCAAATCTAAATTCTGTATAGTGCAAACGAAACAATACACAAGATCAGAAGGACAAAAAAAGGAAAGTAAAGAAATCAACCTAATAAAAACATTTTCTGCATCCACAGCTTTTCCTTCCCTGATCAACAGATTGCCAAGACTAGATAAAGGTAAAACCAAATCCACGCTTTCACCACCTCTGTTCATTTCTAAGATAGTTACCACACGATGGTAGAATTCTACTGCTGTCGTTGCTCTCCCAATCAAACCAAGAACTTTTGCCATCGCCAACAATGATGTGACTAAAAGAGTACTATTTTTCCCTTGAATGGTAAAAGGAAATTTATTTAATAAATGGCTTGACGGCCTCAATGAATTATTAAAACAATAAGGAAAACCTCGAAGATGCATGGTAGTGAAAAGAGCAACAAAAATTAAAAAGAATGTCAATTAGCAGTCAATTTGTGCAGCAAACTGAAAATAAAAGGGTGATCAACTAACTACGTCTACAGAAATATAGCATCTAAAGCAGCAGATCACAGAACCATTTCTCATCCATTTGCAAATTTGTTACAAAATCAAAATTTCTTGTTATTTTTAAAATAAAGCTCAAAAATTATTTTCAACCAAGTATCACTATAGTATCATATGGAGAAACAGGCAACAGCATGACGTCCACATCTGGTCTAAGACAATTGTGAAAAAGTAAAACTCCAAGATAGAAACAAGGAATTCAGTGTCATCTTAATTTTTCAGAATAAGCACGGAATTTGAACTAAGTTTCAAAGATTTTGTAATTTCAGACTCTAATAAAGATTTTGACTATTGCTTTATTCTGGTAGAAGGTTTATTTCCTAGCTTCTGTACTAAACTTTACCTTTAATTGTAAATATTACTAGTTAGCCAATGTGAGAACGTTGGATAATTGTTGTTAGGAAGAGTCAGAGAGATAAAGTTTTTAGGCTAATTCAGAGAGAAAAAGTAACACAGAGTACAAAGATATCAAGGTTTGGTTTTAAAGTCCCAGTTACCATATCTTCTCTCTAAAATATTAATAGTCCTCTCATACACGAGCAAGGATTTCTCATAATTCCCCAAAGTTGAATACATGCTTCCCATATGCATCAGTATTGCATCTAGAAGGGGTTCCTCATCCTTCAGACTATCAACAAGCTCATTCATCTGTCCATGAAAAAATGGAAAAAGAGGAAAACAGAATCTTAAGCTTATGAGCCATAAGCAACAAAAAGATGATCTTCCATGATGAATGGTTTATGCAGGATGCGCCATTATGAAATATAATCCTTCTGAATATGTAGCTTCAGATCTCCACTAAGTGAATTTTCACGGAGTTTCGGGTGAAAAATGAAAAAGGTTTCTAACAAATAACTAACACTATGCCAAAAAAATTAATGATCCATGAGAGGAGACAAATTATTTCATTACTACTTCCTCATTTGCATGAAGATACACAAATTTATTTGTCTTTCAAAAAGAAAATCACAATGCCCAAGATCGCCTACAAGAAATTCATGTGTGTTCTTTCCATATATGTTTGTGAATAAGCATCATCTAATTTGTTATCAAGCATCATCTAATCCATCCTTACCTATTATCAACCAAAAGAAAAAGTACAAAAAGAAAGAGAAGCCAAATGACTCCTCTCTCCATACTAATCCTCATAAGAGATCAACACTGACAATAGAATCATACTAGACCAAAAAGGGTTTTCATTTTCATTGGTTTCTTTGCTGAAGCGTGAACAAAGAATGCGCAGCCCATTTACTGTTTGATCTCACCCGAAGGGCAACCAATTGCTAAATTGTCATTTGAGTATTATTTACTTTTACTAGGTCCGTGAAGAACTTCACCACTCTGTGACATAGTAGCTACAAATAAATGAGTTTGGGTTATAGTACAATGTGCAGTGGAAGTAAATTACCGTATCCAGAAGAGACCGAACAATTTCCAAGTCTCCAATACCCATATATCCCAAGGCTATGACATCAAGAGTTGCAGCTTCCTCAATACCTTTAGCACCTGCATTCATCTGTTCGTTCAAAGCTTCATAATTTGCTTGAAGCAGGACAATAGCATCATTTTTGTTCCCTGTCATAATCATAGTTTTCAGTTCACTAAATAACTCTTGCAACTGTCTCTCAACGTCACTCATGTCATCCAAATGGTTGCTTGAGGAGTCCTGCAACGTTTTATACCTGCTAATTGTAGAGTTATGCATGTAAATTTTCTACGTTGAAACTACAGGCAATGCATTCTATATTTATAGTAACATCTAGAGAAAGATGTAAATCACTAACAATAAAGCGAGGACTAACCTCACAAAGTCATTTGGTGCAGAAAAACCAGAAGAAAAATGATTTCCTTGGTCTGCTGTATCAACTTCTAATGAGCCAACTGAAGCAAACTGTTTCAAAGCCCATCGATGAGCAATGGCTTTATAAGGAATCATGTAAATCTTTACTTTACATTTCTGCTTTTGAAGACAAAGTGAGAAGCACATTGTGCCTTTCTGCCAACTTTCTGAAGGCAAGTGTAGACCCACTGGGCTCTTCCTGAAATGTTCACATCAGAACATTAATGAATGCAATGATAGCAGTATTTGGAAACGGAACCTTCAAATAAGGTCATAACACCCTTCAACATTGAAAACTTACAAATATAAGTTCAT
This sequence comes from Trichilia hirta, assembly GCA_035221805.1. Classification (NCBI taxonomy): domain Eukaryota; kingdom Viridiplantae; phylum Streptophyta; class Magnoliopsida; order Sapindales; family Meliaceae; genus Trichilia; species Trichilia hirta. The sequence goes on along the minus strand of JAWDEX010000008.1, from coordinate 5,017,128 downwards.
ATATGAAACAAAAGATAGGCTGAAAATTTTAATGAAAGTACAAAGATAACCAATTGAGTTTTTGAAAAATGGTCTCATACCCAACTAAGGGTGACAGAAGAGAAACTCTGACGAGTATGTCTTATGGATCCTTGTTTGGTTCTTGGCAAAAAGAGTGAATTGGCCAGCACAACAAAACTAGTGATTGAATGGTACCTTTTCATGAAACCCATCTTATTAAATATGCAATTTCAAATGAAAAGTGTAAATCTCTTCCTAGTGTTTTGATCCATCAAATGACACATTGTTCCTGCTTTCATGTCGGGTACTAACAAGGGCAGATTCAGCATTCCAAATAACCGCATAAACTATAATACACCATCCACTGTGATCATTGAAACCCAGGTCAGTTTAACCTACACAAATAACCATCAAATTTGATTTACTATCCAACCTCGTATATTCCTTTGACTTCCTCACACTTTGATTTTACCAGTGCAAAAAAATTCATTAAAACTTAAACCAGCTCCAAATTATGTGTTTGCAATTCATTTCATTAAAATTACAGCTTTTATCCTCAAATTTATGTTTATAAACCAAATATTTACAAGCAACCAACCCTAAACACGTTACATTTCTATCCAAAACATAATCAATCATGTCAAAGAACAACTGAACGAGATTTTCAATAGAAAAATTGATATCTCGCCACACATACGGACTCGCTTTCAGGTAAAACTCATGTCTCTCCATCTATGCAACTGAAGCGTCCTTCTTTTTTAGTTATTTGAATAGTTGAGGAGATGATGGGCACATACTTAGTGAACGGAAGTATGGTAAATGCTTAAACCTAACATAAGTGTAAAGTTAGTTCCAGGCTGCACTTTTATTTGGTTTCGAGGGCTAAACTGAAGAGTACTTCTTTATTAACATAAATAAATAAATAACCAGTTAAAATAGAAGAAGATTATGATAATTCAAATTACATGACGCAGTACGTAGGCAGAAACAAAGAGAAGGAATTGAAAGATTACCGGTAGCCGCATAAAGATGGAGAATGAAGAAGGAAGGAAGCTGCCATTGATGGAGCTAGCGCTGCTAATCGGAAAGCAGACTACACAAATGGAAGCTCAATTTTGTGCGCAGACATTACAAATGAGGAGTGAGTGAGTCGACTCACCTAGTCGTTAAATCTTTCCGTGTTCTAATTTGTGCTAATGCGGGCCTTAGCCCAATGTAAACTAATCGTTCCGAATCATTGGAAGAGTTGCATGCTAAATACATCTTGGATTTTACTAAGTACCCCATTTCAATTACAAGTGAATGAGATTGCTTAATAATTTGTTATTGGTGGATAGAATTGCTTTATAATTATCATTGGTAAGAAACTTCATAGGGATACGTTAATATTTTGTATATATTGATCCCACTATGTTAAGTCTATATTTCAACGTGATAGAATAGTTATTTTGACGTAATAATTCAACTCAAAAATATTAAAAATTATATAAACAAATAAATTTTTTTTTTAATTGTTAGTCTATTGAAAGTTATCGAAACAGGGATAAGGGTCAAAATTATTCTGCATGAAAGATATATGATATTTAAATCCTTATACTTCTATAAAATAATAAAAAATAAGTTAGTTATTAATAATTGTAAATTAATTAAAAGAAGTTAATTATTATTAACAAATTAATTAGCATTGGCGTTTAACTATTTCTATTATTTGCCATTACATATGAAGTAAATTTTTGACTCTCTTCCCACAAATGGAGAAAATGAAATAAATCTCAAAATTTAGAGTATTCTCGAAATCAAGGTATTAAAACTTTTAATTTACAGATACTGTGAAACAACGAGAACTCAATTAATAACCGTCTAAGGATAAACCATGATTGGAGATGCAAATGAGAGAGGTGTTAAAAGCCAAAAAGGTAACACGAAAAATTATAAATAACGATGTTGCATTCATACAAGATAATCGAAGCATTGAAGGAAAACTCTCGAGCTCATAAAGTCACATTATTTACAGTGAAACTCTCGAAAATTTATGATCCAAAACAGAAGCCTAAGTGAGACATATGTAAATGTAATACATTCATATGAAGTAACGGATAGTTCTTGTATGCATGCGCAGCTACAACTTTTCAAAGATGTTTTCCAGCAGACTAGCTTATAACCCGTCTTCTACTTGAGCTGGATCCAAAAAAATCAGCCATGGATTAAACAAAGAATTCCACCTTTTAAGGGGGAGAATTGAGCATTCATCTACACGAACCGACGGAGAGAGAAACAGGGATGACTTACTACTTAAAATTAAGCCTTGAAGCACGCTCTGGGCTCGTTCGGCCTGCTCTGGGGTACCTGATATTTGAATGATATTTTGTGTTGCGTCCGGTATATCAACTACCAGGGTTACAGTGGCACCGGATATCTGTTTGGATAAAACAGAGATCAAAAGACAAACTACTTGTTCGGTATCTAATAGTAGAAAATTTAAGTAGGTTGAATAAATGCAGGACGTGGGGCTCACCTCGCTCAAACGTGCAAGTAGATTTTTTGACTTTGGCATAAGCTTGGGAACTGCATAATCTGGTAAGACAACTTCAAGTGTACTCCTAGTAACAAGTGCTACTGGGGCTCTGACAACAAATAAGAAAATACATCATATGTACGAGGGACTTTAATTATTTATCCTTTACTTACAAAAAATCTTGATGCATATCATGCAGATCATATGGATGGCTACTTAATTTGTTGAACGCCTAGTACAGAAAAACAGAGCTGAAATGTCCTACCTACTAATTGCAGTAGGCATGTATTCGCGCCGTTCACTATCGTTCTGCTTCACAGCTTCACTGACAGAACCTGCAGCTTCCTACAAAATTAGGGGCAAGTTCTTAGAATAATAGCAAGCCACAATGTCAATTAAATACAACCATTCCCCAAAACCCAGATAAATCAAACATTGTTTGCTGGCAAAACAATTATATTTACAGTAGCCGTTAAAGAGAAAACAATATGAGAAAGGAAACAGATAAAAGAGCAGAGGAGAAATAACAATTAACAAGGGGAGAAAAATTAGTAGAAAAAGGACTCCTGATCCATCAATAAGAACAACCTTCAATGGCGGCGATGTCGCCACAGTCTGCACATTCTGATTTGCAGCAGCAGGAGGATCAGTAACAGTCTGAGCTTCAGGAGCAAGAGTAATGTTGTTAGAAGAAGCTGCCTCCATTCCCACAGCACTCCCAGCAGGACCTGCTGCAGATATAGAAGAAGGTGGTGTCTCCTTTTGAGAGAAATCCCTATATAAATAACTGCGCAACCTTGCTGTCACCTCAACTAGAGCATCTCGAGCTGCTTTTATTTCCCCTACAATCTGTACAAATTGGAAAATGCCATTCAGGGAAACCAAAAGTGAAAAAAAAAAAAATTGTATACCAATTATTTATTGGGTGACACTGACAGGCACCAGGCTTCAAACCGACAAAATTTCAGTTAATAAATGACGCTAAGGTCCTCTGCAACATAGGAGCATGAAATGCATCTCATGCAACAAGACATTATACACTCACAAGGAGGAGACATTCCACATTGGCAAGTTAGACTAAGCATTGAGAATATTCACATCAACATCCCCGTATACATACAACATAATCAGACCAAGAAAACCTCAGAAAGAGAACAAAAAATCAGTGCATGTGCATTCAATATGATATTTGATTTAACTGAATTTATCTTTGATTACAGAATCCATTGCACAAATTCTTGCAGATTACTTGGTATACCAAACATCTAACAAGCCAGCCTTCATAGGCAATTGGTGATATTATTAACAAACCTGTACAAGCTCATCAGTCACAGATACACATGCTGGAACTACTTCCCTTGGTAGGATCTGTATGTTTGCACCGGTTGATCTCCTCATTTCAGATAATGATCCATCTCTTCCCTCTAAACAACCAATTTCACTGGATGGGACAAGTAACCTAGTAGTTATGACATTCTCTTTATCTGTAATGAGATCAACAATTCGAGTTTGGATATGCAATAAAGCTTCTTGAGCAGGAAAAAGCTCATCATCAGGAGCCTAAAACATTCAAAACCCAGAAGATATGTCAGTGCCCTCTCTATTTTCTGAAAGAAAAGTAGTTTCAAATCCATCAGGAAGAAGGAAAGAAAAAAGAAAAAAATGAAAAGAGAGATAGAGAACAAAAAACATTTATTTTAGTGATAAAAAGTTCAAAATAATTCAAAAGACCTAAGTCAGCCAACAAGGAATATGCTATGGCATAGCGTTACTGCCAAAATATCAGATAAATGAAAGCAACTAACACCTAAAGAAAAGAAAAGTACCTCCTCAGATGAAACTATAATTATCTGCTCATCTGACCCATCCACAGGATCAGCAACCTTCACATCAACACCAATTTCATTTTGAAGCAATTCAACAATGCCCTCAGACTCTCCAATAACTCGATCAACCTTGTCAATTGGACAAAGCATTCGGAACACAAGGTCCTCACCATAAATTGGTTGCGCACTGTCCGACACAGGACCAACCCCAGTTTCAATTGAATAACCAGAGGGACGCAAACCATAGTTATTACCTCTGTAGTTAGAGCCTGAAAATCGTGCCACATCCACTGATGATCGTCGAGCTGTATTGTTCATATGAGGAATATAATCATCATCAGGGAAAAACCTGTCCGGTGAATGTAATCGTCCATGGAAATGACTGCGGTCACGATGTTGACTTTCTCTCAAACGTGAAGAAATAATTGCTACAGCATTCTTCACAGCATTAATATCACCTACAACCTACAAGACAAAACACCATATGATGAAGCCAATTGAGTAAATATATCTGCCAGTGAGGAAATAAGGAGAAGAAAAATCATTTCAGATTTTCAGATAATCACATTATAACATTTAACTATTTCACAGATCATTTCAAATAAAGCGACTATGTATCCTACAACCTAGTAGCATACACGTCTAGAAACTGCACATATCTAGACCGTCAAGTTTGTGGCACCCATGTGGAGTTCAGTATACTTCAGTGGACGGCATCAAATCCATCAACAGGACAGAATCAAACCAATATTAGAAATACTACTTGTGAAACTGGTTAAGAAAATATCATATATGGAATAACAGAGGAAGAACAAATGCCCGCAAACTATAAATAACAAATTTGAATGATATTAACCCTTAAGGTTGATAAACTGAGAAAACCTTGAACCTCTCAACAGAGGAATATTTTCAGCAACTTCATACAAAAAAAGTTACAATAAATGTATGTTACCTAAGGTCAAGAAGTGGCAAATCATCAAAGATTACCAACTTCCCAGAGACCTTGCTTTGCAACATCGAATTCAGCCAAATCAAGAACACAATAGAGTGACCCACAATCCAAGGCAGGCAGCTCAGAATTTACTTGTCCGCACCAAAAATTCAGGATAAACAACTAACAATTGCATACTGCATTTCATCCATCATCATGCATGGCTGATGTAGAAAGAATAACATTTTAACAAAGCACGACAATAACGTCAACCAAATTGTGGATGCAATCAAAGAATGGCATTTGAGGCATAATATCTTGGAGAAACTTCTGAAAGAAAATTTTGGGCCCAAATGGATGAAATGCATGAATGAAACTTAACAATTATAGTTTCTAAGGTAATATACTAATTCTCCATCTTTAACACATCATTGGACAGAAAGGGATGGCAATCTTGAGGAAATGATGAGTTAATTCATAACAAAGAACAAGCATTATCGCCAGGGAACCATGACCTTTAAAAACAGTCCAAATCAATAACTTAGAGGTAATTAAGCATAAGTCCCCTATGAACGAACAAAATAGTCCGTGGTTCTCCAAAACGGAGTATATACTACTCCAAGCACTTCCACTGGCTTTCCCATAAAGCTAATCGGTCCAGAACTTTAAGGATTAGATATCAGTCACTGAACTACTTTAGTCCATAATTCTTGTCTTCTAGTAGTCATCGTCCTTATTAAATTCAAAGCAGCAAAACCTCTAGCTCCTAAAATTCAAAGTTGTGCATTCATTTTCCCAAAGGATTCACAACAAAATCAATAAACAGATAACCTGAACAATCTCCTCAGACATTGAAACACAACGAGGCAGCGTATGATCTCTGGGTAGAATCCTAATCTGAGTCTTGGTCTCCATCCTCATTTGTTCAATAATTTTACCTCCTTTCCCCAACAGACAACCTACATGCATTCTCGACACAACCATTCTCGTTGCCACTCTATTTCCTCCTCCTCTAAACCCACCACCACCATACTCCTCCTCCTCTTCACTATACCCAAAACTACCACCTTCACTTTCAAGGATCCTATCATGAATTAAAAACAATGCTTCTTGAGCCGGACTGAACGAAGGGATTCTCCCCTCCGGATCCCTCCTCCTCGTGTCTGATATCTCAATAATTCGTTCCTCATCTCCCGGGATCAACTCATGCAGATTGATCCAAGCACCGGTGTGCTGCCTTATCGACTTAATAATACTACCGGACTTACCAATTACGCCACCGGCTTTCATATCGTGGCAAAGAATGCGGTAAGTAGTAGTCACCATCAAGTTCGGATCTTTAGGGTTTGAAGATGCTCGATTGATGTTGTTGTTATTACTGTTTGCGGCGTTGTTACCGCGGTGGCGATAATTATTCCCCGCATAATGGTGGTTGTTGTAACGAGGTTTCGTCCTACCCATAGTTTCTCCATCGTAATCCTGGTGATCGTAGTAGTAATTCCTCTTCGATCTAGATCTGTCCATCTCTATTCCGTTCAATTTGTTTTCAGTCTAAGATTCAAAGTTCCGGAAATGAATAATTCTTCCTTGTCATGCAAATTCTAGTCTGGAGTCTGTGAATTTTCTCTAATTCAAAATTTGCTTCTGGTATGGCTTGCTCTTGTCGTGTTTTTTTCCTGTTACACTTTTTGTTTCTCTAGAAAATGCGTATAAAGTTAAAACCCCAGAAGAAGGAAAACGAAACTGCGAAGATTCCGAAAGCCTTGCTACCCCAGAAGTACGTTCGTTGGCTGTCAGTGCAGATACTTCACTTCCTTCGGTCAAGTACTTGGTGTTGGGGACAACAGAATAAAGGAACGACACCGTTTTATAACAAGCCTTAAGCGTTTTGAATTAACACTAGGATTTGGTAAGGTAAATATCAATTTGTAAAAATTTTGTATTAATAGAAGCATACTTATAAACGTGAATTACCAAATAATTTTTTTAATAAATATTAATTAAAATAAACGAGTCGCTTAATTATTTGTTAATAGATATCTAACAAACAATTACATAATAATGCTCGATGTAAAAACACAAAAATATGGTGTTAATCAATGAATAAATTGATTATAATATAATCTTTAACATCAATTTATGGCTAGCAATAATTGACTTTAAATCAAAATTTTGTAAACTTAAATTATTTTTTATTGATGCCATTGAAAGAAAAAAAAAATAATTAAAAGTTAATTAATATTAATGTTTAACTTTACTATAATACAAAGAATTTGAATCCCCATGAAATGATAAGAATATATTATAGAATTTGTTCATTACAAGTGTTAATTTACTACATAAAATGTTAACATATTGTATTTTTATAAATTATAATATTAAAAAATAGAGGAATTAATTTTACATATTTGTTAATATTATAATTATTAGTTAAAATAGGATTTATTAAGCTAAATGATCAATTTGATTAATATTTATTGTTCAAATAATGTAAATAATGATAGAATATTGTAATGGATATGTTGTTTCTCTCATTTCTAAATAGAAACAAATTATAAAACATTCTGTTTAATGATAATTAAGCATGTAAATAGACAATTAGATAATTGAACAGTTATAATATCATTATTTATAAAATCATCATATTAACATTTTTAAAAATAAAAAACAAAACTCTATTAAAATCTTTATTTAAAAAATTATACCAAAATATACATTTATTATAAAATTATAACTTATATTTATTGTTATATAATACAATAAAAATAATATTAGAATTAATTAAATGTATAGAAACATCAAAAATTTACGCGATTCAATAATTTACCACCTTATGATTATTTTTTTTATTTATCTTATAAATTAGATTATAATATAATATATTTATATTAAAATTTTACTAAAATTTTTTTTAAAATTATTCCTTTATCGTATCGTGAAGAACTTTGTCCTTACACCCTTGAACTATTAACCAATTTTTACATAAAATATTACCTCTCATGGACGGGCCAATGATAATAAATTCATTATCACTGCCCTCGCTTATTTATCACAATAATACTTATAAATTCAAATCTTTTATGAAATATGAGTCCATTTAATATTTTTTTAATTAAAAAAATAGAAAAATCTCACTCTAAATTTTTTTTTATATTTTAAAAGAATTATTATTAATTGAGTTTTCATTATTTACCTTAAAAGAAAATTGACTGTTAACAATTGTTAGTGAAATTGACTGTCATTTTATTGTTTAAAAAATTTATTTTTTATATTGTATTTAGAATTTGGGTGATCGCATTATCGTTATTTTTTATTACCGATCCATTGCGGATCGACCGAATTGGGACAGACCCGTCACTCAATCCACAGAAGGCCTACAATTCTTACCATTATTAATTTCTCATTTATTAGATTTATCAAATTTACAAAATCATCAGGTAATTCTTTTATTATAATCACACTAAATATTATTAAATTTGAATAATTGATTTACAATATTGGATATTGCATAGAGAAGTATTGAATATATTAACATATTTAATGTACTCAATTATAAAAAATAAGTGTACAGCAATTATAAAATCATAAATAAATAAAATTTGATCAACGATTAGATTATATTGGGTGTATGTGTATGACTTTATTAATTAAAAAATACAAAAAATTAAGAATAATATTTAATTTATATTTATACAATTATTATAATTTCTGGTAGAATAAAGAAACTCCTTCTGTTATTAGTCACAAGCACTATACTTTTACCAATTGATTGGCATTCATTAAATTTTTTTCTTTTTTAAATTTTGTTCTATTAACTAAAAATTTTTTATCAAGTGGTATAATTTTAATAGATACTGTTAAAAATTATAAATTTTAAAATTTTTGGTGTTTTTCACTTTTATATACTAAAAAAGTAAAATATCGAAGACGTAAATAATTTTTGTTAAATATATTTGCGAGTTCTATTTTATTATAATTATATTTATCTTATCCACTTGAACATGCGTTACAATTATGAATATATGAAAAAAAAAAGGTTATTTTTTTGTTTTAATAAAATAGTAAATTATGCCATTAATTTTTTTAATGGTCAAATTTGGTCACAAAACTTCGATAAAATAATAAATAACTTAAAAGGACTTAAGTGATGTGTGTTTTTAACTTTTAATTTTTAAGTTTCTTTTTATAAATAACAGGGACTCAATTAATAATAACCCTATTTCAAAATTAAGCATGGAAAAATCTTCTATTGAAAAGCCTTGGTTCTGGCCTAATGGAAAACAAATACAACATATAGGCCTAGTCCTATCAACCTTGATATTAATTACTGTACCAGGCTTGATATTAAATTAGAGTTTAAGCCAGGCCCATTAAACAGTATAAAGCCCAACTATAAATCGTCACGTCATACCGTTCATGGAACAAAACGAATCTGTTCACATGATACTGACAGAATGCAGCAGTGTGCAATCATTCCAAGTCCTCCCCTCCAATCACGCTACCAATCAAATTGCAAATATCAATATCTGATTTTATTTTAATATTATGACCCAAAGGCCACGTTGTCAAAAGTTCCACCACACAAAGGAGAGGAGAGTTGTAGTACCAAATGTACGGTATGTGTGGGACCACGATTGTTGAATTTTGTGGGGTTGGGATTGTATAGTACAATTCTGTCCGTCTGATTGATCAATAATCAGAATCAAAACTCGAAAGAGATTTATGAAAATGAAAGTCTATTAAAGGATCACGGATGTGCGCTCAACGTGTTGAAGGCTGCGAAGTTAAATGATATCGTTACCTGATAGCGTGATGGCGAAGTGATTAAGGGTGGTTATTAAATAAATTAATTAAATTTGTATTAATTTAAATTTAATTTATTTATTATTTAAATTAACACAAAATTAATTTATTTACTATTTATATTAAAAAATTAATATGAATTTAATTTATTTATTTAAATACAATCATAAAAATAATTCTTTTAAATATAATTTATTTAGACACAATTATTTATTTAAATTTTTATTAAAATATTATTTATTTAATTAATGATATTTAAATAAATTTAAAATATTAAATTTAATTTAAATATAATTATTAATTATTTTATATAAATTTAATTTAGTTATTATTAATGTTAATTTTTAAAAAATTACATCAAATTTATTACTCAAATTGTCACTCCACAACTGTGTTCTACCTAGGAGGGAGCGATTGTAGCTCAAGGGCAGCCTAAACATATTAATTATTTTTAAAAATTTATTTTATTGATTATTTAAGACACGAATTAAACCCCCTCAACAATATTATAAGATTAAATTTGAATTTTTTTTTGAGCCGATACAAAAAATTATACTCTTTTTTAAACTAACAGTGTTATCAAAGTTTACAGAGTTTAAATAATTGCATATATAAATATAAAATATTTAAAATTTAATATCTAATATAAATAATTTTTATCTTCAAATAAGGACAGATCGGGTGGCCTTGGGCCCCATAAAATTTTAAAAAATTATTTTAATCTCACAAAAAATTTAAAAAATTCCTTTTTCCCTTCAAAATTAAAAGTCAAAATTCGTCACTGTAACTTCATATTATTTTTACTGATATAAAATATTCCATTGGAGAACAATTGAAATAATAAATCAATAATCATATAAAAACATAATAATAATTTATGTGCATATGAAACATGAATTATACATTTTGCATAATCTTTTTTAAATAAAATTAGTTAATACTTATAATTACGATTGCCTTTGTTAAATCACTATTACCTTGACTTTAACAATATAATTAATTTTACAATTTATAATTATAATGAAAACTGTAAAAAAGAGTGAAAAATCGGATAAATTACCTTTTCTTATAATATTTTATTATCTTTTTATTTTTTAAAAATTATTTAATATTCTCTTTATTCAATCTTATATTTAAAAATTAAAATTAAAATTAAAATTAAATCAAATCAAATCAACTTTATAATTTATAAAAGTAAAAGTAAAAAAAAAAAAAAAAGAGTATTAAATATAATAAAATATTAGACAAAAAGAAAAAAAGAAAGGAAGATTTTGCAATTTAACCTTGAAAACAACATTTTAACATCCTCGCGTGCTAATTACTACAAGGCCGAAGAAGTGATTGGCTTATATGTTGAACGTGGGCCATGGTGTTCCTTTATTGGCGTCATTTAAAATCTTGATGGTCCATAAATTAAATCAGACGGTTAAGATTCCCTCCAAGCTAACGGAAATACGAGGACAGTATTGGAGCTTCACGAGATCTAACTTTATGCGGAACGTTTTAATATTTATTTCAAAATAAAGTATTTAAAAATAAATTTTTTGAAAGCGAAAATTATTTCATAAAATATAAAAATAAAATTTTATGTCACAAATAGGTAAATTTTTATTAATTTTGAAAATAAATAAAAATATTATTTTAAAACAATAATCATCATTTTAAGGCTATATATTTTTAATATCTTAAAATTTATTAAAATTTAATATAATATTATTTAAAATTTAAAATTTTAACAAACTCGGCGCCTTATTTACTTCTGTGAAAAGTTTAAAATAACAATATTATTTTTGTAATATTAAATTTTTAGATTTAAGACATCAAATAAAGGTGGTAAACATGTTTTGTGGGGCTAGCACGCCCGGCAAAAATAAAAGAGGCCTGGCAAGGTCTTGCAGGCTTAAAAATTATTATTTTAATAATAATAATAATAATAATAATAATAATAATAATAATAATTTTTAAATTATATTTTAAATAATTAATTTAAATTATCTAAAATTGATAAAAATAATTAATAATTTATTAGATTCAAAATAATAATACACAAAAATAATAATGTATTTAATAAATTACAATTTTATAACTTACAAATTTATTTATTAATTTAAAATAACAATATATTTATAGCTTATAAATTACAACCATGTACGATTAAAGTTTAATTTGTTAACAAATAAATAAATTATAATAATTAATTATATTTTAATCATAATTTATATTTTATAACATATTAATTATTGATTAATATCAGTTAAATGTAAAATATTAAAATATAATATATAATGATCAATTATACTTAATTATAAATAAAATAATGCAAAAATATTAGCATATATAGTTATTTAAATAAATTCACAAAATTTGTACGATATCTTGAATAATCATACAATAATTAAATAATATATTAATTCTATTAATAATTTATATAAATATTATTTTATTATTTTTATTAATTAAAAATAAAATATAATAATTTAATATTATATTTAAATTTAATGCATAACGATAATTCAATAACTAATTATATTTTAATTAGATCCTAATCAAGTGTTTTAATTTTTAAATATTAAAATTGATAATTGGTTAATTAACATACAAAATTACAAATACGTATAATATATTATATATTAACATAATTTATTTAATAAAATTCAACAATTAAATTAATAAAGTATGTTTTATTTATTATTTAATTGTATTAAATAAAAAATTAATTTAATCTAAATTTTAATTTTAATTTATATTTTATTATATATTAATTATACATTAATTTTATTCATTATTATTAAGAATTGAATTTGTTGACATTAATAAAAAGTTTAAGAGGAATATAATTTATATTCATACAATTTTAAAACTGTATAAATAAATTAAATTTTTTATTTAAAAAAGTAAAAGTGATAAACATAAATAAATAATTAAAAATTTTAATTAAATATATAATTTGTTGTAAATAAGTAAATTGTATATTTATATATAATAATATGACAAATTAAGGATCTAGATGTTATTATCCCCGAAAATGTTTAAACAAATGCCACAAGCAAGCCACTAAGCTCATCAATTTCTGGACATGGCCACCACAAATCTTTTATGTTTTTGTCAAATAATAAATATATTTTATTCTATATTTTATGATAAAATTTTTTTAAATTTAAAAATTATGATAAATATTTTTTATAAAATTATTTTTTTAATTTTTAATTTTTTAATATAATAATTATTATACTCTTAATCCTTATAAATATAAAAATTAAAAAATATATAAAATTATTATTAAAAAATTATATAAAATATATAAAATTTAATTAATAAAATATTTATTTTAAAAAATAAAAAATTTATAAATTATATTTTCAATTTATTAAAAATTTTATATTTTTGTAAAAATCAAAGATATAATAATTATTATATTATATAAAAAATAAAAAATTAATTTGATAATAATATTTATCACATCACTCAATTCTGGAGTTTTGTTAGGGAGCCATAGGGGCAATTGTCATTCCCAAAAGAACAAGTCAGCAAAAGCAGCCCCATCGCAAGCAGACGAAGACTTTGTCGTATTGCCGAAGAACAGAAGATAATTTAAGCTCTTTCGTGGGGGGCCACGGAAATTCTGTTTGCAGTTTCCACATAATAAAAAAAAAAGGAAAAAAGAATTGTGGGTCCAATCAAAGTGGGCAAAATGATGGCGATGAGGTTTGCAATCGCAGCTCAAAACTTATTGCTAGCTAAAGAGTTGAAGACTTGGCCTTATCTTCCTCCGTGATTTCCTGCTTAAACAGACGTGCGAACATCAATCAATAACTTCTACTACTGTTTCCATTCCTCTGACTTTCTTTCAATTACTAGCCTTTGCCTTTTATGTTCCTAGTGTGTTTTCTTTACCTTGGGTAGAGATTAGTGTTGTCGTTTTCCCTTTGATTGGTAAAAGATTTTGCATACCGAGCACTTTGGGCTTATATATATCCAATTTAGTATTGTTTTCCATCTGGGTTTTGCTTTTGGCGGCTATTGAATTTGAATGCAAAGTGGGTTTTGGCTTTTAGTTTCAGTTGCAGAAGAGGAAGACGAACAAGCTCACTGTGCTAGGAGAAAGCCAGGTTTTGCCCTTCGATTTTGTGTACTAAATGTCAAACCCAGTTCACATTTTGATAAACGTAGTTTGGATACCAAATGGTCGGCCCCCTAAAGCTAAAGGAGGAATGTACAAAATGCCTCTGTTATTTGTTTCCTCATCAAATACCAGAGAGAACAGTGAAAAGTTATAGCTTTTGATGTTTTGAAGGACTAGGTTTCATTTCCCTTTATTTTGTGGGTTTGCTTACTTAATCTGAAATATCTTACTGAGCAATCAGAGTATTGTTGAAGATTGAGACAAAATGGACCTTTTGTGGTAGTTGCAGTTGTATAAAATTTTAGCTCTTTGTTTATTTTAACTATTATTTTCTGATTGTGAATGGTATTACAACATAACTTTTATTTAATTGGAATAAGTTTGCTGGTTCCTTTTTAGTTGTAAATTATTGTTGAAAAATGCTTGTTTCTATCTCTCTGTCTTTATCTCGTACTCGCTGGTTGCTGCTGCTGTTGTTGGCACATCATTGTTTATTCTTTGAGGATTTTGATTTACTCACACATTTACTAGCTGATGTTGTTGTCCGTTATTTTCATTATAGCATTTGGCTGAGGTCAATATTAGTTATTCTTCTCTCCTTCCTTTTTTTTTTCTTTGAATGTTAGTTTTGATTTTGATCTGGTTATCTTAAATTGTTGCAGAATAAGGTTCGTTGAGCGTAGTTTTTTTCACTCATGGGTACAATGACTGCATCTTCTGCAATACCCATGCCTCGAGATGTGTCTAATTATGACGAAATTGCGATGCAGCAGAGCTTGCTGTTTTCTGATAGTCTCAAGGTTTTGTCATTTCTCCACTTAGTCTTATCTCGTTGATTATAATTTAGGGGTTTATATATTGCATCTCTACTTTCAGGATTTGAAAAACCTGAGGACACAGTTATACTCAGCAGCCGAGTATTTTGAACTGTCTTATACCAACGACGACCAAAAACAAATGTGAGTTAATCTTCTAACAACTGATATTTCAGATTTTATGTTAAGAAAATAAAACCATCTTCACATGCATGCAGAGTGGTAGAAACATTGAAAGATTATGCCATCAAAGCTCTTGTGAATACTGTGGACCATTTGGGTTCTGTGACATATAAGGTTAATGATCTTTTAGACGAAAAGGTTGATGAAGTTTCTGGTACAGAGCTCCGGGTATCTTGCATTGAGCAGGTATGCTTGAATTCTACTATAGATCTCTGGCAAAATTGTTTGTTTGTAGATTCTACTGCAATTGATATTTGGAAAAAAATTCTGAATTTTGAATTAACTTTGCTGTACCATATATTTTAATCAATTTGGGATTTCCTTAAATACGGAACTTAAGATGTGAACACAACTTCGCTATTACATTTGAAGTAAACACGGCCTGTATACAGAGTAAATGATTTTCTAGCACAGTTTTCATTTTTTTCTAATATAGATAGAAAAATCTCTAATTTTGTCCTTCGCTGAAAGGGAAGCAAAATTAACACCAATTAGTTTTTTCTTCAATGTGGTATGTTAGAGACTGCGTACTTGCCAAGAGTATATTGATCATGAAGGCATCTCTCAACAGTCACTGGTGATAAATACTCCAAAGTATCACAAGCGGTACATCCTGCCAGGTAGGTGTACTCTCTGATTTACTCCTTTTGTTTTCACCCAATAAAACTTTTTAATTTTCTTTGTAATAATTTTTTTGGTCCTCTGAACCGTTGAGCCAAAGATATTTTGGTTTTGATATCCCATTTGCATCTCCAGTTGGTGAGACCATGAACGGTGCCATCCGCACCGAGTCAAAGTATGTAGGATGCTATTTAGATGATGAAGATGATTGGCATCAATTTAGGAATGGTAGCATACTTTATCTCCCATTTGCTCTTTTATTTTCTTGCAAGCTAGATCGTAATTGAATCTTGTCCTTATAATTTGATTTCTTTCTCAAAGCTGTTCGAGCTGCAATTAGAGAAACCCCAAGAGAAACTCCAAGAGAAACCTTGTCATCTTCCGCTAGGTAAGTTATTGTTATAGTTCACAATGCATCGAATAAATAGCAACACTGATGTGGAGCATGATGATACGAAATACCCCTTGCAGGAGAGGACGTTCTCCCTCACCTTCACCACAACCTCCGCAACGATCAGCAACCTTTTCGTTTACTTCAACTGTGCCCCAAAAGGATCTAGGTCTGCTTGCATGCTCAACTATGTTATATCTTTGTTT
Organism: Trichilia hirta; assembly: GCA_035221805.1. NCBI lineage: Eukaryota > Viridiplantae > Streptophyta > Magnoliopsida > Sapindales > Meliaceae > Trichilia > Trichilia hirta. The sequence continues at coordinate 5,000,714 of JAWDEX010000008.1, read as the reverse complement.
AAAATTTCTTGCTATTTTTTCTTTGTGTTTGTTGCTATTTTTTCTTTGTGTTTGTTGATGTTCTGCTGATAATTTTTCTCATAAATTAGATAAGAGAACAGTTTCACCACACCGGTTCCCACTTTTGCGTTCTGTTTCGATCTCAAATAGGGCTAAAACTCCAAATGGCAGAAGGCCGATGACCCCGAACACAAGTAGACCGACCACTCCAAATGCTTCTGACGCAAAACGACGGGTGAGTACAGGTTATAGTTTAAGTCATTACGCAGTGAGTTTGATGAGACATGCAAATTGGTGTGCCAAGCAGTAAACTGTTGCTGTTCCTTTTTATGAAGTTATTAGAAACACATAATTGTTTTCTGTTTCCTGTCTTTAATGTGAAACCTGCGAGCTAAAACGTTGGAATTGTCATTTCTATGTTCAGTACCCTTCAGAGCCTCGAAAATCATACTCCATGCGAATGCCTGCCGAAAGGGAGAGCTCCAAAGAGATTGAACAATTCCCCAGCAAAAGCAAACGTCTTCTGAAGGCATTGCTTAGTAGGCGCAAATCAAAGAAAGATGAAATGCTATATACTTACCTGGATGAATACTAATGAGATAGAACACTTGCAAAAAAGAAAAGGCAAGAAGAAACTGGGGGAAGAGAAAGGAGTCAAGGAAACGGGAACCACTGTGAGTTTGCACTTTCTGTTTTTACTTCTCTATTTTTTATCCTCTTCATTTATATAGATTATGTATTCGAAGGAGTAGTTGATGTCATCTATGATTGTTATTTTTGAGTCATACAAGTACATGTGATTTTCTATGCAAATTTTGGTGCTTCCTACCTCTATTTATCTTGTTTGGTTACTTGCATATTGATTATCACTTCTTATTTCTTTTATTTTCAAATACTCCTCCGTCGAGCGGGATTTGAGCTTAAAATTTCTCGTATCTTCTCAACAAGTTTTACTAGTTTCGCCCACAAACCCCTTTTCATTTAATAGCAGCCCATCTTGCTTTACTTTTCGTATTCCAGCATTGCTCTAAGTAAGAGTTGTAATGAGTGTTTCAGATAAGAGCATTTATCAGCAAACAGAAAGCTGGGTAAAAATAGCATTTCTAAATGTTGAAATGAACAAACGTTCGACAGCCTAATATAACTAGAATTTGACATAGCTTTCCAATAATTATAAAGTTTACATTCTGACTGGCACTAGAAAATCTTGTTACAAAAAATATTCAGAGTTCTTTACCGAAGAAGGTAAAATTACAAATTCCTACTAAAAATACTTCACCAACAGCTAATTTGCTTGATAAAATTACAGCACAATCTGTGGATAAACTAACACAAAGGGTCAACTAAAGACAATTTGATGTCATAATTCCATTCCTTAACCAAATTGTTCTATTGATTTTGTTGCGAGTATAAGTACATCTAGGAAAGCAGAAAATGATGCGCGAAGAAATGTGGCCTCAACTGCCTCAAAATGGCTGCTTCAGATGAGAAAAGTGAAAAAAAAAGGTTGAATGAACTGCAAAATTGACATGCTAAACTAAGATGGATTTCTGGAGGATTATTCCAAAATGAAATATGAAAATTTGGCAGACAAAGGGAAAAAATGGATTTACCGAACAAGTTGTAGAGCATTATTCAAATAAAGATCATTTCACAGGACAATCCAACCAGTATTAATCAAATAAATTACAAAATGAAAGGGTAGATGTCAGTTGTTAACGGGACGCTCTTACCATTGTGATGCATCACCTCCTTATCAACGGCTAATGCAACATAGACAATTGAACATACTGGTTGGATTCATTCTAAACAAGCGTATTAGAAAAGAACATACTTTCTAGCATCTTATACCAATTGAACAACGTCAAATAACACAAAGAATGCATCATAGAATCTTGAAATGAAACCATAACAATAGAAAATAGAAGAACAGAGGAAGATGAGAAAATAGAAGAACAGAGGAAGATGAGAAAATAGAATAGGTAAAGCGAAAAAACAAAACAAAACAACTAATTTCCCACAATGGAAAGTTCGCCTACAGCACAACCGTAAAAGAATCAATATTGGAACAAACTGAAACAGAACTATAATTCAGTATAAATCAAGGAGGCTAAATATAGTAAAGAAAGTGGATAATTACCGGCTAAATTCCCGTTGGGAGGTGTCAGAAGCTACAGTATCAACCATATGTCCTCTCCCTTGGAGAAGAAATCTGAAGGGAGAGCAGGGCTTAAGAGAAGAAAAACGACGTCGTATGGATTTACAACAATTGGAAAGTTACAGGAGTTGGTTGACTGTAACTGGTCCCTGTTTGGTCCAACTTTTTATGGGATGAAAATTATTACAAATGTAAAGCTTTTATGAATAAACTTTGTAAGAAATAATAATGGATTTTTAAAAAAATAATAATAAATTGCAGTCAATTTTTGAAAAACAATATTTCTCTCAAATCAACTTTAAATTATTTTAATTATGGTATAGTCCAAAAATTTAGACGACTAGACAATTCTATCCTCAATTATTTATTTACAAAAAATTATACCTATTAAATAAATTCAACAATAAATATTTTAAAGTCTATATCAAACAATTAAAAGATTTATTTATATAAATTAATATTATAGTCTTATATTATTATCGTATATTCTATATTTTTATAAAAATAAAAATAAATAAATAAATTATATACAACACGTATTTAGAATGTAATATTATTATATTAATTTTTAATTTATGTAAAACATAATTTATATACTTAACATTATGAACTTGGCTAAGTGCAACTATATTTTTATATTACATTGAACCAAGTAATTAACATTAAAATAATAAATTTTACAATTTTTAAAATGATTAATTATCCGTCTTATTATCCATCTAAGAGAAATAAGATTAGATATAATTTAAAATTTATAATATTAGTGTGGGTTTAGAACTGTTTTGATCGTAAAATTATTAAAACTTCATAATTATTATAAAATAAAAATTAAAATATTAAAAATTAATATTATTAAATAATTTTTAAAATATGGTTTTCAAAATCAAGCAAAAGCTATCGTAGATTTTGGCTTTACTCTCGTCATAAGTCCATGTAGAGCAACCATAAAAGAATTTCACAAGGACTGTTTGGTGAGGTAGTAAAAGACTCAAAGAATAGGCGACTTGTTTGTTTTGATTTGTACGTACATTTTCCCCGAAGTTATCCAAACGCAAACAGAGCATATGGTAATATTCCCAAGGGCATATTTGGTAATTGATTAAAAATCAATTTAATTGTCATTGGTTCCATGGTATATTACACAGCCCCAAACAGAATCATTTTCCCTCACGTTCGCACTCTCTTCTTTCGTTTCAGAAATCATTCTCTCTCTCTTTGCTTTTCCTTCTCCACAAGAAAACGAAGCAACGATCACGGAATCCTCGACGGTAGTTATGCTCAGATTTCTTGACGAGTTCAAGGCACGTTCTACTCCTCTCATTCTTTCTTTGCTTTTCCTTCTCAACGAGAAAGCGAAGCAACGATCATAGATTCCTCGACGCTCAGTTCTGTTATGCTCAGATTTCGCAACGAGTTCAAGGCACGTTCTTCTCCCCTACGTCTCTCTATTTCAAAAACGTTTTTTCTTTCTCTTGTTTTTCTGCGATCAGTTAAAATTGATCGATCGATCGAGTTAAGAACATGTTCATATCCTTCTTCATCTACTTGGAGCACGGTATTGTTTCCTTTTACTGTTTCCATTGGAGTTTTATTTCATATTACCGGAGGTCTTAATGGAAGTTGCGCTCGTAAACGTGCATTTAAAAATCGGAGGACTGTTCTCTTACTGTTTGCATACCTTCGAGATTTCATCTACAACAGTTTGTTGACTAGCCATCATTTTTTAAATATTGAAAAAATTATAAATTAGACCTTTAAATTTAGTGTGAGTAAAATTTGAACTCTCATTTTCCCGTAGTCTAATTTGACCATAATTTCACCTTGAAAGAAGTCGTGTTCGGGGTTTACCATAAGGCTTGATATGGACGAGATTTAAACCTTAAAAATTTTTTTACCATCGAAAAAATTAATACCCAAATTAGCTAGTAATAAAAATAGAGTGTTCATTGAATTATTTTAGTTGTTACACCTTTTAAATTGAATAGAAATTGAACAATTACTCAAATATAACTTATTTTCAATTATTAGCTTGCTCGGCTTTTATCTGCATTCGTTGTCTGACAACACCTCATGCTTAATTATTGGTGTTTTTCATTTTGTGTTATTTCTTTTTTTTCAAAGTTTTTTTATACTTTTATACTTTTTGTTTTAGTTTTATCTCCTAAAAATTTACTCTGTTCGATCTGAATTTTTTATTGACCAAAAAGATTTTTTTTTAATATAAAAGCTCTCTTAATATTTTTTTTTATATCATTTGGTGTCATTAAAAATTCTTCCAATGTTTTTAAATTTTAGCACTGAATACCAACTAAACATGCTACTGGCAATCAAGAGATATTTATCAAATAATATATATATATATTTTTTAATTTTTTTATAGTTGATTATTCCGTTAGCAGCATAAGGAAAGGACTTTATTTAAGAACCCAATTCACCGAACTAGTTATTTCTTTGCAATTTAGTGTTAGTTCCACTCCCTGGTAATCATATTTCCTTTCTTTAAGAGCAGAATTTTCTGCTGTTTTGTATTAAGTGTTGGGAAAGGTATGAGAGAATTTTAAAAGCCTTTCCTTAATTCTATGGTTAAATACATTTGCTGCCTTAAATACAAAACAATAGTCTATTTTGTACAACTTCTTTTTCCTGGGTTTGTAACTTTGTCCTGGTAAAGAGATATATTATAATATGTCAGCATCTTTCTCTTGAGAGTAAACATAATTCTAAAACTAACATGCTTTTTATAGTTGTTCTGAATTCTCATCTCTCCCACTGCAAATTCTGGTTTTATTCATCTTTTGTATTCTTCAGTAAATTAACTAAAACGCCAAGAGCTACATCACTAGGATAAGAAAATAGGCAAAACCCTGCAAAAATAAGTTTTGTTTTGTTTTCTGGCAACATAGATATGACAATTTATGAATGGGAAACAAATCATAACTCACCGGTTAAAATGAGGGTTCACTGATGCAGGCTTAAGTGAGAGAAGCTCCTACTCTAACTGGTTTTAGACTCTGTAGTAACCTTCTTGCATACGCAAATGCTAACACAAAAAGACCAAAGAGGTATAATAGGTAAAGATTTAGCTTTTCTACCGTGCCTGATATATTGCCTCTTCGCTCCGTACTTTGCCTGCCAAATAACATCCCTTCCCCCATAGTCCCTGACAAAGAACTTAAAATGTCAGGAAATAATGTCAAACACAGAAAACAGAGTTCTGAAGCAGAAAATTTTATCTTGGAAATTGTCTCCCTCTCAATCTTGACCATGATTGTGAGGCCAATCGTGTTTTGGGGGTGATCTGGCTTTTGATATGAGGAACACAGAAAGGAAGATAATCCAGCTAGCGAAGTTTATACTAGTTTTACATATAAGTAGTTTTATGTTGTGGCTATATCTTGGCATTATTTTGTTTGTTCAAAGAAAAATAAGAGGTAGAGTTCTTTGGAACTCTATGGTTTTCAGATCTGGGTATGTATTTTACGTGAACCACGAGGAACTCTATGGATTAACCGTGGTTTCATCCAAAACCATCCTGCCGGCGAAAGCTCTCGTCATTTAAATAAAAGTACGAAAAACTTCATAGCATACCCGCCTTAGGCAATTATTCCCTAATGTCATTGTCCAGGCTATCACATATGGAACAGAAAGAAAGACTATCTTGATTGTGGCGTGCTTACCATAACCTGTCAGGGACAAATTAGTCCAATCATGTGGGTTTGTCTTCATTTGTGATGATTTGATCAAGTCCCTGAGAGCTTGATTGACCTGAAATTTGAAAAACAAGAAAGAAAAAAGAAGTATTATTAATTGCAGAAAGTAGAACTTCAAGAAGCATTTTGATAAAAATCATGGATCACCCAAGGTCAATCCTCTGTATTCCAAGGATTGAGAAAGTTTCTCCATAATTACCCAAGGAAGAACTTTGATAAACTGTCCCATTTAGTTTGCTTGCATATGATCTGTATCTAGTAGGCAAAAGAAATACCTCTTCTTTTCTCTCGTGACTCACGAGATGTCCACCATGAAGATCTATCATTCTAGCAGCAGGGTGGAGCCTCTCTGCTAGTCTCCTTGCATAATACATCTGTGCGATGATATCATGCCTATACATTCAGCAGACCTTGAATTAGTACTGCCCAATTTCAATTTCTAGACATTTTGATATGAACTTTTTGCTTAAGTAATAGATCTGTGGCAATTAATACTTTTGGCTTCCATATTTAACGCAGGTTGATTGCCAATTTTGATATTACTTGAAAGCACGCCAATGCTTTGCATTTAAGGTAATATATTTCATTTGGATTTCCTATCCATATTTGGATCTTACATTTAATATTACACCGACTTATAGTTTTCTTAGATAGCATTAGAGATTATACTTTATAGGCAAATGGAATTTTATTTTATTTTCTATGGGATAAAACTAACATTTTGCAGATTTCGTCTCATCTAAGTAATATTTGGAAACTGAAACATAATTTGCTAAAAGAGTTCACAGTTTTAGTTTTATTCTATGCGTGCATGCCTTTCCATGTCAGAGATATACTATTATATACCATTAGTATATCCATGCATGTACAATGTAGAAAGAGATGGTGATTGTTACTTTTATGGTTATTCATGTACCTGCCATGAATAACTGACACCAGAAATCCAGCAGAACGGATGGTTTCAATTTCTTTTTGGGCCATTTTATGCATCCAGCAGGAGTGTATTTGACCATCAAAACCATAACTAGTCTGCATTCCAGTTGCTGATATACCTTTGACATAATCCTAGGAACAAAATATTTGAGGTCAAGCTATTGACATTCTTGTGGGGGGACAAAAAGTAAGAAAAAATAACAAATTGTAAATAACTATAATTTGGCATATTGAACCAAATAATTCCATAGGCATCAAATTGAAAACAAAATAATTGATGGCTGCTCTTTGAATTATCCCCATAGATAAACCGAAATGAATGCTTGTAACATAGTGATACAAATTCAAGGAAGGATTAGTTGAACTCTATTATACCAATATGATAGGAAAGCTGAAAAGAGTTCTTACTTGGCATAACATTGCTCTTCGAGTAGTAGATCCAAGATATTCGTCAAGATATTCCTGGGCACCATGTCAAAGCTAGTATGAGCCTGAAATTAATCTTATTGACAATATAACCATCTTAATATCATTCCCATCACTTTCAATAGAGAGAAATTTAGTAGGAGAAAGAGTTGTTTCAGCACAATAGTTCATGGTCATTATTGCTCAGAACTTGTGTTTACCTTTGAATAATGAGTCTCCAAGTCCACAGCGGCCCTTTGCTCAGGAGTTTTTGCCCTTAAGAAACGGATTGCAACTGATAGTGTCCGGTGATCAAGCTGGAGGAAATAAAATTAATTAATCGGCTACAATATTTCTAGGTACTGGCCACTGACCGTTGTCAAGAGTTAAAATACTGATAAACTGATTTCTTTTTAATTAAATAGGAAATAAGGAGAGTATATTAGAAGGGAGGGAGTGGACCAGGTGCCAAAATCCTACACAGCAACGTTTTTCATTTTTTTTTTTTTTAACGCGCATTTTTTAGCATTTGTATTTGTGTGCAATCTTCTCCCAATTGGGAAAAACCTTTTCCCACGAAGAGAGAGGCTTGAAACCTCTCGCCCAAGGCCGAACACCCTCGCGGCTACACAAAACACCGTTAAACTAACTAGAAGTCTTGATCAATCATAGGTACAACATCAACTGTTTGTGAGTTTGAGCAAAAATTAAGTTTGGGTTCATCAATTTTGGACTAAAAAAAATTTGAGCGAAGGACGTTGCCGCACAAAATTTTTTACATTTGACAACAAAAGTTATATGTTCGGTGGATGCTGGTCCTGTTTACAGGAAACAAGATATTGCGAAACACCATTTGAAAGATTAAGCATTCTTCCCATCCTGATCCATAACTACTGTTTTAAATATCAGAAAGTTTGATATCAAAAAAATACTGCCATTTTCTTGACACGCTGAGATGATGCAATACATTTAAAAACTGTGTAAAATCGCTCAATCGTCAACTCGTGGTTACAGACATGCGCACATGAACACACGTATATACAAATGAATCTGATGATGCAAAACAAACGATATGATACCTTTGGACAGCATTCAAAACCTCCACCAGTTACATTTAGTAATGCCAAAGACAAAACTCTATCCGGCACCATTGCTGCTAACTTGCAAGCTATCATAGCCCCTGATTTAATAAATAACAAAAATTAAATAAGCTTAGTTAAGAATCAAGTAAAAATTCAATCATAAATAGTCAATATGGGTGAATCTTTTTTTCTTTCAATTTTGATACCCATAAATCTCACGGCCTTTCGTTGTCCACCGAGTTATCAAGTGGAGATTACTACAGAACCCAGATAGATGGTGTTGATTACAATTAGATTAAACAAAATTTCAGCTCATAGATAATTCAATTAGACAAAATTTAATGGCAATACCATGCTTAAATTGCTAAAATTTGATTATAAATGAATTCAACTCACCCATTGAATGCCCAAAAACATGGGCTTGCTTCCAGCCCAAATGATCCAACAAAGCAATCGCATCTTTTGCCATGATTTTTGCTCTGCACTCACCAGAAAAATCAACTAATTGCTATTGGCAAAAAAAAAAAAAAAAAAACCAACAAATTGGAGATTAAATGTAAAACTCACGTGTATTTAGACTTCTTGACGGGAACGGAGCTCCGACCCATACCCCGATTATCAAATGCACAGACTTCGATTCCTCCGCGGCTCTCGACTGACTTCTCTACCACTTCGTCGTCGTCGTTTGACTTATTAGTACCCGTCAATCCGTTTATCTGTGGACCCCATGAATCATGAGTCCCAGCCAATCCTAAACCGTTTGATCAATCAGAAAAAAAAATCGAACAACCCATAACACAAATTTGATATTCCGCTCAAATTCGGAAAGTGAAAACGAACAAACTGATTTTGTATCAACACAAACCTATGATCAGCAACGCTTTGACTGGTCCCCTTCCGTACGTTCTGTAGAAAATCTTGATCCCATTGTTGAGAGCCGCGTCGTCCAGGTCGTTTGCGCTCAGCTCTTTGCCCACCTCGAAGCACGGCATCGTTTCCTTACTGTACGATTATAGAAAAATTTGAATTATCTGTCGTTTCCTTTTGAGCAATTGCTCTGCAGGAAGAAAGAAAACGAGAGGAAAGACTAGAACTTTGGAATTTGGTTTTATTGGGAGGGATGAGACGTTGGATGAAAACTCGGGGCGGGTGGGAGTGGTCGGCGCCACGTAGGATTGGCGGTTGGCGCGTGTTCTTTTTGTTTTCATTGGGGCAAAGTCAATAGCTTGTTCGGTCAAAGTCCATAGTCTGTTTCAGTCAAGTTAAGGGTCTGAACGACATCTCAAGGTTCGTTCGACAACATTATCGCGTTCTACTCTCTACATAAACCAAAATTAATGTAATTCATTCCTTTAAAACAGTTTGAAAGAGAAAATCGATTTCTTTTCGTTTACCAGAAGAATGTAAAGCAATCAACGTACAACTTCTATAGAATAGTTTCTCGGCTTTAATTATTTTTTACAACTTCTATTGAATAGTTTTTTGGCTTTAATTAATTTTTTTAATTAAGCTGTAACTTCATGAAAGACCTTATCTTTGCGAAAAAGGGCTAATTTGAATCAAGATATAATTATTTCATATAAATTTAAAAAAGTTAATATAAATAATAATTAAATTATATTTATATCGTATAATTAATAATTATATTAAATTTAAATTTAATTTTTTAAATTTATTTAAGACATAATTTATTAAATAAATAATTAATTAAATTATTTAATTTTTAATTAATTAAATAAATTGAATGAGTTGAACCGAATTATAATCTGATTATTTTCTGTATAAATAAATAATTTTATCGTATTAGATTACTCATTTGATAAATTAGTGATAAGATTAATAAATAAATTATATTTAAACTAAAAGTTTTAATAATTAAATTGAATTTAAGTTAATATTAAAAAATATTACAAATTTATTAGTACAATATAAATACAACTCATTAATTCGAATTATTACCTCTTCTCATCTTCATCAATAATATTTTTATGTGAATTAAATTTTAATTAATTTATGTTATTCATAGATTTTACTACTATACATTGATAAATGGATATATTAGTTATTGTATATACATAAAATTAAAAATACAAATTTTAACTTCTATTATTTAGTGTGAACTTAAATTAAATTTCAAATTTTACGTGTTATTTTAGGCATTAGATTTTAAAATTTAATTTTCAAATTTAAAGTTTACGTGTTTACATATGGATGCATTGATATGATAACGAAGAAAAACAGAAGTGAAGAAAATGTACTTACAAAAATAGCCGATGATACGTAATAAAAAAAATAAAAAAATAAAAAAATACGAAGAAACTCTGAACCACTGGCTTTCCTATTGAAAGTTAGGCATTGCAATAATAAAATAAATCTAAAGAAATATATAAATACTTGCACAAAACAAAAAACTTATAAAACCCACGTGCAAGAAATTTTCACTAATTCATTCCACAAATCAACAATAATTACATTTATTTTTTAAAGTTTTAATCATATACAAATTAATCCTAACAACTCATATTATTATTTTTATTTAAGAATTTAAAGATTGTTAGTATAAATAATATGTATTTTATTTTTCAATTCTAAAATATAAAACCTAGGTGAATCATGAGATTAAATTGTTTTACAATTTATAACAATTATTTAGAAAAATATTACTATTTTAAAATTAAAAAATTAGAGGAATCATGAGTTAAATTATTTTATAATGTTAAACAATTAAAATTAAATAGATAAAGGTGGGTTAAAACATTTTACAATTAGTGTATCTAAACCAATGTGAGATGATGATAAGACAAATAGTTTAAACTTCAAATAAAATTTTTGTCAACAAGATTATAATTGAAGTATTAAAAATAAAAATATAATAATAGATTTCTTTAAAAAATTTCTTTTAATATTGTTTTCACTCCACTAATTTATTTTCTTTTCAGCAAATTCTAATTTTAGTTGGGTATTTGAGAAAATTTCACTCAAATCAATAAACTATTAAATTTGATGCTGAAAAATATAAAGTCAATTGAATTAATTATCTTAATAAATAAACAAATTTGCTTGCATAACATTAATTTTGACAAATTGAAGTTCACTAAAAATTAATATAGTATCAAATAAGTGAGCACATGATACATGAATATATATGTATGCATATGTATCTCTCTCTCTCTCTCTCTCTAATTTATGAGATGATGTGAATAAAATCAAGGGCATATATGTAATTTACAATTACATATCTATTTAAGAGTAGTGCCATGAATACAAAATTTTTAGTGTTAGTTCAAATTTATGTGTGATGTGATGCTATTAATTTATGAAAATATAAAATTAATGTAATTAATGATAATAATTATATGAACCAAGTGTAAAATTAATGTTATTACGCTACCTCAATTTGTATATATGAATTTATATAAAGAGTTTATATCTATAATATTATTTATTTAGTTATTTAATTTTAAAATATAATAACTGAATATTTAATAAACACTAAACTTTAGTTAAAATCACTGACTTCGGACAGCTGAAAAAGTAACAATGATCATTATAGCAGTGAAATCCAGGCCTTTCTCATTTTAGATTAATTAATCGGTTAATAGAAAGATAACTTTCAAGAAAAGATTTATTGATAAATTTATAATAAAGATATGCCTATAAAAGAAATTAAATAAATAATTATTAATTATTTTAATAAATTAATAAATAACAAATTTATTTGTATACTAACATCAATTTTTTTTAAAAAATACTAGCAGCAATCTTAAATCAAATAAATAATAATTTTCGATGAACAAAAGATATAACCTAAGGTATATAAACTAAACATTAATTAAACAAGAAAACTAAATAACACCTAATTAAAACTTTTTAATTCATTTTACCTCTATTTTTTTTTTTTATCTTATTTTGGTTTTAAAGCCTATTATCAAACTCATATATATACACTTTCATTTTCAAATTCATTGCTTTTTTTTAACAAATTTTAGTGAACGAGCTTATAATAAGAATGCCAAATTCATATGTTATTAGTAATGCATAAAATCTATCCGAAAAATTATGCTAACTTGGAGGTGTTGGGGTGACTCCAAATGTCATACAGCAAAGATTTGATGATGCTATCAATTTGCCTGACACATGTATGTATAAAGAAACTTAGAGTAATGCCGGTTACCTGAAAAAAAATTCAATACTTAAGTGATTAGTACATAAAAGTGTATGAATATTAAAGTTTAAATTCATCATTTTACACTTGAAT
>JAWDEX010000008.1:4971014-4988068 GCA_035221805.1 Trichilia hirta | reverse complement strand
GAGGTTAACTGTGATGCTTGTAGCATTAAAATTAGAGGTATCTTATTATAATTTGGTAAACTTGTGGCATTTTTTAGTGAAATGCTGAATAAAGCTTGACAGAAGTGGTCCACTTACGAACAAGAGTTATATGCTATTTTTTGTACTTTCAAGACATGAGACCAGCAACAAAGTGATAGATGTTTTGAGTAAGAAAGCAACCTTGCTGGTAACAATCTGTAATAAAGTGGTTGGGTTTAAATTTCTTAAAGATGAATATCCTTTTGACAAAGAATTCAGTGAAATCTGGGACAAGATACATAATAACTAATGAACTAAATGATTCTTAGTACATAATGGCTATCTCTTTAAATAAAACAAATTGTGTATGCCCTGATCTTCTGTCAAAAAAAATTAATTAAAAAAATTTATGGTAGAGGATTAGAAGGACACTTAGAAAGAGACAAGATTATTTTTGGGTTGAAAGTAAGATTTTATTGACCTTAATTGAAGAAGGAAGTTGGATGTATAGTGCAAAAGTGTCATATCTATTAGACACAGAAAGGATAAGTGTAGAATTAAAGGCTTTAGATGCCTTTACCTATCCTACAGCAACCTTAAGAGAACTTATCAGTTGACTTTGTGCTAGGATTACCATAAACATAGCATAATGCTGATTTTATATTCATTGTAATTGACAGGTTTTTGAAGATGCCGCATTTTATTTCTTGCAAGCATACTAGTAACGCATTGTATATTGTAAAGTTATTTTTTCAAAAGATAGTTTGGTTACATATGATCCCAAAGTCCATCACTTCAAATAGAGATACCAAATTTTTGACACACTTTTGGACTATCTTATGGAAAAAGTTCAACACTGAGCTTTGATATAGTAGCATTACACACCCTCAGATCGATGGCCAGACTAAAGTAGTGAACCGGACATTTGGAAATATTTTACTGTGTATTTGTGAAAAGAAAAAGACAATGTGAGATTTAGCTCTCGTGCAAGTTGAGTTTGCCTATAATAGCACAATTCGTAATTCAGCCAAGATACTTCTTTTATCGTTGTTTATTTATAGTGTTAACTTGATTTCTTTGCCTACAGATGTGAATAAAAGTATTGCGACTAATAACATGGCAAAGCAGCAGGTGGATGTGTTTAAATAAGTTCAAGAGTACATTGCAGTGTCTAATGCCAAATACAAAGTAGCTACTGATGAATACAAACGTCATAAATCTTTTGAGGTGAAAGATATAGTGATAGTGTACCTTCAAAAGAAGTGAGGAAGTAGATAAAAGAAGCTTAACAGAAAAAATATGGTCCATTTTTCATCATACACAATATCAATAACAATGCATATATCATTAATCTTTAATATGAAGATCTCGAAGACTTCATTGTAGCTGATATATATCCATATCATTTTTCCAATGACAACTCGCGAATGAGTTTTTCTCAAGTGCAAGGGATTGGTATGGACTAGTTAGCGGCAGAGTACAAGGAGTAACTGGATCAGTGTAAGCTTGTACGAAAACAGACCTAATTTTCATATTCAACATTCGTTTAGGACTATAATTATTTTAGAGATATTTTAATCTATTTCATTCGTTTTTATTTAGAATTTTATATTTAAATACTCTATATATATTATTAGGGCAAACACTTTTGCATCTTTTTTATTTTAAATAAAATTAATTGTTTGAATAGTTCTTTAGATTTTTAGAATAAGATTGTTATAATCCTAATCGTCAGATCAAACGATATTGATTAAATTTTTTAGGAATATAAATGTTTTAAATCAATTTTATTTTCTTTCTTTCCCGTTCTCTATCACGTCCAAATACAAAAAAATTTCTAACGTTAAGGTTAATATCTATCTACCTACCTATCTATTCATATTCATCTATTATAATTTTATAAAATATTGTACAGGTATAAATTAAATTCTTGTTGTAAATAGATTGAGAATTTGAAATTTTTTAACATTCAATTAATCAACTAACACTTTCAAAAACACAACCTACTTTTATAATTATACAAAAATGAAATAGCACGTTATAACAATATTTAAACTACTAATTGGAGTCGTCTAATTTGTATTTTTGTTGCACAAGGGCGAGAAAAGAAAATTTTTTTTAACTACGTGTTTGAATATATTTGGATCTATTGATTAAAAATAGTTCGTAATTTTTCTCTATAATTATAAAAAATAATTCCAATAAAGAAATCATGTATTCAAATAGTATTAGAAACTGATAGCATCGAATTATTGTCTAAGACTTAGATTCCGTGCAAATTAATAAAATTTGTATTTGAGAAGAGATGCTTTTTTCTGATCACTAGAATTCGTTGGAATTACCCAGTAGTGAGGAAAAATTGATTTCAATTGGCAATACTCCGATTGGAAGAAAAAAAGACCAATGAGTATCACTTTAATGTTGTGAGTAAAATACAAGGATCTTAAATTGAAAAAAAGAAGGAAGAAGAAGAAGTTTTTCAGAGTACTCATGTTGACAGTAACTCGCTCTCTTATTTATTCTTTTCTTTTATCCATGTGGTAAGGAATAATTAAAGGAGAGATTTTCATTTTTATTAGTTGAAAAAGCCACGTACCTTAAGAAATATTTTCACTTTAATTAACCATAGGATTGAATCCTGTTACAAAATTTTATGGGAAACTTAATTAAACTGTTTTATGTATATGCTAATTACTTTTGATAATAAATTGTGGTTTATTTCCTATATATCAGAGATGCAGTGAAATGGTGATGCCCATAGGCACAGACAATACAACAATGTTCCCTACTAATCCTTTCAATCTAACCAGTTTCACCCAATTCTACAAAAGCTTGTATGGAGTCTTTCCTCATCCTCTTTGGGTCACAACTTATTACAGAAAACTTAAATTTCCTACGCGTAGTATATACATTTAATTCATTACAAATTACAATTTCAGGTTATAAAACTGATTCTCGAAAGATATGGGGCAGCAACATTATTTTTTTCCAATGGATTGACAGATCCTTACAGATTAATTATATATATCATCTCTAAAACACATGATTCTCCTATTCTTATATATCTCATCATATTTTAGGGTTTTGAAAAAGATATCAGACACTGTTGTTGCCGTTCATGCAGTTAATGGTAAAGTATTGATATATATTTTGGAAGCAGCAAAATATAATTTTTGTTTGTTATTAATCTCTTTTTCAGTTTCTCACTGCATGGATATTCTTGCAAACTAAAGTAGTGATCCAGTTGGTTGGTGATGCATCGGAAGACTGAAGTTGAGATCATTCGTGGATGAATATCAAAATACTATGATGATCTCAAACAACTCAGAAACACTGCAAAATAAAAATATACTCAAACAAAATAATTCAATCCTTGTAAGATTTTCATTACTATGTCCATAGAAAATTAGAGTCAGTGTCCTTCGGAAATAATAATTGACAGATTGCCATATGTTGAAGAGAGAACAAATCTTGCATACTCCTGTTAACTTATATATGAAGAGGTTTTTAACTCTATTGATGCTCAAAAATTGATTATAGGTTCAATTTAAGTCGTTGGATGTGATTGATAAGAAACAAAATCAATATTAATCTCATTCAATATCTCTTGATGACACAAACATTACAAGTTTTCATATAAAAGCTTTTAAAATATCTTAATTGATTTGTGCCTGCTATAAATATCTTAAAGATTAAAGCACAACAAATATATTCGTACATAATGAAAATATATTTATTCCTTTTTTACCTATCTTTATATCAATATATTGCGTGAGTTTTTGTAATAATAATCAAATGTTACACAATCTGAAACCATGAGAGCTTATATTAAATTTCATCACCTACAACTGTATAAGTTTATGATATTTTATTAAATTTTTCTTGCTAACTTAACCAAATAATTGCATATATTTATGTTGTATTTTTAATTGTATTCGTTTGTGTTATATTTTTAAAACTAATTATATTTGTTTATGTTGTATTTCAATTAGTTGTATTTGTTTAATTTATATTTCAATTATGATATCATTGAGTAATCTAATTATTATATTTTTAATATTATAAGGTTTGCTTGTATTTGTTAGTAAATAACAGATAAATAACTTTTTATTTTGATTTTAATTTTAGTTACAGTAAAAAAAAAATTTATATATTAGCTTCTCTTTCTTATTAACTCACGTCATTGATAAATCAATTTAATTTTAATTATCTGTCAATTTTATTTTTATATTTTCAAATTTTAGTGAAGAATAATATTTCATGCCTTTTTTTTATAAATAATAACATAATATAATAATATTTATAAATTAAAAATATAGTGCGTAATTATTTTAATATTAAATTTATTTAAAAGATACTTTTTTTATCTTTTGAGCCGGGCTGGTCGAGCTAAATATGGTATGTGCTTCAGGTGTCTCAGCACCACAGCACAGATCAATAGAAGAAAATGGTTGGGCCCCAATTGACAGCTCTCATTATAACGACGGTCAAACAGTTAATAGTTAAACCAAATAACAGATAAAAAATTATTTCAGTAAAATCTTCTCACCCACGTATTTATTTTGAAAATGGTCAAATATATTTATCATAATATATTTGATTGACTAATCATAATGTCATATTGATATGGTCGAAGTTTTTTTAAAAAAAAAAAAAAAAATTGTTTCTTATGACTTATTTATTTATTATTTTTGGGGAGATCTTGAATAACTTTCCTCGGTTGAGAATCAGTCAAACAAGTCTAGAATTCATCTGGACTGCAAACATGAATTTGTTATACATACTTATCGGCCAAAAATATTGAGCCCAAACGTTTTGGATTTGGTGTCTAGTAGTCCATGAAGATTAAAAAGTTACCAGTGCAGTGCATTGCCGTGGTTATTAAATTAAAATGCGAAAAAAATTGGATGAAAATATGATTACGGAATAATCTAATCTCCAAAAATTACTTGTGTATTTTTGTTTAATATATTCAAATTTCTTTTAATTTAAAAATATTGAAAGCATAAAAAGGGTGTTTGATTGGTATACTATTGAAAGAATTATGAAAATTAAAAAACTTATTTTATTTATTTATTTATTTCTTCAATACGAAGAACATGTTTGCAAAATGTGGGTGCTAGTTGGTTTAACCCCTAAAATTTTTTAGGATTGTATAAGTGGTTTGAAGTTCAAACTCTATTTACAACAGAATAAAGAAAATTTTATGTTATTTTTTTGTAATAATTATAAAAAATAAAAAATATTTAAATTATTTTATGAATATTTTTTATTTTTAATTAAAATAAGAAATTAATTTTTAATTATTTAAAATTTTATTTGGTGTCGAAATACTATAATTGTAAACCTAAAATATTATGGTAAACATTAATAAAAATAATAAATAATTCTACTATGTTATTGTACAAAATAATTTTATCTATTATTGAATTACAATAATTAATAAATAAAAAATTTACGTTAAAAAAGTTTTTTTTATAAAAATCGATCCGCTACATATATAGGTATAATGACGGGGACAATAATAGAAGATAAATATAGAATATCAGTCTATCCACTTATTCATTAAGGTGGAAATGAATAAGTGGGGTCGGGAATGGTATCTTCTTTGATCACATCATCGTGTTCAAAATCAACCGGTGGATAATTAGTTGGATTTTGCATTCTTCAATTTGTCTTGCCTGCGTCGACTCCATGGGACCACATGTTTAAAGCTTTCATAGATGTTGTTCTGCAGTTAAAGTAAAATTCAAAGAACATCAAAATGACTTGCAAAAAAGTCAGAAAGTTGCTCTCAAAAATTTATATTTTCATATCAATTCAATTAATTTAATTTAAACTAAAATTAGGAACAATAATAAGACAAACAATTGATAATCAGTAATTAACACAAACATGAAACTTAATATTTGTTTATATATATGTACAAGTTAAGAATTTATATTAACAATTGGCTTAATAGTTAAAAATAGATACATATACTTTTAATATTAATGGAAAGCTTACGTCAAAAGTAACGAATATGTCTTTAATAAAAAGAAAAATCTAATAAGAATAATGTATAAATTTTAAGCTTACAATTGTTGTAAATTAGATATGATATATTATAATTAAATATTAATATAAAAAGTTACATATAAGAAGTTTATTAGGTATAATTAGAGTGGCGAAATTTAATTTCATTACTGTTCACTTAAGTTTAAGTAAGAATAAAAAGTAAAATTTAATGTTTTATAAATAATAATCGTTCTACGCTTTACATAAATTAGAAAGATAGATATAATTAATTTTAAACAATAATTAAATATATAATCATTATGCGAATGCAGACTTTTTCTTTTTTAAATTTTCTCGAATATGTATTTCTGTTTCTTATACAAAATATGGTATAAATATATTTTTTTTTCTTACCAATAAATTCTGTGACTGTGTACGTGGGAGGCTCATAAAACTTTCCGATCTCCTAGTGATCTTCATATTCGCACCATCCCTCTCACCGCCGTTGCTATCGCCGTGGATGCAGCCATTCACGTCCGGAAACAAGAAGTCGAAACCACCACCGACGAGCACCTCTTTATTATTACTCTTTTTCACATTTCTCCACCTACTCGAGCCAAACGAAACCTTCTCCTTACTGATCTTCTCGGCCTTCGGATACCGAAACGACAGCGTATTACGCAGAAACCGGGTGCCAACGTAAGGCCCGTCGAGCACGGTGGTTGGAGAAGCTGTAGAACTGGCGACTTTGGCCTCGGTCAACAGCCTAGGCGGAAGTTCCAAACATCTCGCAACTTTTGGTTTAGGATCACCGTCGACGACCGCTCTAGTAACACCGGGTCTAGGCTTTCCCGGAGCTTCCTCCCATTGAAATGGAACTGAAGCTTGGGCGTGGATCGGCGGGGTCAACATTTCGGGAGACTCTTGCACTTTACTCGGAAATGAAAAAAGGGGAAGTTTTGGCGTTGAACTTGGATCACGATCTTGCTCAGCTTCCATTTTTCCCTCCATGCAGAAATTTTCTCTTTGTTTTCTTCCCAAGAAAATCGCACAAAACCCAGTTGATGTCTTTTGATTGTGAGCTCAGCTGATAGTAGCAAGTTCTTATAAAACGAAAGAAAAGATTTGTTCTGTGAGGGAAGAGATGAGAAGAAGGATAAGAAGAAGAAGCAGAAGAAGAAGAAGGTGGTGAATGAGAATTGTGAGACTCAGAGTCAGAATTAAAACGCTCTTGGCGCTTCTACTTCACAAGAAAACACCAATTTGTCTTTAAAAAGTGCGAGAAAATGGGTATCCAAATAACTTATGGCTCCCTATATTTTACTATTTTACAACAAAGTGAGATAATATTTTATCTGTATCAAGAAGCTCTCTAACTCAGGGACTCAATATATTATTATGCCACAATTTATTTGTTAAATGATATAATTCACTTTTTTTTTTGGTTAATTAATAACAACGAGGAGCTGATTGTATTAAATTTAAATCCTTAAATTTAAACTTTTGCTCCACTAGCGTTAGATATTAATGGTAGAGGCCTAGATAAAAAAATTAATAAACAAATACAATTGTAATCAAAATTTATAAAATATTGAAATAATAAAAAATTCTCATCAAAAAGTTAATATATGCTTTTGGATTAAAGCCATAAAATTAGAGATTTTCAAGTATAAGTTAGTGTACTATTAATAAACAATAATTAACGTATAAAAACTTACTATTTATTAAATATTTTATCCTTCGTACACTTTAAATTTATATTTTTAGGGACCCATTTGTAGAATATCAACGGTCATATACATCTTGTTTTGCTCGTGTGGATTTCTCATTTCTTCTTCCTCATTGAAAGTCTTAAACACATCAACTTCTTTTATTATTTTTACTATTTATTAATAAAAAATGAACAAAATGTGAGCTGAAAGGGAAACAGAAATATCGGGACAGTTAAGTTAAATCTAACGATAGCAATGGGAAGCCAAAAACACTGTAACGGCTGACAATACGATACTTGTTTGATTCTATATATATATATATACTATTTTAAAGTAGGTTATTTTATTTATTAACAAAAATATCCAATCCATGATTCTTTAAAATATATTTTCAAAAATAAATACTTTCTTAATTCTTCTTCATATGTTTTTCTCGGGTATAATAAAAAAAATGACAAAACAATTGGGATTTTTTGTAATAATTTTTTAAAAAATATGGACTTAATTATAATATATTGAATTTATTATTATTATTATTATCTCTATTTTCTTTCCAGAAAACTAAAACATTAGATTTCTTAAATTTATCTCAATTTATTACCATGAAATGTATGCATTTTTTGTGCATGTTCATTGTATTTATAATGCATCCTAATAGTACTTGATGTCAGAATGAATAGGGAACGTCAGCAAATGTTTACCATTGAATTTGACGATGACTTTTAACCCATTCCCATTCCCATTCCCATTCCCATCCATATTTTCTGATTTAAAATTCACAAACAACTATTGATTCGTCTAAATGTATTGCCAAATTATTGTTTGGTTTCCAGGTTCTCTCATTCGATAGCATTTAATTTTGGGGTAAAGTTATGGTGCACAGAAGTACACCGTACTATTTCTCAACTTTTTTAATTACATTTCTCCTTTTTTTAAAATAATTTTTGTTTATAATTATCATAAGAAAATAACTCAAAAATGTGGTTTAGTCAATTAGCACCATCCACAACTCAAAAGCTCACCTCTTTTACTGTAATTCACGGTATCTCTTTCTTTTCTTCAGATGTTTTTTGATTTTGTCATGTTTAATTGCACATGATTATAATGTATAGGTTTTTAATTCTTTTATTGTAATCACTGATTTCTTTTTTGTAGATTTTTAAGTTTTTTTATTGTAAATCATAATTTATGAAGTATTTTTTACAAACTTGAAAAATGTTATAAAATATTAAAAATTATAACTAAAAATCTAGAAAATATATAATACATTCTTATGTATCAGATCATATCCCTAATTTATGTACCCATATCATAAATTACTAATCATGAACTACCTCTCTATGACTCTATCCTTGAAATAATTTTATTTAATAAAAAGACAATCAATTCAAGGGTCCCCCATTTGAGAAAGTTCATGGAAAAACCCAATCAGAAATTTAATTGAATATGTTACGCATTGATAATTTGGTATTTCTTATAAATGTTGGATTTGTCAAACCTGGAAACAAATAATTTAGATGTATAGATATTCAATGAGCTTTCCATGCATTGAATTTAGAGGATTGTGTTGATGAAATGTCTTAATAAACATCCTATCAACCACTAATCGTTCATTTTTACTTAGATATGTATGAGATTGAGATTATGTGACAAGTGATTTTTCAATCAATCAAAAGTAACTTGTTTGGATTGAATGTTAGTTTAAGTGCAGTTAAAGTTTCGAATTTTTTTTTTTTTTTAATTAAACGTGTCAAGATATACATAAAATAAACAATATCTACTTGATTTTGAAATCAAAGCCCGTATTAAATTATTTGGGGACTCAAAATAGACAATATCTACTTGTTAGAGCATATTGTCAGTTTCTGTTTCTTTTCTTTTTGGTATTAAAATTAGGTTAATGCACATCTTTAAGTTACATCATAAGAAATAACTTAATATTCAATGGTTCTATTGTCTGCAACTGCTGCCAAGTATTCTCATTTGCCAAAACAGAAAAACGTTTTGAACTTAAAAGCATTAGTCTTCTTCAGCTTTGCAACTTTTACTTCCTCTGGGTTATTATTATAAAGATTCAAAAGTCTTTGCTGTTGAAGTTTGAGACTGAAAGTGTTGAATACAGCTGCAGATTGCTCAAATCTTCCCCCTCACAAGTTGTTTTGTAGATTGAAGCATTAAATTCATTGATGAAAATGGAACAAAATTGGCGTCCTGCAAAATGCTCTCATCATATGTAGTTTTCCAATGTGATGAAAATGTAACAAAATTTAGAATCACTCAACTTATTTCCCATACAAAATGAATCAAAAGAAAAATGAGCAGGAAACTTTGATTGTTATATAAATGTTATTTACGACTGTTATTAGGCCGCGGTCTTACAACTTTCACCGTTACCTCCTCAAGTAAATCATGCCCTCACAAGCCAGGGCTCCTTCAAGACCTCCTATAATTCGAGCAACCCGAACTTCAAGACCTCTTTGAACCTCCTGAAACAGAGTTCTCAGACTATCAGCAAAGCGTTTCTTGTCAAAGCTGGAAAACTTGTCAAGCTCTTCTGAAGACTGGACAAATCCAGAAGCAATTTTGGATTGTACTTCAGTCAATTTCTGTCCTGCTGAAACTATGTATCTCTGTAGCTGAAATGTTTCCTCAAGGAAATGCTCTAGTGTTTTTGTATCTCCTTTCCTCTCCGTAGTAATGGAATCTTCATGACTCATTTCTGAATCAGTCTCATTCTGTAAACCATGAAACAAATAAAAGAGTTAAATTTGTTGACTTGCTTTGATTTGAGTATCACAGTAAAATTTTTTAAGCCTGAAATTTCGAACTTACCATCCTTTTGCAGAGATCATCAATCTTCCATTGGAGGGATTGGTACCGGCTGATTTGTTTATTTAGCAAAGATATCAAAGAGAGGAATCCTTTCATCACATTGTTGTCGCTTTCTGTATTTTCTCTACCATTTCCTTTAAACCTCTCTAGCATAACAAGCAGCTGCTTCAGCCTTCTGATCTTGTAGGAAATTCCGAGAGCATGAAGATCCATCCTCCATGGAGAGTTGTTTGTCTTGCTCAGCGACTGGCTGGATGAAGCTTTTTTTCAACTGTATCAACTTTCAACAGATATCTTTTTTCCTCTTGTATAGGACCATCGACAACAGAGTCATTCTCTTCTTCGAACTCCTTTTCAGGTGATTGGACTACGATCATATTTTTGGATGCATTATTAGAAGGGTCTTTACCACTGTCTTTCCCTGGACACCTTTCCACTGAACTTGTTTCCGATTCTTCGTTCTCTCTGGATCTTCTCTTCGCTATCTTCTCCTTGCACCAAAAGGCATCGGGAATTAATGCTGGATCATGTAGAGATGAGTTTAAGATGGACTTTTGGCTACCAAAAGGTTCTAATTGCGGCACAAATTGTTCTTTCAGAGAATGAAATTCTTCTTCTCGCTCTAATAACAAAGCTTCCAATTTCATATTCTCGTTTCTGAGCTGTGACAAATGCTGATTCAATCCTTCAACATGAGATTGTAGCCGTTTCGATTCTATTTCCATGCTCAGCAACTGCCAACGGTAACCATCTAATTTTTCGTCTTTCAGTCTCATTTGCTCAGCAAAAGCCTCTAGTTCTAAGTGATGCCTCGTTTCAATAACAGT
The DNA here is from genome assembly GCA_035221805.1 of Trichilia hirta. Taxonomy (NCBI): domain Eukaryota; kingdom Viridiplantae; phylum Streptophyta; class Magnoliopsida; order Sapindales; family Meliaceae; genus Trichilia; species Trichilia hirta. The sequence goes on along the minus strand of JAWDEX010000008.1, from coordinate 4,976,700 downwards.
CGCATACTTTACTGCTTCCAAGTGAACCCAACTTTCCAGCCTTTTCAGATCTGCTATCAAATGCAAGACTAAGTAATCATAACACAAGAGATCGTATCATGATCTTAAGCATTATGACTTGATTTCATTGGATAAAAATTTAACAAATTAGAATATTATTACTGTAATTTGCCTTACTGTTCTTCATTTCCTTCTGATGAGTAGTTATCAGATGGGGGAGAAAAAACATCTGGTTCATTTTTTAACAACATACGCTCACACTCACGAATATAATCATTTTGCTGTGATCTGGTCTTTCTGACATGTGATGTCCCTCGTGCACCAGAAGAAACATCTAGTTTTGAATTGACTTGGCCGACCAACATATTTCTCAGTGACTGTCTTTCATGCCTAGATTGAGATGCTGCCTTCAATCTTTCTGTTTCCAGCTCAGCTTGCTTCCTCTTAGCCTTTGAAAATTTAACTTTCTTTGAAAGCAGTTCCTTCTCTGCTGTATCCGACTTAGATTTCCTCAACATTGCTGATAGAATCTTGTCTTTCTGGTCCAAATCCTTTCGTATCTTTACAATTACCACAGAGAGTTTCTGTGCTAACAAGACAGACTCCTCTTTTTCCTCCACGACTAATTCAAGCTCTTGCTTTGTAGCTGCCACCTGCCTCAGCGTTGGACCCATCTCAGCTTCAAGTTGCCGTTGGTTTGAAACAAGATCGATAAAAGCAGTCCTGTGCTCCCTAATATAAGTAGAATGATATTGAGCTTCTTGCTTTGCAGCTTCTCTCAATTCCTCAGCAATCTTTTCAGCATTTGTCAGCTTTTCTTCCAACTCTTTCCTCTTCTGCTCATGTTCCTCAATTACTTCATCCTTAGACTGCACCAAAAGCTCCATTTTCTTCAACTCTTCTTTCAATCCGTAAATAGCTTCATCTTTCCTTTTCCCCAAAACTCTTAGTTCATTAATAAGTGCTCTAATATGTTGTCGTAGATTCTTCTTTTCATTAAACCAGCTCTGCTCTTGTTCTGCAAATATACCAGCAACTTTCTCATTTGCTTTGCCGTCTTCACATCTCAGTTTCTTCAGCTCTTCGAGCTCTCTTTCTACCTTCTCAAGCTTATCAAGCAGCTTACATTTCTCCACATTGGCAGCTTCTCTCTGTACTCTCCATACAAGCATGCCCATGAGTTGGGTGCTTCCTTTAAGTATTTTATCATGTAATTCATACCATTTCTCATTTTCCCTGTCAGCTCCAGACAAAAGCCTTAGAGCAAAGAAAACACAAGAAACACCAAAATACATCGGATACAAGCTATCGCTCTTCTCTTCAGAGAAGGCCAAATACAAACAGGCAAGCCCCTTCTCATCCATTTCTCAGGATTTTGTTTCTTCTCCTATACCAAATATCAACAAAATAAAATCTCAGAATTCAGCTCAAAATACCGAAATTTTAGGCAACCTTTTGTCAGGGTACGATACAGAGGAAAACCATTTTAATGATACGCGAAACATAAATTCCGTAAAATTGAATCAGACGTACATACCTAGTTATCAATAAAAAACAAGTCAATAATTGCGAAACAAATATTACCCAGTACAGTAATAATGCATACCAAAAACAATGACAATTTCCAATATCATGTACCACAAAATTTACAGAAACAAATTGCTGAAAAAACTCAAATTTTTGGGTAAAATGATTGAAACTTCGAGAAAACTTGTGCTACATTTGTGATGTGGAGTCATTTAGCACAAATGGCCAGAAAATGCAAAAAGCATGGTTATTTACACGTTTATAAGGCAGTCCAGTCTGTTAAAAAGCAATGAATGTACTGAGACAGAACAGAAGGAAAAATTAATGAAAAATGTTCCCGGTTTTCAGTGAAAAATTGACCCAATTAATCCGACTTGCTTAAGTTTTCCTTCCTTCTTTTTTTCTCTGAAGCTCAGGCCATAACTGTCATGGAAAGCAAAAACACTAGATTCCTGGTGGTTTTGTTGACATTACAAACAACAAAAAGAGTTGAAAATATATATAGATACATCTGTTGGCAATCAATATTCAATCCTAACAATATTGTACTATTTCCAGCGTTTCTTGCCTGACTAAAAGTATACAGTATATTAAATTATGGGGGAAATAAAAAACCACTTTTGAAAGTTTACTTCAATTCTACAGTATCCAAATACTTTTCATTCATCATTGTATATTCACACAGGAGCTAAAAAATTACAAAAGTCGGAAAGAAAATAAAAAACCTGACCCCAGAACTGATTTATCCAAAAAACATGTGAAGACTGCATCAAAAAATAAAAAATTAGAGAGAAAAAAGGAAAAGAAAAAGAATAACCCATGTACTTGGTCCTTGTAAGATAATGATTTGGAATGAGCATATTATGAAAGTAAAAAGAGGGAATAAAAATGAAAAGCGTCCCTTTCAGTTCATTATCATGCTTTAGAAGCCAGGCCTTCATGGGTCCAGATGAACAAATTTTGGCTTCTCTTTCTTTCCTCTCTCTCACTCTTGTTGCTTCCTTGGCTGAAACCTGTAAAGCTGAAACTTGTTGAACAAAAACTTGGCAAAATCCATTGCATTAAATCTGTATAAATATTTAGTTTATTAAAGGCAAATGAATGCACAATATTGATATATCTATTGCTCTTCTATATCCTAAGGTCTCTCGGAATTTGGAGTCTCTGATCATGATGGATTTATATGATTATATTTTTATATTTTTTTCATTATATTTCCCTTTTAAAGAAAAATAAATATTTCAGTGAATTTTTAGTGAAAATTTTTGTTTTCAAATTTATTAGGAGTGAATTTCGTGTTATTTGCACTTGGAACACCTACCACTTGAATACTTGATTGATGGTGGTCAGGAATTTGTATTGACATAAAAATAAAAAATAAAAAATAAAAAAATTAAAGAGAGAGAGCAAATTAATAAATATTAACTTAATGTCATAATCACATGTGGGCACACCATTGGATCCCACATGGATTTGCAATAAATGATGAATTTTCTAAAAAATTCCTCGTGATTTGACTTGTGCTTCTCATGGTTTAATCACTAATAATTAAATATTTGTTAATCATACCGTAATTAATAAAAAGATCATGTCACTTTTCTTTCAACTGTTTTGAGCTTTTGCAATTATTTTCCTATAATTTTTAACTTATAAAAAATTCATAAAATACTATATAAAATTTAAAATTTACAGCACAATAACTCTACCTATAAACACAAAACAGCTTTATCCCCCCCAAAAGGTAAAATTATCAGTTCAAAAATATAAAATTTGCATCTAAAAACATTATCTTATAAGTATGATAATTGATTTATGAATACATAAAATTATTAAAAGTTTTCAAACTAATGTATATAAAGAATGGGCTAATAACATCCATATCCCTAACTTTTTATATTTGACAAAAAAATGGCCTACTTTGTTTATTGTTAATAAATAGGTTCCTAGTCCCGACCATAAGGAATGAAATTCCATTCAGGTAATAAATTATATTTGTGATCATCACAAAACATATAGAGAAGTTTATTTATATTCCAAATTTAACATTTTATTTTTCTAATAAGATCATCTATTTATTTATTTATTATGGATAGATTAATTTATGTCGTTATTTATGATAATGCAAAAATAAAATAAAGGATATTATATTCTTATAAATATTTGCAACTTTGAAATATAATTTTTTACATCATTCATATCAAATAATATAAATATTTATACCAATTTATTTTTATAAGAGATTGGAATCCCTTACATTAGTGATTGTGTTTGCGTAATCTATTTATAATCTTTTGGAGAAGACATTGTGAAATGCCGCAATTCACGTGCAGCTCAGAATTTCATACCGAAGATTGAGACCCATTGTTGATAAAATCGGAAAAGAATGAATTAACCTCCTTGGATTGATTATTGATTGAAGACATTTAAAAAGGAAAAGAAAATGTCCATTTTGCCCAATGTTTAGGATATCTTTTGGCGGAATAGCAAAAGTGTCTTTGACTCGATTTTATATTTTAAGAGAGTTAAAAAGACATATAATTATATATTTTTAAAGCAATAAAAATAAATAATAAAAATAAAAAAAAATATGTGGTCTAAAGCAACAATAATCATTTAAATTGATTTACTTTTAGATTAATAGATATTATAAAATTTTATTAAACGAATTATAAATCAAAATGAATATCACGGTCGTTCATCACAATAATAGATTAGGAAAGAGGATAAAAAAATAAATAATCAATTATCGCGTTATTGCTCTCATAATATAATAGTATACCTAATCACATTAAATTATGAGTTTTTCGAGTTATTATGAGCTTATCTATAATTTTGTGGAATTAAAATATTAATTGTTAATCATTAAGTATAAAATGAATAGGATATTAGTAAATATTAATTTAATTCTAATTTTAATAAATAAATTATTTATCATGAAGTATAAAATGAATAGTATGTTAGTAGATATTAATTATTAAACCAAAAATGCGTACTAAACAGTAAACCAAAAACGCGTATTAAACCATTATATGTTGAAGTGGAGAGCTTACATTCATAATTTCTTCTTATTTTGTGATTTAAAGTAATTTAATTTTTAGTTTCTCTGATATGTCTGTGGAGTGAATTTATTTGGCCTTAAAACATCAACGTTTTTTGTGTTTTGACTCGTCCCTGTCTGTAAAAATCTTAGAACAACATTTAGGAAATTGTTGTTGGTTTGCTAATAACAATAAGCACTTAATGGCTTACTCTTTTGCCGTGAAACTGTTGTCCGTTGGCTAATAAAAATAAACACTTAATGGCTTATCTCTTGTGCCACTTTTTGGTGCGTAGGACTTCATATTTTATTGACATGGTAAGTTTTTCATACCATGGATTTGGTTTGGTGTGCAATTTTTAATTTTCAGCATCAATCAATTCCAAGTAGAAAGCCAATTTGTGTGCATGAATCTGTGCTTTAAGATATCTTTCTGTTTTGTTCATGGTGGAATTTTATCAAGGTAGATTGAATTGTATTTAATTACTCTGTGCAATTCATAGTCACTTTTTTAACTCTCGTTGTTCCGGTTAGTTGATATTCAGGCCTTGCCAAATTCAATTCTTACTGTGAATACAAACTGAGAAGTTCCATATCCTTGAATTTCAGGAAGGGGAGAAGGAATTTTCTCTGGCTATTCTTGAGGAACACGCCAAGAAAGTGGAAAATTGGTTGTGATGCTGAAGTAAAAGCACAATATACAAAACCGGCGCAGCCTATAACATGTGCTACTTTCCTTCAAGATGTTCTAGAAGGAAGAGCTAAGGTTTCCCAGGCACACGAGCACAAACACCAACCAATGGTATTTGGATCAGCAAGTCTTGTGGGTGGAAGTCGTTATAGGCTAGGCGTGTTAGGAGAGAATGGATGGCAGCTCAGGTTTTCCAACTTCAGCATAGGTATTTTCGCACATCTGATAAAAATTACGTTATGCAAATTTTCATATTTTTGGATTGTTCAAGTCTGCTAAGTAAAAATGTTCCATGGAAGGTTGCCCACCTTGGGCATAGAGGAAGCTGGGCTAAACGAGATGGAAACGATGAATAAATGGCAGGAGAGGAATCCTAAATTCCTGGAAGAAGCCAATTCTGCATGGTACAAGGACAATAGGAAGCTGGGACC
>JAWDEX010000008.1:4936579-4965742 GCA_035221805.1 Trichilia hirta | reverse complement strand
AATTGTAATTTTGAAAAAGCACACAATTATATTAAATTATTTAATATTTTATTAATATTTATTATTTATTTTTTACATAAACAAATATTAACAATAACATACATATATGCATACATACATACATATACATTTATTACAAGTGCTTTTCTTGCATGTATTAACAATTTTATAATTGTTAAAGCACATGCAATATTTATGCTTTTTAAACAAAAAAATTATATTATTTGTTTAATCTCAGTGTTCTTATATGCTTGCATGATTTATTATTCTTGTCTTATAAGGATTTTTGGAGCTTATTTGAGTGGTTTTTCTTATCTTTAAGAATTGTTTATTTATGTGTTTAAGAATGTTAACTAGTCAAATAACGTTAACTGATCAAATAAAACTAACTTATAACTTATTAATTTTACTTTACACGTTTGATATGGTTAACTTATAGAACTAATATAACCAATAACAATTACTAAATTCGATTGACAAATCAAATTTATCAAATACTAATCTTAATGTTTTGATTCTAAACATATATGTGTGTATTTGTATGTGTTTATACATCTATATAGACATATATACACATCAAAAATGTATTAATGCATATGTTCAAATATGTATATTAAATGTACATATACATACACTTCAAATTAAACACATATCAAAATATTATAAATAATAAATGCATTTAATTACATTAAATACATATCTAATACAATCATCATTGCATTAAATAATTATAAATAATTATTCAACAAATGATTGATCAAAATCACAATTTTAATTTAACAAACAAGCTTGATCAAATTAACGATGAAATTGGATGCACACAAAACCATTTTATTTAAACTTCCAATTTCAACCACCAAGTGTAAAAACATACTAATTTTATTACATATACATATTAAATTCATCAATGATTGATGACTTTTCATGTTTGACACATTTAACCATACAAAACTAAGATAAAAAGCCATTTGTCATTATCAACTCAATATGCCCAAAATTAATAGAATATGGATCCAAAATATTTTTCATCAATTTCTTTAATTTTTCATCAAAGAAACACAAATACAATCACATCTCATTCAATCAAAAATCGAAAATTCAAGATTTCATCTCAAATCAATCTAATCTCACTAGATCATGAAATTACATGTAACAAACTCAACTAAGAAATTAAAAATTCATTTTAATTTATGTAATCATATTAGAGCTAGACATCAAAATACTTTCCTACCAAAACTTTATATGGCCGAATTTGACATGATTTTGTTTCCTTTTGATTTCAATCAAACACAAGTAAATCAATACATCTAGCATGCTCTTGTACCATTTGAAGAATTTTAAGGTAGATACATGCAAGAACAATTATAAATCTTTAAGCATCTCATACTTTGTTTGAATATGAATCAAAATATATGTAGAAATCAAGTCAAGGTTAGGTTTTTACTTATTCCTTTAACTTTAATTTGAGGAAGAAAATTTCAAATCCATAAAACCTATGCAATTTGCACTAATCATGCACCAAAAAAGCAATGGTCAAACTTAAGGAGAGAGAAAGCTTTTACTTTTTGTTCTTATCTCAAAAATGAAAAATTTTAACCATTAAGTAGACTATTTGATTATATATATACTTAAACTATTTTGCAATAATTAAATTTTATATGAATATCCCATATAAATATTTTAATTTAAGTTTGGTCCTTATACTTACAAACAAGTCATTTTGACAATCTATATTATTAATAAATTATTTAATTTATAATAAATTACATAAGAGTATACATATTTAATTTTTTTAACATTTTAAAGATTATTCTAAAAGATACTAACCCTTTATGAATAATATTTTCTCTCTTGGACTTTTTTAAACACCTAAGTAAAGGTAGCAAATGGCCGAACTTGATATGGGCCCGATACATGAACAATGCCAATTCGGTACAACCTAGCATGTGAATAGTAAAAGCCTGCATGGCCCAACCCATTTAGTGGGACATGCTAGGCCGAGATGTTAAGCCTACAGCTGAGCTTAGCACAGGCCCGTTTTAATCATAACAACCTAAATAATATATTTCTATTACTTTAAATATACATTTCATTACAACAAATAGATCACATATAATTAATTAAGCAATGCGTGAATTTGCATTACTACAACTACAACACATCTCAACTAGCTTAACACCTACTAGACTATTTGTTATTTGTATTTCACCCATTTAATTATTTAAATAAATTAATTTTTATCAATATTTAACAAATCATTTTTCACATCAATTTCATCACTTTCACTTATATTTTGAATTTTGTCTTTTGCATCCTCTCAATTTTTTAAACACATCAAGCAATCCAAAATTTTTAGCGATAGTCTTGATCTCCTTTCATCTAACATCCTATTTTTTGCACTAAAAGCATATTCTGATACTACTGTAGACACTGGAGGGGTTAGTAGATCAAGAGTTACAATAAACAACATAAGAAAAATTCTTTCATTTACTTTTCACCATTGCAAAACATCAAAATATCTTTTTTTTTTCTAAAGTCAATAAATTACTACGATCAGTAGAAATATATTTTCTTAATTCATGAAGGGCAAAACTACCTATCTGACTTTTAATAACACTAATCAAAATTTTTCAAGAAAGAGTATCAGCTACAGGTTCATTACTACTATCATAAGATTGTTTATCGATTCCTACCATAGTTTAATATTGAATATAAATATCATTTAAAGAATTTTTCTGATACGAGTAATCTACATCAAGTGTAACATTCAAGTTCTTTCTAGTTTTATTAACTAATGCAATAGAACCTAAAAGATTTTTTCTAGGATCCATTACTGCTGCATATACAAATAATTTAGAAATATCCTTCTAATATTTTTTAAATTTCTCTTTTATATGAGGATAAATTATTCTAAACTCATCAATATTTCTATAATAAGCAAAAGTATAGTTAATATCATATAAATGACTCAAAACACAGCAAGTAGTAATAGAATAAACACGTAAGCATGATAATGTCACTTCATAAAATATTTTCAAAAAATTCATAAAAGTGAATGCCATATTCCAATCAGCGGGAAAAATACAAACATCACTAAATTTTTTATTATAATAATTAGTAATAGCATCATTATAGTTCATACAAGATTTCAACATTAAATAAGTAGAATTTCAACAAGTTTTTACATCAAGTATAAATCTCCTAAATCTTAATTCATAAGGTATTAAAGTAGTACAAACTCTTGTCTTCTAAAACCATGTGATGCAATATATTGTATTGCATCTCTAATCTTTTCTATGTGAACATGCATTAAACTTAACCCATCTTATACAATCAAATTAATAATATGACAAATATATTTCAAATGAAAAAATTGTGTACAAAAATCACGTGTAAGTGTTATATTGATAATAAACATGTCAATGGTAGAATTATTAGTAGAAGCATTATCAAAAGTAATGCTAAAATTTTTATCAACTATTTCATATTCTCTAAAAGTATTTATCATTGAGTTAAAAATAACAAAACTATTATGTGGATATTCTAATTCCTAAAAAGTAATAATTCTTTTATATAACATCTAATTTCATCAATATAATAAGACGTAATATAAATATAACCTAAACGATTACATTCAGTCCAACAATCAAAAGTAACAAAAATAACACCTTTAAAACAACGAAAATTTGCAATCAAATTTTTTTTAACTTGTTCAAATAATTTAATACAATCACTCCTGCATTTATTTCTAAAAATCAATTTAAAAGAAGGTTGAACATACTTTTTTATAAATTTTTTTAATCATTTGTCTTCAGCTTGAGTAAAAGGCAATTAACTTGATATAATCTATTTAGCCATCCCTTCTCTCATATTTTGATGTAATATCTAAAACAACAAATACTGTCTCCAATAATATTTGGTACAAACACAGTTGAGATATTATTAGTCGGTGAAGCATGTTTTTAACTACATTTTTTAGCATGCCTTTTTAAATGTCTATTTTCAGTTAAACTTGAATAACTAAAAGGTTTTTTACAAAAATTACAAATAACCTTTATTTTATTTTGTCATGATGCATTGAACCTAGATTCTAATATAAAGAAATTCTAAATATTCGATGTTCTAGGCCTTTTAAAAGTAGACACACTAAATGCAAAAGAAAAACTAGTTCCAATAAATTCATGTTCAGAAGACATTATGTCACAAAAAAAAATGCTATTTACCTCTACTTACTTTTGTAGAAAAATATGTCAAACTTTGTATGGTATAGATATAGAAGCTATGTCAACCTAAAACAAAATAAAAGTTCAAAAAAAATATTACAAAACACAAGTAAATCATAATCATTTATAACCATAAGTATGTACAAAGTGAAATAGTTGTTAAGTTAACAAAACAAAATCAACATTAAAGATAGAAGCAAAAAATCTAATACTTCATAGTGAATCAAATTTAGTATGAATGAATAAAATTTTATAAGGCTAGCAATGCAAGACAATTTTAGCTTATAAAAAAGCCTGATTCAATAGCAAAAATGAAAGGAATTCATTAAAGTTTGATAAATAAAGATGAAAAAGAAAGTCACGTTGATAAAAGAAAACTTGTGCTTATTGGGACATTTTGGTGATGAAGAAACAGAAAGCAACATGGACCGCATGATTATAGAATATATATATTTCTCTTCTTCTTTTTATTTAAATGATGCAATTTATATGATATTTTGGACATTATTATTTTCAATTATAAATCAATAGAATAAATGACATGATGGTTATGCATGATGACACAACTTATGGACCACACTTTGGAGGAATGAATGATTTTATATATTACGTAAAAGAAAAGTTGACAAGCAAAAACATAATGCACATCAATTTTAAACACACACATATATATGTTACAATAAAGTTTCAATGCACACAGACACATAAACAAATACACACGCACACACATGCATACATACATACTTACATATAGGGGTTGGTATCTTTTAGAAAATGTATATGCCAATTCATCACAACTAATCATAAAAAACTTTCTAGGATACTTGATTTTTATAATCACAAGTTATATTTGTTTTAGTACTTAATGTGCTTTTTAAGAACAAATTGTGGAGAGCCTGAAGCATGCAATAAAAAGCCAAGGTTAATGCAATTAAGAAATTCTCGCAACTAACATCTACTACAAATAGAATCTGCAAACAAAATAAATATACAGAAAACAAACAGAATTTATAAACAAAATAAACATACAAAATACATATATAAATCTATAAACATATAGATAACATACAAAAATCTATAAACACATAGCAAAAAAAAAAAAATAGAATTTATAAACAAAATTAATACCTCACAGATGTCAATGATGAGATACCCAAAGACGAACCCAGATGAACAAATGAGAAAATATAACAAAATATTAGCTACAGCTTGCAAACAAAATTAAACAAACAAGAACATATTAGTAAAATGAATTATATAGAGCAAGACAGAGAGAAGCAAAAGAAGGGGAAGCCAGATGAGTAAGCAATAAGCTCAATAAAATAATTTTAGAATATAATAACATCAGAGCATAATCCTAGTTCATTAATTGTACATAAACAACAAAAATCTTACTAAATAACTGGAATCTAACAACAAAAATCATACATAATAATAAGAATATAACAATAAAGGGGTTAAACAATCGTACCAGGTAACCAGGAGCACTGCCATCGATAATTAACAAAAAATAACATGGTTTTAAACGAATTTAGCTTGATTAGATGAATTGATTCAAAAGCTTAGTCCTTAGATTAGAAATAAATTATCAGAGAGAGTGAGACATAAAATGCAACATAAAAATTGAGAAAAAGAGAGGAGATAAGTCTCGAATCAATGAGTTATATTAGGGTTAGAGATTTGAAATTTTAGATTAAACAAAACGGGTCATGGATGATGGGTTATAGGTATTAGGCATGGGTTAGTCATGACTCAGGTCACTAACGGTCAAGTGTCAACAACGAATATATTCTAAGTTCCTATTCTTAACATTAAAATTTTTTCAACGGTATAATGCCATCAATTGCAAAATGTCCCATAACTCCCATCCAATTCTAATACTCATGACACATGAAATATTAATTTTAAGAGATTTATGCATATATAATATGTCATGTATGTATAATTAATGTATGTATAATGTATATATGTAAATATGTAATATGTATTATATAATATAATATTATAATTATCTAATATATTGATATTATGTTAATCATATGATTCATTATCAAGATTTATGAATTAGGAATCAATTAATTAATTTAATATATATTATTATTATTGTATTTAATTTTTAAATTTGATATTAATTTATTATATTTTAATTATAACTTATAATTTACGAACTTATAATTTTTAACAAAATATCGTTTATACAACTTATTTAGTTAAAAATTATGAATTAAGAAACATGCTATTAACTATTATATTTTGGTAAGATATAATTATATTTTATGTATTTCTAATTTTACATGTTAATTAACTATTTATCATTATTGAGGTTTACAAGTTCGAATATTTAATTAAAATATAATCAAATTTATAATTTATTAAATATATTATTATTTTTAACTAATTCTATTTGGTATTTTTGTTTTAAATTTAATAAATCATTTATTATTTTTCATCAATTTTAAGATATTTTAAATTAATTATTTAACTTAAAATTTGTAAATATAAAATTAATAATAAATATTCTTAATTAATTTCTCTTGCACTGCCCGCTGGCCAACACTGCACGACACGTGTGGGCAGTGCTTCATGGATCGTGCCAGGCCTATTATATTTTTTTTGTTCCGGGCCTAGTTCAATACGCTTACTGTACATGCTTGGGCTAACCAGGCACGATAAATCACAAGGACCCTATTTTGGGCCTGGCCCTTTATGGCCAAATAGTACGTTTATCCAACGGTCAGAACACATTGTAAGGCATTAAGCGGCTACTACATTTTTTCCGCTTACGTGGCAAAACGCGGATGCCGTTCCGTACTCCTTATAAGCTTAATTTTTTTTGTTTTTCATGCTCTGTTTCTATCATCGAACGCTCAGTTTATTTCGAAATCTCTCGATTCAATCTTCCCTGTATTTCTAGGGTTTTGATACAGTGAGACCGATGGGTGGACTGTCAATGGAGGAGCTGCCGCTGCCTGCGCTCTTTGAGCAAGCTCGTAAGATCCATCAGACGGCGACGGAATCCGGATCCGATCAGGTGCGATGGCACAACAAACGAACTTTGATTTGGTCGGTTTAATTTGGGACCGAATGTGATAATTTTTTTGGGTTTGATTGGTTACAGGATTCTGTGAAGAAAGCATGTGAAGTTTTGGAGAAGTGCGAAGACATGATAAATAAGTTGGGGTTGTTCTCGAGGAATGAAACTAAAGATGATATAAGCACCACCAATCTCAAGTATATTCTGGTAATCCTATTAGTTTTTGTTGTTTTCATTTCTTGATTCAGTGCTCTGTTTCGTTGCTTAGAAAGTTAAAAAAAAGATTCAATGTGAGAATTGGAAATATAGAAGCAGATGGAAATGTGGTTGGTGGAAAAAGTGAGAGCTTTCTCTGATTTTGATAAGATTGATGTCTGGATTGTTTTATGTATGGCGTAATTATGAAGAAGAGTGAAACGTTGGTACTTGTTGGTGCCAAGGTCTGATGATTATTACTTACAGGTGCCGTATTATCTGGGTGAGCTGATTGAAAAGATTTCAAAGGATGACAGAATACAGAATCTGAAGGCTTCCCAGGTGAAATTGAAGGTAAATGATGTGTTATTATTATTTTGAATGTGGTTGGAATTTTGTTAACTGACCAAGTGTTCACATTTAGCGCATGATTGATCTGTGTAGCTAGTTCTTTTCAAACATTTGGTTTCTTGTTGTTTTTGTCATTTGAAATTTTTTAAAAGATGACATTTTGCAGGAGTTCATTTCATTTTGTGAAGCTATGGAACTTGTACCAGAAGAGGAGTTGGAAACCTCTGCACAAGCAGGTCCAAATACTTTTGCAGATCGAAGGGCCCGAAAGGTAGCTTCTATATATTTTCATATTATCGAAACTTGAGTTCACTTGATTCAGTTGATAGCCCCTTATTTGTTTGTGGAAATTTGACCCAATACAATTCATGGCTTAAGGCATTTGTATGTTTGCTAACTATATTTGTGCGTTTATCCAGATTGCACGGTTCAAACGCCAAAGAGCAGCAGAATCAAAATTCCTGGAAATAAAGGAGCGGAAAGAGAGGCGTGGTCGCTCAGCTAGAGCAGCCGCCTTGTTCACACCTTTTGAGGCCGGAGAGGAAGATGTGCTGGATGATGATGGAGAAGAAGAGAGAGAGGTTCGTTTTTATTCAATTTTAAGGGCTTGGAAGATAAGTTGAAGATGCTTTCCAAATATGTTTCTATTTTAGTATATCCCTTACATACGTTTTTTTAAAAATAATATTGGGTCACTTGAAATAACTAATATCAATTTATTATCGTTGTACATCATCAAAGAAAGAAAAACTCTAATTTGGACAATTTTGTTTGTGACTTCATGTTCTCTGAATCTCTTTTTTCTTTTCAAAACTTTTTCAGGCTTGGCTTACCACCATCTCACTGGCCATTTGCAAGGTTGGTCTAACGTTTTAATAGGATTTTCCATTTACAAGCTCCAAAATCTCATTAAAGTTGATACTCAAATTTTTGCTTTCCTTGCTGCCATGTGACTGCGCTACAGGCTTTTGATCTGCTAGAGATGCTGAAGAAAGAGGAAGAGATGCTTGCAGCAGTAAAAGAAAGACAATTAAAGGTATAATTAATGGAAAAAGTACAAGATATCTTGTATTGGTTGGTTATTTATTATTTGTGATACTTCCTGAGATTCGCATGAAAAGGAGGACAATTAAAGGTATAATTAGTGGAAAAAAATACAAGATAGCTTGAATTGGATGGTTATTTATTGTTTGTGATACTTCCTGAGCTTTGCATCTTTCTGGTGTGATGGTTTTTGATTGGTAGCTACTTACCTAGGCAAGTTATTTATCTTTAATTTCTTTGATTTAAAAATTTAATGATGTTGAGCGCTGTAGATGATAGTTCAAATTTAAAAAGTTAATATCCACTACCATATGTTGAATTGAAGAGAGTATATATTGATAATTTCTTCATACTTTATGATTTGAAGTAGCTTAACTTTTAGTTTCTGTGAGATGCCTGCAGAGTGAATTTACTTGGCCTTAAACATCAATTGTCAAGAAGTTTTTGTGTTTTGACTTGTACCTGACTTTTGGAATCTTAGAATGACGTTTAGGAAACTGTTGTTTGTTTGCTAATAACAATAAACACTTAATGGCTTACCTCTTTTGCCATGTTTTGGCATGGAAGATTACTTATTTTGTTGAAATGGTAAGTTTTCATACCATGGATTTGGTTTGGTGTGCAAATTTTAATTTTCAGCTTCAATTAGTTCCAACTAGAATGCTATCTTACGTGCATGAATCTGTGGTATAAAATATGTTTCTATTTTGTTCATGGTGGAATTTTATTGAGGTAGATTGAATTGTAGTTAATTACTTTTTGCATTTCACAGTGCATTTTTTACTTTTGTCGTTCCTGTTAGTTGATATTTGGTGCCTTGCCAAATTCGGTTATTACTGTGAATATGAATTGAGCAGTGTCCTGTTTCTGTTCCTGTTAGTTGATATTCAGTGCCTTGCAAAAGTCAATTATTACCGTGAATACAAATTGAACAGTGTCCTGTTTCCTTGAATTTAAGGAAGGGGAGCAGGAGTTTTCTCAAGAAGTTCTTGATGAGCGCACCAAGAAAGTGGAAAATTGGCACCGTGATGCTGCAGTTAGAGCACAATATACAAAACCGACACAGCCTATAACATGTGCTACTTTTGCACAAGATGTTCTAGAAGGAAGGGCTAAGGTTTCCCAAGCACACGAGCACAAACACCAACCAATGATATTTGGACCCGCAAGTCTTGTGGGTGGAAGCCTAACGAGTCAGAGAGAACGGATGGCAGCTCAGGTTTTCCAGCCTCAACATAGGTATTTTTGCACGTCTGATAAAAATTGCATTAAGCAAATTTCAATATTTATAGATTTTTCAAGTCTGCTAAGTAAAAGTGTTCCATGGAAGGTTGCCAACCATGAGCATAGAGGAAGCTGGGCTAAAGGAGATGGAAATGATGAATAAATGGCAGGAGAAAAATCTTAAATTCATGGAAGAAGCCAATTCTGCATGGTACAAGGACAATAGGAAGCTGGGACCAAGTGAAGAGGACAACAAAGATGATGACGCTGCTGTAGAGAGAGCAAGAGCATTCGATGACTGGAAAGATGAAAATCCACGAGGTGCAGGCAATACAAAGCTCACTCCCTGCGGGTAAAACTGCCAAATTGGTTTCCAAGCCTTGTTGTGTGTTCTTTCAACCTTACTGGTTTGAGAAATAAATTTCCAAGTTTTGAATATTTATACAGATTCTGATCTTAAATGTTGGTTTGACTCGAAACTTCCATAATGTATGATACCAATACGATGATTAGAGTATTTGTCTGTATAGGTTGTATCAAATTCTGTTGTTTTCAAGTCTTAGCTGTTTGTGCGGATCAAATTTTGCTGTCAATTTGGACTTATTGCTATTTCCCAGATGTTTTCATCACACGAGCTTGACCCTTGTACGAGGTTTCCTTTGTGCATTTCGTTCCATAAAGTAAAATCATCATACAAATTTCTTGGATCTTCAACCAAAGTTTACAGAATTGTTTTTATGGATCCTCACAAAAGAGATGTATTATAATTTGCTTAGATTAATGCATCACTTTATTGCGCAAGCAAAGTATTTATATGGGCATTGGAGTACCACACGATTTATTGCCAAAATTATGCTTAAAATTGCTTTAGATGCAATTCTTCAGGTCCCATTCCCAACTTCGGAGATCAGTTGTAGTAATCATGGATGGTTTCAAGAAATATTGTAAAGTAGACAACTAATACATTCCATTCATTCATAGCTTCAAAAATTTTAGAGCAGGAATTAAGAGTATCTCAATTAACTTCAATATGCAGAAAAGATGGACAATCACATTATTTATTAACACAGGACCAAATACGAAAACAAATAGTTCTCGCAAAGATGCATTAATGTTACAATCTTTGCCCGGATCATCTAACGCATTGTCAACTCTGTCTCTCGAGAGCATAAGCAACTTCTCTCAAGAGGTTCGCGTGTTACTCTCAGTTCTATCCCAATGATTTTTTAAGCAATGTCATCCACAATAGGTAACAATATTGAAATAATTGATCCCATTCTCTGCGTCACAAATGCAGAAGAGTGATAATAAAACTAAGGACCAACATTTCTGTTGACGCAATAAATAATGCAAAAGTCATTAAATATTTTAGACTATCAAGGATCGATTTAAAGCTCAATATGGTATCGCAAATCACACCTACTAGAAGAGTTTTCTCTGCTATACACTTAACAATCAATACCCGGGGATCAAATATATGATATTGACAATTTATCTGTATAAAATCCCTCGCAAACAAATCAAATGTCCTACATCATACTACAGAAGGAGAAGTTTGATTTGCATCAAATGCCACAAGGGGTTGGTTTTCAACAACGATAATAAATCAATTAATAATTATCACAGGGAATGAATATCTACATAAGAATGATATTTCATCATTTCCCATAGGTAAATCACAAATAAAACTAAAATGACAAGTATGCATAAATGAAGAAAACAACTTATAATCACTTAATAAAGACATTTTCTTACAAGAAAAATGATTATCAACTAAAAGCATTTAAGAAGACACGACATGAGAGACGTCTTAACAGATTCAATGTGTAGCTTGTAGATATACACAGCTAACTCATTGCGAGAAAATATGTAAGTCAATAACTGCAAAAAAAGTGCGAGCTTTGTGACTTGACCTGAAATGAATACAACAAAGCATTGATCAAAGAAACTAAGAGAATTACCAATAGAAGCCAAATAGACACCCCACAAAATTATCAGCAACATTTACTCTTTGACAATACCATAAAGGCATATTCTTCTCATCATAATATGTCTTTTTTTGTTACAAATGTCGAATCCTCAATCAACTTCAAAGTAAAATCACCCATATACAACAATGCAACTCACCGAAGAAATAAAAAAATAAAAACTCAACCATCAATGCACTGAAAACCCTGGCAGATCCACAACCAAATCCCAAACAGAACTACACATACAAATAAATCTAGCCCCAACACTATCCAAACATGTTTCTTCCAAATCTGCTTTGCCTTCTGTCGATCACCTGGAAATAATGCATTCTTTTGCATTGTCACATCATCACATACATCAGAATTCTTCTCCACGCTAACATCTTTATCATCCCCATTAATAACCTCTCTCTCACTGCCCAATCTTTTCTTCTTCTTTAACCCTTTACTTGGTTTCCCAAGCAAAGGAGCCAAAACCAGCCCCCTGCTTTTTGACGAATCAACACTCGAAGTTCGACCATCTTTTGACCAACTTCTTGAAGAACTCAGGAAATCCAAATCCAAACCCATTACTTCACAAAAAATCACATCAAATTGAACTTGCAAACAATGAGAGATACCATTATCCGAATCGAAGATAGACCCACTTTCTAACATCTCCTCATAAACCGATTTAAGACGATTCAAAAACCAAAGAGAATCTGATTTGTTAGTATTTTCATCAAAGATACCAAAATACGTATAGGGTTCATTGATTAAGAAAGTATAGATTTTCCCGCAAACAGTATGAGAAAACATAGAATGGTAAGGTGGGGTTTCGTCAATGCATTGTTGAGCTAAACCTTCTGATATTCCAGGTTCTTTGGACGAGAACTCGCCGAGAATTATGGTTCCTTTTGCAATGCATGCATAGAATATCAGATTTGGATTGGGAAACATCGATTTATTTTTATCAACAGATCAAGGATATGAAATTTTACGCATTAAAACTCTAACAAAGAATCAAGATTCAAGGATAGAAATGAAGAAGAGAACATCAACATTGCAGAAGTTTGATTGATGATGGGCTGTGAATGGATTTTAGTTCAAGAAAAAACATACCTATTTTTTCATTCACTTTCGCTCTGTCAAACAAAATTCTTTCTCTCTCACACGCATTTTTTCTCTCTCTCAATCGCAGTATTTCCGTTTTCTTTGTGTTTAGGGTTTAGAATCCTTGAAAAAGGATAAGGTGGATTCGGTGGCAGAAGGGAAAAAAATAACAAACCGCCCAGGAAGAACCAGGCGTTCGAAAATATGTAATTAATCAAAATAACAACTGGAACCCTACTTTTTATGTTTTTAAAAAAAGAGCATAAGTTTTTATTTATACGAAATAAATCTTAATTCTTAAGAAAATTATAAGCAAAATATCTGGAACGTGTCCCTCCTCAACAAATACATGACCTATTTTGAAAAACGAAAAAAAATTATCCTCGAAAGATTATGTCTTCACTTGAGAAGCCACGAAAATGAGGTACAAATTTACGAATTATATCTTTTCTTAAGAAATCAGAAAGTATTAGGGGTTTAAATGTTATTATCCCCCGTTTATAAGACTACATCCTTTACGTGGAGACTTATAATTGGCAAGAGGGTTGCATTTCCTATCTTGGTCTACGGCTTGTAGAATGAGTTTTCATTTTTCATTTTTAAAACATTAATTCTTTTTATAGGCAATTACAACTTATTTTAGAAGATTTAAACAACTTATATAAAATAATGTTATTTCCCGCATTTTTTTATCTAAAGGTAATGTATAGTACCCCGAGATTTCTCTTATTTTTCTAAAATCATACTCAGAACTTACGATAAGGATAATGGGAGAAAAAAAATAATTAACATAAGATTCTTAAATAAGTCAAAAACTTCCCTTGAGACAAATGGAGGGAAATCTTATAACAGAAATTTTACAGTAAACGGGTAACCACTTCTCTGAATAATCTCTGCATTGTTTAAAAATAAAATACATGATATTTCTTTATATTGTATATAATCAAAATTCAACAAATTGGTCAACTATGCTGGCTAAAAAATAGTATAGAAAGGACAGAAAATGATTAAAAGATCTCATACCCACCCAGTATTTTCACGTATTTGATTGTTTCCTGAAAGTGATTTTCAAGCTGATATGACCAGCACCAGCTGCATTATAGGTGAAGATTTCAAAATCTTTAGTAAGAAGTTTCAGATTGCATTCGACATTTTGCATTTCCCATTTTGCCGTTTGCGGTTTACAGTTTGCTTTCGGTTTCTTTCTTCGCGCATATCCTCTCAGCTAATGTAAGGGGGATCGATGAATGCCCATTCAAAAACCTGCTCATATTGTTTTGCAGCGTTTTCCCATGTGTAATCCTTCTCCATACATCTCCTCATTAAACCTTCCCACGATGACTTGTGTTCTCTGTAAGTCCTTATGGCATATCTAATTGCCTGTCAAATAACTTACTGAAGGTTAGATACCAGGAAACAAAGAAAACCAATTTTGATAATGCGCAAATGATCAGTTATCGGTGATATATTGTTTGCTCAACTAATCACTGATTGATTGCGTTTTTTCACTTAAGTTTGGATTCAAATGTACACTCTATGTGGAAGTGCATGGATGATGAATTAGCGTACCGTTAACATGCTTTCTTTTGATAGTGGTGAGAAAGCCCACCTGTCAGCACAATGAACAGAAAGTGTAAGGGAAAAATATAAGGAGCAATTCAATTATTGTACCTCCACAGAATAGAAAATATAGCATGGAAAAAATTTCCTGAGAGTTCAATTAGCAACCTAATTTTCCACCACTGAACAAATGGTCTTGCTTCACAGAACATGATAGGCTTTTGCTCATTTAATTTTACCTGAGTCAAACTAGATAAGCGAATTTGTCATGAATTTTTTACTCCCATAAAATCTATGTATACTTCAGTATCCTGTACTTAAAAGTAGTGTCCAACACAAGACTAACTACTAAAATGATTTTCTCCACAAATAATAAAACCTCTCCAACGTAAGCATTTTGTTTCTCATCCAAGTGGCTGAGCACCAGAACCAGACCTAAACTCAGTTTAGTGGTTCACTACCCGCCAACATTGTCACCTTTGAAAACATGAATGTAGTTTTAACTTTGAGATTTCACCCAAGCCAATAGCTTAAGGACAAATGCATACCCTGTACCTTCACCACTGCCTCCTTGAGCATATGGATTGAAGTTTTCCACTGTATCCTAAAATACAGAGAGTTGCATTAAATGGATGTATAGGATATAGATGTGTGTGTGTGTGTGCCTGTGTGCGTGCGTGCGTGCGTGCGCACACGCGTGCACTCATACTCAATTTCTTGGATGTTTGAACTCACTCTGAGTCCTCCAGTGGCATGAACTACTGGTATAGTTCCATATTTCATTGCATACAGTTGGTTTAGTCCACAAGGTTCAAATCTTGAAGGCATCAACAATATATCACATCTGTCCACATCAAAACTTCAGTATCTCTAGTGTCCTCAAGAAACATATAAACTATGAAGGAAAAATTTTCAGTTACCCAGCTGTGATCCTATGAGAAATTGGAACATTGAACCCGACCCAACCACGATACTCATCTCTGTAAGTTGTCTCAATGGCTCTCATCCAGTTCTCATACTGAGCATCTCCAGACCCAAGCATAACCTGAAATATTTTTGAAGCTTCAGTCGATTCAACTAAGCATATAATTCTGATAGAGAAACCCACACTAAGGGATAAAACAGATAGTGGCAGCATGCACATCACAGAGCTCTCTATAGAGACTTCAAGAACTAGTTGTCCAATGCTTGTTCTGTGTCAAAACCAATTTAATAGAGAAACTTTTGTTTTCTTAATTTTAATCTTAAAGAAAGATTATTTAGTTTGTGTACTTCCATGTTATAGAAAATCAATACATATTTTAGTTGCAGCATTGTAATTTTACTAACAGACCATAGTCTACAAGTTGGTGGATGGATTTTATAAAGACACTTACAAATTGAACATCATCTTGCAATATCTCTGGCATTGCTGAACAAATTATGTCAATGCCTTTTTGGTAATCCAGTCTTCCAATGAATCCAATCTACAAAATTGAACTAAAACAATCGTTGACTGAACCAATAGATTTGAGCAACAAAGATCAATCAGAAGGAAAAATCCACACTTACCAGTGGACAATCAGGCCTAATGGGAAGGCCCAGTTCCTTCTGCAAAGCAATCTTGCACTGAACCTACACCTTATGAACACCCGGGTAAAGAAGGATGCTGCAGAACAGCTATATCTAGAAATATGAAAGAGTGAACTACCTTTCCAGAGAGATCATCCATAGAGTAATGGGAAGCAATATGCTCATCCGAAGATGGGTCCCATTCAGTTACATCAATGCCATTTGTGATTCCTGATCATAATAATGAATGTTAGTTGAAGAGAGTGTAAGCATCAGTACACATATATTCTAATACACACCATACAGACCATGCTTTTACTTAACTTTGGAAGCACAACAATTGAAGTGTTTGTTAAATATCAACTTTTAGTAGGGATGCCTCATTTTCAGTTATTTTGGACAGTTAGTGATTTCATTGGACAGCAACTGTTGCAACAAGGGTACAAAGCTTTTATCCTAAACTTGCCTATAAGTTACTCTTGGCTAGAAATGAAGAAATTTCCTATATTTGACCTCTAGTACTGTTCACAAGGCTGTTATACATAAAGCTGAGATCCTAAGTAAAGTTGTTTATGTCAATATGGAATCCTCATCATAAGAGCGGTCAACTTGGTAACCTCTACGTTTGTATATGCCTGTCAAACCAAGACAAAATCTGCACTAGACAACAGCTCTTAAGGTAATTTGTAGTTATAGGTTTAAAGCATGTACCATTTAGAACACTCTTTCGACTGCTTAATAGCTCATCTAAGCCATATCCACCTTCAACTGTGGTTATTTCCCATGCATAGCCCTGCAATTAAGAAAAATTACAATGGCTTCAAAGTAATATAGTACATGAAACATAAAGCACTAATGTCTTGTTAAGGGCAACATCATGTAAAACTTTCTCACTTAAATCATGACAAATGACACAAGTGCTAAATTTCAGTAGTTGATAATAATTGCAAATTAGCAGAAGGATAGCAGGTATTTTTCAAGCTATAAACCCAAAAGTAGGAACAACAAATGCAAGACTAATAATTACTTTGCTCACTGTTAGTAATCGATCAGCAGTGACAATTGCACCCTTCAGAACATTCACAGATTCACCAGTGTCGAGAGCATGTGCCCTAGCCCAATTAGGAAACACCCATTCCAGTGCTCTGTACCATTGTGGGGGCAGTCCCAAATTATCATAAGTTGTGGCAGGCTCGACACCCTTCCAAATACATAACAGCAATATTTGAGATTGGTATTCTAGACATATTATAAGGATTTATAAAGTAAGATTTCTGAGCCGTAAACATAGGAAGCAAATCTTAAGTTTTCTGTGGAAAAAATTAAAGAAAGCATGTAGAGATTCAATCATGAAGCGCACCTGATATGAAAGGTTATGTATTACAAGGATGCTTCGAGCACCATTATAGACTCCATACGGACGATATTTTGCAGCTAAAAGCCTGAACCAAATAATAAGTAAAATTACGACTACAGAATATGACCAACTTTACCAGAGGATTTAGCATCCTATAATAATAATAATTCAAAATTTATTTTAAAAAAAAAAAAACTATCCCTAAGATGGCATCTGTAGAAGGGATCATGGAACTGTGGTCCAGACAAGAAGAATCTCTTGATATTTCAAATGTTTTCATAGTGACAAGCACACAACAAATGAATTCCTATTCTGAAACAACAGTTTCCTATTTCTCTCGATGAGGGAAAAATGGTGGGTGGCAAAGTTTGCTATGGAAAAAAACAGAGGTATGTAGACAAGCACAATAGGCTAAGTTGAATCAATGAACAGATCAATAAATGCAAGTAAAAGCATTGGTTAGAAGAAAACTACTTACACCGGCACAAGGCCAGCATGCCAGTCATTGACGAGGAAAAGGCATTTGTCACCATATGTAAACCCTCCCAATGGAAGCACCAAAGGAGCTTCACATGCAGCATAGCAAAGTAACGCATACCGAAACTGTAAAACCATTTAAGAAAAAGGTCATCATTGATTGAGGGAGAAGAAAAAAAATCTTTGCTTCATAAATCTCAACAGACTTACTCAATAGCGAACTATACCTGGTTATCACCAAAAGCACCACTACTATCACCATATGGATTTCCAGGTCGGTGATAGCAAGGGTGGTCCACAAACACCTACAAGAAGGGGAAAAAACACTGTTTATCATCAGACAGAAAAAAGTCTCTAACTCCAAAACAATTATGAAGAAATGAATTAGGCTCAACGTATTTATAATGGGAGTTTGTGGAAATTCCTACCCAGTCAACACGTTCTCTATATTCATGAAAGAAAGCAACCTCTTGCTCTCCTCCAAAACAGTATATCTTAATTCGACAACCTAAATCTTTAGCATTCGCAAAATTCTCGTCTGCAGGACTGCCATTTAGGTATCTAGGAGAGACAACCATCACCCGATGTCCGCGATCAGCTAATGCGATAGGCAAAGAACCGCATACATCTCCCAATCCCCCCGTTTTTGAATAAGGGGCCGCCTCAGAAGTGACAAAGACAATATTGTAGACCACTGCTACTTGAGCTTTCTTCTCTCCTTCAATGTCCTCAGTTTGCTCGACTCCATAACTAGCCACATCTTCACGAGTCTCGACTACTCCATCCTCCTCTGTAACTTATGTTCATGTTCGTAATCAGAATTTCCACATATTTAGGAATCGCAACAGTTCGTAAAAATTGCTGATTGACATAGTCAATAAGAAGTGGCAAAATTCAGCGTTGAGTTTAGAACAACTTCGAGAAAAAAAAACCTATAACATGCATAACTAATAAGAATTAAAAACCAGTTGAAGCTTATTTCAGTATTCTTTAGTCAGATAAATATATCATCCAGTGCTGTAAATCAGTTCAATGCTATGCTTGAATTGCTAGAGATATTGCCCGCATTATCAAATTTAAGTTATTGTGGAACAATGATGAGGAAAGGAAAAATTTTGTTTCCTACATAAAAATTCATTGAAATCAAATGGATAGAAAGGGAAAAAAAAAAAAAAAAAAAAAGGGAAAAAGCAACCATCAAATAATTACAAAATGATTTGCAAATCAAACTTTTTTCTTAAAAACGAAACAGCCCGGATTCCAAAATTCAAAACTAAGTAAAATCAGAACACAAACCAAAAAAAAAAATGAAGAAAATGAATTAACAAACCAGAAGGCTGAATTAAATGAAACCCGATAACAGAACCAGAACCATCCTTCTCAGCATCCAATAAAAACCCGGGTTCTTTCTCCTCATTTCCATCTTCAATGGCAGAATAACCGTCGTGCGAACCAATATTACTACCATCGCCCCCGCCGCCGCCTTCACTGCTACCACCATTGGCGAACGACCTTCTAATCATCAAGCAACCATTTTTATTCGTTCTTCTTGACAAACAGCATAACCCCAACTGCGTTATTGGTCTAAAACTGTGCACAACTCTCGCGGTACGAAGAAATGATCTGCATGAAAGAAACGGAGCGACTTGCAGAGACTCCATTAGAAAGAGAAGAGAAAGAGAAAGAAAGAAGACTTCAATGAACCCCCGTGAGAAGCGGATACTGGAAGAAATTTGAAAGACGCAAGGAAATCTACTAAAAGAGTGACAGTTGTAAATTTTGTATCCAAAGGGAGAAAAGAACAAGTTTTTATTTTTTCCTTAATAAAGTACAGTCGTTGATTGTGAGCGAAGCGAGATGGTGCATGATTAATGAGATCCCCCATTTCTGTAAGTTATCGTAGAACTGGTTTCTCTAGATCCAATTATTTTTCGCCACGTTGTGGTCGAGGCGGAATCTGTACATTCGATGAATTGTTTTGATTCTTCAGGAGAAATCCTCATCGTATCTTGCCACGTGGATGGTTCATTTATGATGACGTGGCGATATCAGGATGGTGTAGAAAAAGGTCGAACCCTTGTTTTTCCCATTAAGGAAACGCACCTCACGTGCAACTGTTTTCAGATCCACCGCCTTGTTTATTAACAATATTAAAATATAAGTAAAAAAATAATAATAATAAATATAAGATGATATATTTTATTTAAAAATAATTGTGAATAAATTTTAGAAAATGGATCGAATCCGTTATAAGTCAATTAATATAATTCAAATTTTATACGAGTCAATGATTTTTTTTGCTAATTTAGTATTTATTGGTTACTTTCAAAGACATTCTAACTATACAAATCAATTTAAATAATAATTCTGACCATACAAATTTAGTAAAATTATGTTATTACACTCATGTGAACGAAATTATTATTTTATTAAAATTAAATGAGAAAAATTATGTTGTTAACTTACAAACTAATTTATTATCTTATTAAAATTTAAGAGTTAGATTATTATTACCCTTATTAAAAAGTTTTAGTATAAAAAATTAATTTAATAAAGTTATGTTGTTACACTTACAAACTTATTTATTATTTTATTAAACTTTAAGAGAAATTATTATTATAAAGTTTTAATATTGAACATGATACTATTGCCATGTATTGTCTCATCTCAATCAATATTATATTTATATTACCTTTCTTGTATGATGTGATATTATAATTATTTAGTTTGTTTTTATTCTCTCATTGATTTGTATTATGAATCTTATTCTTCAATTTTACAATAATAATTTGTATTGTTACAACATGGCTACATACACACAATAATTAAAATATTTTTGAGTGAGATAATTTTTAATGAAAAAATTATATCAATGAAAATTTAAAAATAATATACTCATACTATCTTACATTTAATAATTTACCTTAAGTAGTTAGTGACAGACTCTTATATTCCTTTCGTTACAATATTTTTAAAAAAGTTTTTGGATAATAAGTTCAAAAATTTTCGTATTAATGATATTGATATTAACAACTACCGACCACGATCTTTAAATGGAGCTGGATTTTCCGGTCCAACTATGATAAACGGGCTAACTCTATATTTTTCATTATAATTAAAACCATCATACCTATAATTGAATTCAGTGTAACCTTGCCCTTGTAACGAATATTTTCTTTCGTTATTGGATGGCTTCATCTGTCAATATAAACTGAGCAAGACAAGACAACAAATTCTAATGAAAAAAATATATATATTATAATAAAATATTAAGTGGCATAATATTTCCAGGGCCAAAACAAAATAAAGGTTTTCATAAAACCAACCAATAAAAAATACTACCACGTCATACGTGCATATCAATCAAAAGATGTCCGTACGATGAAATCCTACTGAAGCGGCGTCGTTTCCCAGCTGTCTCAAATGCATGGCCAACGCATAGTGCTTCACTTCCAAAGGCTTTGTCTTCTTCTGATACTCCAGCAAGTTCTTTTTCAGATCTTCCATATCTCTCTGTTTTTCTATCAGACGTTCATGTTGAATCACCACGGCGCGATTCAAAATCATATTCTTCAGAGTCAGCGTCGCAGTTTTCTCCTTCCCGAAAGCTTCAAGAGTTCTGAACGCTCGGATTCTAGTGTCGTCCAGAATGGCGGAGTTCGTCATCTCCTCCACAAGCAAGTCCGCCCATTCTGAGGAGTACCGTTTCAGGCTGACATTTGGGGAGGCGATGGATTATTTTGAGCTATTTCTTCGGTGGGAAGATTATTGGTATATTGTTCTGTCGTGTCTAACAAGCTGAGTTGCTGCAGCGTTTTGACGGCGAGTTCTAACCCATAGTTTTCAGCGGTTCACATTGTTTTCAGATAGCAACGATGGTGATTGACAGAAGAAAGCGAAAAAGAGAAGATTGTACGCAAAACAAGATTAGTGAAGAAGTTACTATATATATTATACGTGAAATAATTCATAAACTACATAGAATTGGGGAAATAATTCGGAAAAGAATAAGGAAATCCATTCCTAGAAGGATTATGATTAGTTAGTAAATTTCGGCTACCTAGAATTTATTTTATTATTACTTTTTTAATTTTAGGATTACAAATTTTAACTATTATTTCTTTAATCAAATTTATAATTTCAAAACTATATTATTAAAAATGAAAAGTAAATAAATAAAACTTAAAACTAAGTATATATGACTATGTTTTATATAGTTTTTTAACGAAGTTCCTCTAGTATAATTTAGTAGAATTTTATGATTTGTTTTTTTTTTTTAAATACTAGTTGAATAAGCACATATTTCAGCAATTGAGTAATTACCTTAAACATGATTAATATGAAATATTTAAAAACATAATCTTTTTTTTGGATGACGAAAAAATTATTATACTCAGAAATCATTACGACGGCCAGTCATATACGGACCAGGCACTCACCCCTTTAGGATACGTATTCGCAGATCACACAGTACTTGTCCTGAATCAATTAAGATCATGTATAGGGATCACATTGTAATGGTACCAAATACAAAATAAAACTCCGGCTGCACTAGACTCTTATACTTGAATGTATTCTAAGAAGTTTGAACATAAGACCAGCACAAATGCCCTCCCCAGAATAGAACCACTCGACAATACCTAGTGAGTGCTAAAAAAAAAAAATAAATAATTAACACCAAAAAATTTATGGTAACCATGAATTAACTTCCAAAAATTTATAATAACCGTGTAACAATATCACAAAATTATAACCATCAAAATATGTAATTACCCAAATGAAATAAGTTTACAGTGAATTTATTCTATCATTGATTTATAATATGAATCTTATTCTATAATTTTATAATAATTATTTGTATATTTTTCAGTACTTAACAATATTTAACAGTAAATAGTTAAAACTATCGTAAAAAAATTTCAAAAATTCGTGTTAACCATTAACTGGCTTCCCAAAATTTATGATA
The DNA here is from genome assembly GCA_035221805.1 of Trichilia hirta. Lineage (NCBI taxonomy): Eukaryota > Viridiplantae > Streptophyta > Magnoliopsida > Sapindales > Meliaceae > Trichilia > Trichilia hirta. The sequence goes on along the minus strand of JAWDEX010000008.1, from coordinate 4,942,698 downwards.
ACCGTGGTAACGAAATCACGAAACTATAACATCAAATTATGCAACTACGCAAATGAAATATCCCATTGCAGGTTTACGATAAATAACAATAAAGTATTAACAAATAGCAACTTAAGGTCATCAAACATTGTATGTAAGGAAATTTCACAATCAAATTATAACGAAATCAACCAAAATCATGTCTCCAGTCGCGTCCGCCAGGACCGGTTGATCTCCATTCTTCACCGGTGGTCAAATCCGGGCTAAACCCGGTAACCCTTCTTCCCCGACTGCCACTATTATATGCTTGGCTGGGGCTCCGGGGAGGCTGATAAGTAGTCGTGGTTGTTGCACCACAGGAAGTACTTGACGAGTCACAGCCTGATGACCCAAATACTGAAATTTTCTTTGTCGACGAGTTCCACTGTGGTGCGATGTTCGGACTCCGCTGTTGCTGCTGCTGCTGCTTTGCACCTGGGCTTCTCACCTTAGCCTTAGCAGACTGAGTTGGCACCATGTAGCTCGGGACATTTTGTGCTGTGTGTTGTTGGCAATATGAGCCCGAGTCTGGTAAGTCTCGATGGAAGATGCTGATTTTTGCGTTGCTTGACCCCGGCGGAGTGACGACGTCCATTTCGACAGTCTTTTCTGATAACATGTCGTCCGTGGTGGTCGTAGTTGTGGTGGTGAGTGCAGTGTAGGATGCTTCGTTTGGGCCTAAATGAGAAGCGTGGTAGGGTTGTGATGACATCCAACGCTCCAACCAATTCCATCCCCATTGTGCCCTGCCGCGCTCTTGACTGTTAAATTCCACAACATCTTCGACATTCGGATCGGATTGTGAGTGTTTTTGTCGATGCTGATGTTGCTGCTGGTACAAAATCATATATATTTTCGGAGAATTAGCCAATTACACGCATAAATGTTGCTAGAAATAGGGATTGCGTAAATTAATGGATGAACTCATTACCTGGTGGGCATAAGCATAAGCAAGGGCCCGTTCTCTTTTCATCAAAGAACCATGTTTTCTTGAAGCATTTTCTTTAAGTTTGTCTGAGTTTTGATGGCGGCCCCTGTTATCCCGACCCCCAGCATACTGCTTCAATGGACTATTTTGCATCTGCTGTCGTTCATCTTCTCCGCCTTCGTCTTCTTTCACTCTCTTCTTCAGTTTCTCGTGAGTCAGTTGCAGTCTGCGTGCGCGTACTCTTGCCTGAACTCGTACTAAAGCTTGCATACATCGCATTGTCATCTGCGCTTGCTTCCGCACATTATAACCTCTCACTAATGCTTGTAGCCTCACCAATCCCTTCAAAGCCCGCAAAGCTCGCCGAGCCTGCGATGATAATATCAACCGTATAATTTAAATTAACAAAAGGTTATATCATAATTTAACTAAGAGATAATACTTCTCGGTAGAGGAAAAAATTACTAGGTAGCCTCTGTAATATGACTGTATGAGAGTTGCAGCTCTTTCTTCCTTGGACTGGCGTCCGTAACCAGCTAATCGAACAACTTTTGCTGCTGCTTGAGCTGCCGCAACTGCTGCTTCAGCAGCAGCAGCGGTAGCTACAGCAACAGCAATAGCATGGTTTCTATCTTCAGTCACCGGAGTAGAGCCGGTGCTCTCCTCGTTTGTTACCTCCGGCGAACTCTCGGCCGGAAAATGTTCTAATGACACAACCTCTGGAGCGTCATGTTGCCATTTATGTTCTACATTTTCTTTCTGAAAACCATGTAATTAATTGCTAGTGTCAGCATTTACCGGTAATACTCGCATTCATCACACCAATCATGATTTCGCAACCAACAGTTTTATCTATTTACACTATGTTCGCAAACATAAAAACAAGGGCGTATATTCTCCATAGTCTTACTTTCAATAAAAGAAGAAAAATTCATAGAAAAAAAAAATGTATTTTTGGCATGATGTTGATCTAACTGATGAAAGCACATGATGGTCAACATAAATGATGTGATGGCTTAGGTGGATTGATAATAATGGGTCCAAGAATTTTCATATATCGTTCATGTTGACAGGGGACCATATATATGTATTTGTGTTTCTGAGTTCATGGTCCTTATTGTATGATAGAGAGCTTGGTGGTTGAGAAAGGTCAATGTGACCCTTCAACCCTCAAATACAGGTAACTAAGATCTTGATTCTTTACAGGCTCTATATAGCTTTAGAAACACAAATTCTCCGTACTGGATAAAATAAATAATTATCACATAATTTTTATTATATATTGATATTAATTATATTAATTTTATTTGGTGAACATTATGATCCAACGTTAGTTTGTTAGTTTGTATTCCTAAATTTTTAAATAGTTAAAAAGAGTAGCATTTGTGTGATCAGAAAGCAAATGGGACAACAACATTTTAGTTCCTAAGATTTGGATATAACCTAATTAATTAGTCCCGAAGTTTTGTCAAAATAATAAATTAGTCTCCGACAATGTGTTTCATATTCAAATTAATCTTTGCGAGGACTAATTTGTGAGAAGAAATTGCCAATTATCTACGTAAATGTTGTTTTGACAAATCTCTCAGATTAAGATTTTGTTACCTGGAAAGAAAATGTGTCACAGAAGTAAGTGCAACCATCAAAATTTGGTTGATGTGTTTGGAAATTAGGTGTAAGGTGAAAACGAAAGTTCATCAAAATTTGCCAAAAAGAAGATTAAGTCAAAATAAATAAATTAAATTACTTGCAAATCAAGCATTAATCAAAACTGTAAAACATTTGCTTAAACTATACTTGAACCACAAAAATGAAAAAGAAAAAAAACCTTTTTCTGTGGCAATTCCTTGTTCGAAGACGCCTGAAAAACTCTCTTCACCGTCGAGAACCAACCGCCGCCTCCTTTCTTCCCCATCTCCGGTAAAACTACCAATAATTTACCGGAAATGGACGATGATCAGTAGATGAACTCGGAAGAATCAGTGCTTCGGCTTGAGTAGATTGCGTTGCAGACTCTCTTGTTTCTCATTTTCACATGCGTTAAATTTCATCTAAGATTTTTTTTTCCCTGGAAAATGGATAGAAAGTGAGAAGGAAAATTAAATCACAAAGGGAGAGGAGAGAGCCTCGAGAGAGAAAGAGAGAAGAGTGAATGTAAGACGAGTAACTGCAAACCCCGCGCTTCCGCCGTCAGAATTTATCAAATTCACAAGCCTAAGTATTACAGTTGGATTTCAGCCAATGAGATTGAGCCACGTCACAATAAATGAGGACAATTTGGTGAGATACAATGTGATCTAAATAGGTCGTACTTAGGTGAATTTTTTTTAATGATACAAAATAAAAAATAAAAGTCTTTTTATTATATAAATGTATTTCAATTATGTGAAATATCAAATATCAAATTATTTTTAATTTTTTTTCAATAACTATTTGTGGCAAACAAAAAAATAAACAAATAAATAAAACCTTAAAAGGCTAGCAATCAAGATCACATGAAGCCCATGTTCATTATTTATCTCGGGACACTTTTTTTAAATTTATTTAAATTTACACAAATATTAACCGAATTTCTCTTTTAATTATAAGTGAAAAAAAAATTTCAAAGTTTACATTTTATTTCTTTGCCCGCATAAAAATTAAAGTAGATTACTAGCCGATGATAATTCTTTTTCAATTTAAACTTTTATTTTAGTAAGGAGATGTTCGCCCATCAATTGTAAATAAAATAAATTATAATAATAATTCTTAAAATTTTTAGAAAATAAAAAAATATTTAATAAATTTCAATCAAGAATTACAATAATTCTTAATGCTCTTTTTATTTATTTATTTTTTTGAAAAAAATTTATTTTATGGAAATATCACACCGCTTATTAAATGTCCATTAAACACACAACCAAAATCCATCCTGTCTCTGTGGCAAATATAAATACCTTTTTCATTTTTGGTGTAATTGGTTTTGCAGGTTTTGTAGCTGCAAATTTGTAGTTGGCAAAATTGCCTTTCAAGATTTTCGTACAAAACCAATCATATGAATTTTCTCAATTTTTTTTTAATAATTTAGTTAACACATTTCATGACTTTTAACTTTAACTTGAATTTAAAAAATTTAACGCAGCTTATAAAATTTTCAATTTTCGAAAACGTTTGAGTCATAATATATTTTTTGATCGTCCGAAGAGTCATAATTTTTTTAACTATTTTAAAAGATGAATTGTTTTTAAATTTTAACTTTTTTATATAATATTTTAATTATTTTTAATTTTTAATTTTGACTCCATTCCTAAAATTTATTTTTTTTATTTTTTATTTTTTAAAATTTTGTAGGCCAAATGTTACCCCATGTAATTATTACATTTCTTCCTTTCTGAAATATGGTTGGGGTTTTTAGAGAAAATAAAAGAGTTGAGTAATGTTAGATGGGTTGTCTTAATTTGCTTCCCATAAAGGGTAAATAGTAAGAAGCAAAGAAAAAGAAGAGCTGTGGCAGAAAGGAGATGGGTCATAGTTTTGCACCCTTTTCATTTTTTTTTTTTTCTTTTGTTGCCAAATGAAAAACAACAACAACAACAAATTCTTTATAATATATGAACCTATCTTGCAATGTTCATCTATTTCATGTAATTTAATTTGATTTGCTTATCTATGGATTGAATAACAAGAAAGGGAAAATGGGCAAAATTAGATATTGGTAGTGTTTAGTATAATAGTTATAAAAATTATATTTATTTTAATTGAATTTATATAAAAATTAAAGAAAATTTAATTTACATTGTTTGATATTTAAAAAAATCAAATGTAAATCAATATATTATCTATAATGTTAGTACATATTTCATATATATTGTCATACTTGTTAATATCATATATTATATGATTTTTATTATCGGTTAATCACTATTGAAATATTACTAATTTATTGGTAGGATTATTTAAAAAAACAAAAAGCTATTTTGAAGCCGTATATTTAAGTCACTCTAACATAAATAATTCATAAAGTAATCTCAACTTATTTTGTATTTTTTATTAAAAAATATCAACGTTAAAATAAAATGAAGTGTTGTGTATTAATATTTTTGTAATTGATTGTCGTATGTTATAAATATAAAAATTAACACGGTGGTTGTATCTTCTTTCTATGGAATTATTTGGGACCAATGATATTAAACAAATAATATTTTAATTATTATTGCATAAATTAAAAATAAAATAACAATAATAAATAGTAATAATGCATAAGATAATTGTCCTTAAATCCTAGTCATAGGACAAGGAACAATAACTTTGTAATAACACGTGCTCCAACCAAAATTTATATATATAGAAGATCTAACAAATGTGTATCAAGAAAGAAATAATGATTTTGAGTCAACTACGTACCTAAAATGCAATAATGAGACATTAACGTTTCCTTTACACATCATTAAGGTCAGGCACAACAAATTAGTCTATTATATATATATATATAATCACCACATAATGTTACCAAATATTGTTTCTGATTTATCAACTGAAAAATATACGCTTGGCCATGAATTTCAATTTATTTAAAAAAAAAAATTAATGGACTACAAAAGATCAAAAATATGTTTAGTTTTTTTTTTTTTTTTTTTTTTGTGTGTGTGTGTGTGTGTGTGTGTGTGTTAAGTTTACGATTATTATAAAATTAAATTATTAGTTATTAAGTCTAAATAAATAAGACGGTTAGTAAATATTAATGACATTTATTAATTCGAGACTAATTTTTGGTTAAAGCTTTCTGATTTTAAACTTGACTAATCAAAGAGCTTAACTCGATATGACTGTCTTGGTATCTCGACATTCACCCTGATTATCGAGGCAGTCCCTTTTCGATTACCGAGGCGACCCTACTTCTCTTCTAAAAAACAAGAATTAAGGATGGGACCTATTAATACGCTGTTCAAGTAACTGTTCAGACGTCCCGTCACGTTAGGTAACTCCGTGCACTGCAAATTACATGCACTCATTGTTACACCAGACCTAACGTAAAGGAGTGGTAAAAAGATTGACCCAATTACCATACTTACTCCTATCTAATCGAACTCGCGTTCTCAAATGCTCACACGTGCAGAGGCCCTATAAAAGGTGAAAGCAATGCATTTAGCAAGAGTTAGGATTTTTCTCCTTGGGCTGGACCTTATTTTTCTCT
>JAWDEX010000008.1:4909033-4936479 GCA_035221805.1 Trichilia hirta | reverse complement strand
TATTAAAGATAAAGAAGTAAGAATTGCTGAGAACTGAAGTCCAAATGGCTAGTGAACAGAGAATGGATGCTCAAAGTACAAAATAGGAAGAGAAAAGACAAAGTAAACGGTGGGTATTTCTAGGCAATTGCCCAGCACTCAAGCGTCACAAAGCTTTCGAAGAGTTACAAAATGAACAGTCAGAGAGGTGCCATATTTTATAACGTCGAAAAGATACCCTCAAACTTCGCGCCCTCTCAGTGGTGACCAACAGAATGATTACACATGGCCATGTAGCTCTTTATACAGAAACGGCTCATTTAAGTTCAGTCTTTTTGAAATACAATTAGTCAAAACCAAAACGGTTACATTCAATGAAGACCGTTGGTGACTAGTACTAGTATAATTTCTGGGTCAAAATTTTAAGTCATCTCCGCCTAAATAATCACTTTAAGTTTTCACTCTCACCTCGCGACAGCAAAAACATGGGAGACTTATGTTGATGACATTTATCGATCCAAGACTGATTCTTGGCTAAAGCTTCCTGACTCCAGACTTGACTAATCAAAGAGCTTAGCCCTATATGACTACCTCAGTATCTCAACACCCACCCTGATTACCGAGGCGGTCCCTTTCTGATTATCGAGGCAACCCTACGCCTCTTCTAAAAAATGGGAGTTAAGGATGGGACCTACTAATACGCTGTTCAAGTAACTGTTCAGGCATTCCATCATATTAGGTAGCTCCGTGCACGGTAAGTTACAGGCACTCATTATTACACCAGACCTAACATGAAGGAATAGTAAAAAGATTGATCCAACTACCATACCTACTCCTGTCTAATCGAACTCCGAATTAAATGTAGAATCACAAGTAGATAAGCTATCCGATTCGAATCGAATTAATGTAGAAACACAAGTAGATAAAATATCTGATCCGAGTCGAATTAATGTAGAATCACAAGTAGATAAATTATCCGATTCGAGTCGAATTAATGTAGAATCACAAGTAGATAAACTATCCGATCTGAGTCTAATAATGTAGAATCACAAGCAGATAAAGTATCTGATCTAAGTCGAATTAATATAGAAACACGAATGCGTTTTATATCAAAGGTAATAGGAATGCTAGCGTTATTATTGCACTGGAACAATCTAAAGTATAACATTTATCATGTTTCTAACTAGTTATATACAATCGTAATAATATGAAAGGAAAAAAAATGTCTAAACTAATATCGAGATGGTGATCAAAGGGTCTGTAATTTGCTTTAAGAAATGCAATCATTAGAGGTAGTATAGTTTCAATAACATGGCATTCCATGACTTCTTAACATTTTGCCCGTCGGGGTACTACAGCTTGTAGACTCTAGGTCATCTTATGTCTATAATTTGATATGGCCCTTTCTAGTTTGGGACCAATTCTCAGCCAGCTGAGCACTGGCTTTAGCCTTCTTGACAACCAGGTCTCCTACACAAAACTTTTGGGATCGGACATTATCATTGTAGTAATGAGCCACCTTTCTTTGGTATTCAGCTATTCTTATTGAGGCTAACTCTCGTTGTTCTTCCAGTAGATCTAGATCGAGTCGCCTTGAATACTCATTTTATAGTTCGTCAAAATATCAGACACAAAAACTCGAAGTTTCTATCTCAATAAGCATAATGATTTCAGCGTCGTAGGTGAGATTAAAAGGGGTTTTGCTTGTAGCTGTCTTTAGGGTCGTCCTTAGAGCCCAGAGAACCTATGACAACTCATCCACTCATGCCCCTTTATGGTCTCTAAGCTTCTTCTTCAGCAGCTATTTTATCAATTTATTGGTAGCCTTGACTTGTTCGTTGGACTTGGGGTGTGCAAGAGAGGCAAAGCATAAGTCAATTTGTAGCTGGCTGCTGAAACTTCGAAAATTAGAGTTGTCAAATTATTTTTTATTATCTGTTATTATTATCCTAAAAATGCCGAATCTATAAATCAAACAATTTTTTACAAATGTCGTGGTGTTCTTTTTGGTTATTGCGGCTAACAGCTCTGCTTCTATCCACTTCGTGAAATAGTCTATAACAACTATAGCGAACTTCATCTGGGCTTGCTCTGTGGGTAGTGGGCTAATCAAATTTAGTTTCTATTTTGCAAATAGTTAGGGGCTTGCCAAGGTGGTAAGTTTCTCTGGTGGTTAGCTAACTGCAGCATCGTACATCTGATAATCTTGGCAACTTCTAGTTGTTCTGACTATGTCTCTGAGTAGTATGGGCTAATAATATCTCTGTCTCAAAATTTTGTGAGCCAGGTCTCGTCCACTCCCGTGGTCGCTATAAGAACCCTCATAGACTTCTTTCAACACTAAATCTATGTCGTCTTTTCCCAGACATCTCGAATAGGGCAAACTATAGTCGTATCGATAAAGCACACCATTAATCATGCTATACAGAGCTACTTGATTTTTGATTTTACGAGCCTACTTTTTATCATCTGACAGCTTATCCTCTTATAAGTTTAGCTTTAAGAGAGTCATCCATAAAGAATCTTTCTACATAATAAGTACTTGTCCTGAGTTAACGTCCTTATTTATACTTTTTCTGGTCAATACGACTATAAGTATGAACTTGGGGGCCATTTTAAAAAAGGTAAACGTTAATTTAGACAGGGTGTCGGCTAGACCATTTTTTGTTCGGGGGATTTGTTCTGCCTTAAATTGGCAAAACCTCTTTACTTGTTCGCTAACCAGTGCAAGGTAACATTGGATATTCGCTTCGATTATACAGAACTAACCATTCACTTATTGTATCACCAATTGTGAGTCCCCCTGTACTTCTACGTTATCAGCATCTAGTAAAAGAGTCATTCATAAGTCAGTTAACAAGGCTTCATACTACGCCTCATTATTAGTAGTGGGAAACTCGAACTATAGTGCTCCCATAATTTCGTCACCTTGAAGACTTTTAAGAATAACCCTAGCTCCGGAGCCTTGGGCATTAGAGGTCTCGTTGGCAAAGATTTTTCAAGGATGAGTCATTTTGGACACTCGTATTTCTTCATCGCCTGCATCGTGAGGTCTTACAACTAGCAAGGTCTCTAAAATAGTGTGTTTAACGATAAAATCCACAAGAACTTGCTCTTTGATGGCTTTTTGTAGCTTGAAATTTATGTCGAATTCGCTTAGCTCGATGCATCATTTTACGAACCTTTCAGAAAGTTTGGTCAATGTAAAATTTGTCTTAAAGGTTGGTTAGTGAGGACGACAACTTGGTAGGCTTAGAAATATAGACACAACTTTCTCGTCGCGATAATCAAGGCTAGTGTAAGCTTCTCTGGGTTTGTGTACCTAGTTTTTGCAATAAAAAATGATCTACTCACATAATAAATTAGTTTTTGTATCTTATTCTTGTCTTTTTTGGTCAGGACAGCGCTGACAACGTGGTCACTGATAGCCAAATATAGGTAAAAAAATATCTCCAGACCTCGAGCTTATTAGCACAGGAATCGAGGTAAGACACTGCTTCAATTCCTAAAAATTATTCTCACACTCTGGCGTCTATTTTGCCATTCTTCCTTTCTTAATAAATTGAAAAAATCTGAGGCATTTATTCATCGCCCTGAAAATGAAACGATGGAGTGCAGTTACCTTTTTCGCTAAACTCTGTATCTCCTTCATCGTGGAAGGGGACTTTAACTTTAAGATTGCCTTTACTTTTTAAGGGTTTGCCTCTATGCCATACTCATTGACGATGAATTCCAAAACTTCTTCCGAGCTGACCCCGAAGGCACACTTCTCTTGGTTCAACTTTATATGATATTTTTTTAGGAGAGCAAAGGTTTCTTCTAGATGCTAGATGTGATCATGTCTTTCTTCAGACTTAGTTATCATGTCATCCACGTATACCTCCATGGATTAGCCGATGAGAGGTTTAAAAACCTAGTTAACTAAATGCTGAAAGGTGGCACTCGCATTTTTTAAACCGAATAGCATTACTCGGTAACAATACAACCCTTGATCAATGATGAATGAAGTCTTTTCCTTATCAAGAGGGTGTATGGCTACTTGATTGTACTCAAAAAAAGTATCCATAGAACTCAGGAGCTGATGTCCTACCATGGCATCTACCAGCTGATCAATTCGAGGTAAATGGAAGCTATCTTTTGAACACGCCTAGTTCAAGTTGGTAAAATTAACACACATTCTCTACTTTTCATTTGCCTTTTTCACCATGATCACATTAGTTACCCAATATAGAAAGCAAACCTCCCTGATAAACTAAACTTTTAGGAGTTTATCAACCTTTTCATTAATAGCTTGCCTCTTTGTTTGATTAAATATCCTTTTTTTTGGTCCTACAGGTTTGCTCATAGGCCATATTGCCAGCTTGTGTATGATGATTTGAGGGTCTATCCAGAGCATATCATTGTGGCTTCATGCAAATACGTCTTTATTTCGTCGCAGGCATTCTTTCATTATCTATGTCTCATTAGAGCTGAGGTAAGTGCCAACTCGGACAGTTTTTTGGTGGTCAAAATTATCTATGTTTATTTTTTTCATCTTTTATACATATTCAACAATGGGGTCGTCTTTGAACGGGGCCCGATTACCTTTCTGTTGACTTGCTCTAGCCTATTCTACTTCATCGTCGTTGGTGTTTTTATTTTTTAGGTCTCGACTTTTTTTAAGAATGTAATGAATGAGCTGAAAAAAGATTGGAAAACATGATTAGGCTTTCCTTTGACTTTCTCATACTATACTAACTTTATTTTTTACTTGGAACATGAGCTTAAGATAGTGAATGCTTTCTATTGCTTTAGCGACTCGAAGGAATGGTCGTTTCAGAATGATAGAATAAGGCATCAGTAAGTCTATTACCTGGAACTCGATCATGATAGTTTTTCATTATAGCTTGTCTCCCATGGTTACAGGTAACGACACCTTGCCTAGAAACGTGACACAAGATTCCTCGAAATCATGTAATGCGAACTCTAAATCCCCTAGCTTTACATCTTTTATTCCTAACACATCGAGGGTGTCTTTAAAAATAATGTTTGCCGAACTTCTCATATCAATGAGGATTCAGTTGACTTTTTTCTGTCTATTTTCATTGTGAGGCATCATCGTGAAAATAATACATGCCTACCTCGTTCGTATCGATAAATATTATTGGTACCAATGCGATCCTTATTTTTTTTGTCTCTCAAATATTCATGATATGGAAATCATTACTGGGGTCTAGCAATGTGTATTTTGAATAATTCTTTCTAGAATAGTTCGAACTCTCTGCTAAGGTGAGTTCGCATGATATCACTATAGTACTATGTTTCTTAATCTGGTCAGACTCCCCGCCCTCGGGGTTGGTCAATAGCTAATCTAGGTATCGATTCTTTGTCAAAGGATTAATTTGTTCTCTTAAATAAAAACAATCGTCAGTGCTATGCCCGTAATACCTATAGTAATCATAAAATTAGCTACCTGAAATGTTAGCCATATCAAACCTGATCGGGGTCGGCTCTGCTACGTAGAGTCCGTTGTTTTTTGCGTATCGCAAAGCTTGCGAGAAAAAATATTTAATTGAACGAAATTTCTTTTACCTGCCTAACCCACTTAGTATTGCTCCCTATCTGGGGCTAGTTTCTTAACTATGTTCCTTTGTCGGGGAGGCCGAAGGTGTCTATCGCCTCTGTCATTCTAGTTGGCACGTTCAAGATTCCTCGAGTCTCTCATCTAGAAAAGTTTTCTGTTATTTCGCTAGGGTCAGTTCACCCTTTCCTCCTGCTTTCTTAAGAATACCTTGTCCTCAATGTCTATTTTGTCAAAGAGCTCCTTTCAAGCAGCCTCGTATTTGGTGACGGATCACTTATTAATGGCGTACAATTCTCTCTCCACTCGGAGCCCCCTCTTCAATCCTTCCAATGCCAGTGAATGGTAAAAAGCCCCCAACTATATCACTTCTTCATGATATCTTGATATTAAATTCCGAAGACTCTCAATAGGGCCCTGCTGTAATAAGAGAAGGGCACTTACACTATGAACAGTTTTCACAGCGCCTCGAAACTCTTTCATAAAGCTTTGGCCTAATTGCCAAAAGCTCTTAACAATGCCTTTCGGAAGGCTTCTGAACCACACCCTGAGCTGTTCTTCCAACGTTAATGAGAATAATTGGCACATCTAAAGCTCGCTTAACCCTTGAATATGCATTATTTTTCTAAAAGTGTTCAGATGCAGTGTGAGGTCGATCTTCTTAGAGTAAGGTGCAATTTACGACATTTTAAACTTTTTGGGGATGGTTAGCTCTAGTATATTTCTGGTGAAAGGAGAATCACCGCAACTTTCTGTATCATATTTTTTGTCTGCACTCCTTATTAGACTCATCCTTGTTCCTCTAATTCTAATTTCCTCCAATATTTTCTTGACACAGGCTTCGGTCATCTGCGGGTCCGTAGGTCAAATACTGTAGTCTCAAGACCTAATCTTGTTAAGTTGAGATTGCAGGTCTATCGTGGTATGTCTGGGTCTGTTAAGGATTCTCAGGTTTATTTTGGAACTGTATAGAGTAGTAAACATCATCAGTTCATTACCAGCATGCATTATTATTTCGTCATGGGCATCTTCCTTGCCTTTTTCTTTTTATAGGCTGGTAAAGTGGGCGTTTTTTACAGTAGTTACCCTAGTTGAGTTCTAGGCTTTTCGGCCTCTCTTTCCTAAAAGATAATCAACCCTTACCTTTGAGGTTTTTGGCACAATTTAGTGCTTTCCTTCATACTCTTGTTGTCAAACCAATACTCTCAACCTTGCCGCTTTTTTTTTTAGCAGTTAATTTTTGCGTTCCAGTTCAATAATCTTTCGATTATTAGTCTCCTTTACACTTCTTAGTTTCATTTGCCCTCATTTCATCTGCTAGGACTCACATCTTTAAGTCTTAACAGTGGCTCAACTGGTCGGATCATCAACGAGTTAAGCTTGTATCTCATTCTTATCTGACGACTCTATAGTAGTTCCCTTTTTGCTAGTGTAAGGAGGATCCCTATCTTTTTCTTTCTACACTTTCTTAAAATGTCGATTGCGGGTATTTTTTGTCATACCTATACGAAATACCTTTCAAGCTTCCTGTTCAGGCTTTTAGTTTGTTTTTCATAGACGGCGCTAACTGTTAATGTCCAAATTTTCTAGGGATAGAGAGCTCAACGCATCACACAGATTTTACTATTGTGATCGACGTAGAACCTCCTCAAAAACTATCTGAAATCACAAGAAAATGAGCTAGGAGTGAAGCTAGATTACTGACAAATAAACTCTGATGCTTAAGTCAGTGGATTATTCGGGGGCCAAGTGAAAAGAGAGAAAGTATGTGTTTGAGTATTTTTATTGATCTGGGAGGCTGGGCTCGGGAGATATTTGTGAGTGCAATCTCTCTCTCTTAACTGTTAAAAGATGGCCCCCTTAAGAAATTTCCTCGAAAAGAATCCTTCTTCGTGTATTGCTTTCATCCTTTATAGGGCCTCTGCACGTGTGAGCATCGGAGAATATAAGTTTGATTAGACAAGAGTAGGTATAGTAGTTAGGTTAATCTTTTTACCACTCCTTCATGTTAGGTCTGGAGTAATAATGAGTGCCTGCAACTTGTAGGGCATAGTACACCCTAACATAATGGAACGCTTGAACAGTTACTTAAGCAGCTTATCTGTCGGTCCCATCCACAATTTCTATTTTTGAAATAGAGGTATTGGGTCACCTCGATAATCAAGACAGTTGTCGAGATACCGAGACGATCAGAACTGGGTCAAGTCTCCTGCTTAGTAACGGTTAGGATCAAAAATTTTAGTTGAACATGTCTCGGATCGGTAAAAGTCATCAATATATATATTTAAGGATATATAAAGAAGCATTGCAAATATTTGTTGTATTGTCTGTTAAATTTTTTTTTTCAAAATAAAATTACTTAATAGTTATAGCAACTGTTTAAGATTTTTTTTTTTAATGAATAATAGTGGCAACTCTCATGTTCTACTATTCATCAATAGTGTAATAATTCTTTTACTCGTAATTGCTTTTTGTTGATGTTATTGTTGGTCTTCTTTTTGATATGTTAGTTGAAAGTATTGTTTTCGCATTATTATAGCTTCTATGATAATGGACTTAGAATCTTATATGTTACGGACCCTTGGCTTTCATTAACTAGGAAGAGCTTTCTCACCTGCTATAGGTTAAGATTCATTAACTGAGACTAAGTTTTTATGGCATTTATTAATGGATCATCGAAGTCTTAATTAGCCGTCGCATTAGAGTCCCCTTTGATTTTGTCTACTCTAAATATAATCCCCCTGGGAGAACAAACAACTCCATCAAGACATCAACTGACCCATGGAGAGTGGAGACAAATAAGAGAAGAAACGTATATATTTAATGGTAAGAGCTGCTGAGAGATATGCTGCTTTTATTATATTTGATTAATGGACTGAGTTATCTCGTTAAAAGATTGGATTGTATTAATCAATATATTGCAAAATTTTAATGAAGTACTACTATGTTCACATATTTGCGATAAAACACTAATTTGATAAAATATATTTTATGGTAAAAAATAATAAAAATAGTTTGGGCTCAAAAAGACGATGTAGAGCAGGGATGGCACATTGGTTATGTTGGGCTAACATGACGCGTGCATAATAATTGTGTTGGGCTGGGTTTAACATAAAAGAGGAAGCCCGACATAGCCTATAAAGCATGCTCTATATGAACTAGTTGTCGGACATAAAAAATTATTATTTTAATAATTTTATATTTAAAAATTATAAGTTAAATAATTAATTTAAATTATCTAAAATTGACAAAAGTAGTAATTGACTTATTAGATTAAAATAATAATATAAAAAATAATAATGTATTTAATAAATTACAAATTTATAAAATTATTTATTAAATTAAAATTTTAAAATTGAAATAATAATTAAGAACAATACATTTATAACAATTAAAATTTAGTTTATTGACAAATAAATAAATAATGATAATTAATTATATTTTTATTATATTTATATTTATAAGTCTAACTTAGGTGCTTAATTTAGTATTATAATAGATAATCGTATTGATTATCAATTGATACAAATTAAATGTAAAATTATTAAAATATAATCTGCGATGATTAATTATATTTAATTATAAATAAAATAATACAAAGACATTAACATATATAATTATTTACGTAAATATACAAAAATTTACGTAAAATTTGAATAATCATAAAATAATAGAATAATATATTAAATTTATTACTAATTTGTATAAATATTTTTTATTATTTTTATTAATAAAAAAATATAGTAATTTAATATTGTATTTAAAATTTAATGCATAATAATTAATAGATAACTAATTATAACTTAATTAAGTGCTTTAATTTTTAAATATTCATAATGGTAATTGGTTAATTTACATATAAAATTACAAATACATATAATATATTATATATTAACATTAAGTTCTATTTGTTATTAAATTACATTGAATAAAAATTGATTTAATTGAAATTAATTAAATCTAAACTTTAATTTAAATTTATATTTTGTTGTATACTATAAATATACATTAGTTTTGATTCTTTATTATTAGGAATTGAATTTGTTAATATTAATTAAAATTTAACAGAAATATAATCTACATTTATACAATCTTAAAATGAAAAATAAATAGATTAAAATTTTAACTTAAAAAATTATATATATATATATAATGACGGGACCGGTCTGTGAAAATGAACCCGTGGACTGGCCTTGGAATGGTTTGTAACGGTTACAAATTGTGTCACTAAACTTGGGTCTTGTTTTGGACACATATCAAACATAGCATATGGACTTAATCTATCGGCTCAGCTTGACTCAACACACTAAATAGATCGAGTTATTCCGGGCTTAACTGTTTATATGCTGATCTGGTCCATTTGCATCTCCAATGTAGAGTTCAATTTCTTTGGTGTTATAAATTTATGATTCAAACTGAGTGCAATAGAATTTATAAGATATTCTTAATTATTCGTACATAGAGTCAAATTTTTTTTTTTATTGTATTAAAATCCAATTTTCTCGTCATTTACGAATTAAATTCAATCTAGATACATAAAAAAAATAATGAAAAATAAAATACAACATCATCAAATTTATGTTGTTTGTTTTTTGAAACCAGTATCACGGGAAATGCTCAATAAATAACTGTCTGTCTCAAATAACGAGTGATTAATAAGATATTTTATTATCAAATAAATAGGTATGAGAAATAAGAGAAATTTCATGTTAACATAGAAAACTTTTAGTGTTTTGAAAGAGAGAAAAAAAGGAGACGGTAAATTTTTAAATATTTTGTATATTTATCCTATTTAATGTCAAAAATAATTATTATTTGTTTTTAATTTTTTTGAGCAACTTTGTTTTTTCACTTTTACTTTTAGAAAGTCTTTTATTTTCTGTGTATATCTTCAACAACCACAGCATACAACAAATATCAACACTCTCATTTTAAATTCATTTAATTTAAATTGGTATTTTATCCATCATAATTAATACGAGAAAATATTGACAATAATTAATATTATGCTTCTTATTTGTAAAAATAAATATATAACAAGAAACTTATCCTACCTAAAACAAAGTCGAGTTTTAATTGTTTCAGTTGATCTGTAATAATAAGATGAACTGTTACTCATCAATTGTAGGCTTTATGTAATTGTAAATATATTTAATTTATTTTTTCGTTAATTTTTTTAACAATCAAATAATTTTATTCTGACTTTAAAAATGGTATTAGAGTTTCAAGGATTATTTTTTTTTATTTTAATAAATATTAGGCACTAAATGTTATTTTGCAATGCTACACTTAAAACCTTGAATACACGTGTCTTCAGTGAAATTTCAGCGAAATGAAATCTCATTTCGGATCATTTCTGTTACTACAGCCGTACAATTTGCCGACGAAACAACAAAAATTATACTACTACGCATGGTATCTTCAAAACCCGGTCCCGTCCCTAACACTTCTCACTATTGTATACTCTAAACGCAGCAGATTCTATTCACAACTCCACGTGTCAAGCAACGATAGGATTAAACTGTACAGTGCTCAATAGGCTCACCCTAGCCAGCGCACCGCTCATACCACGTGCAACCCGTCGTTAGCCGTAGTCTGAGAACGCGCTGTCTTTTCCCGAGCATCTCTCTTCATTTTCCTATCCAAAAACTGATCATTACCCTCCTTTTCTCTTTCTTTGGTCTTTCCTCTGTCGTCTTTAGTCTTCACCTTCTTTTTCTTTAGAAAAGCTAAGCACCATCTCTCTTTTTCGGCTCCTCTTTTCTTAAAGTTCCAGTCAATCAGGTGTGAAAAATGCTTTTATCAAAGCATTTCTTTGAACTTCAAAAGCATTTCTTTGTGTTTCTGTTTTGCAGGTTGTGAATCTGTTTAACAATGGCGTCGCCGAGCTCGTTCAGGAATGCACTCAAAAGGCCGTTGGGGGAAGACGGTGTATCCAGGAGTGTAGACAAGGCTTACAAGTTCAAAATCTTATTACCTAACGGAAGTACAGTAGACTTAACTTTGAGAGATACGAGAGATCAAATGCCATTTGAAGAATTTATAAAGCAGATAAAAGATGTATATTCTGAGACATTGAGACGATGCGATTTGTTGAAGTCCAAAAGGCCTATCAAATGGAAAGACGGGTGCTTGTATGTTGAAGATGCAAACATGAGCATAATAAGAAAAGTAATAGATTTTCAAATGTTTAAGCCGCATAAGTGCCATATATTGAAGCTCTATGTGAGTTTCTGTTGGTTATGTTAATGTTTATGCTATGGTTGGTTTCTGCGTTTTGCCTGTTGAATGATGTGTTTTTTATTATATATCTTAATCAGGATGGGGCTAATGAGATAGCTGATACTTTTGAGGTTTGTTCTCAGTTATGAGCAATTTTGTGTAGTTGGTTATTTGTTTTATGTTGTGTATACTGAATGCAGATAATGTAATCAGTTTTGTAATAGACTTGTTTTGTTTTCAGAACATGTGGGATTTGACTCCAGATACTGATTTGTTGATGGAGCTGCCGGAAGATTACACTTTTGAAACTGCTCTTGCAGATTTAATTGTACGATGTTTGATATAGTTGAGAAAATGGAAATCTTTGTACTTTTTGCTGTATTTTTGTGTTCGTTTAGGAATTTAGACTCTGTTGCTTGTTTGACAGGATAATTCCTTGCAAGCTATATGGTCTAATTGTAAGAATGACAGGAGATTGATTAGGTATGACTTTGTTGTGCTTTTGGTATTGTTGCTTCATGTCTATTTATATTTATTGTGTGTTTTTGTTTGACTTTTATCTTATTAACTGTATTTTCCATTTTGCCAATTGCTTTTATTTTTATGTTTTGCTAAGTCATGAACGGAAATGGTTTACGGTCAAACCGGCCCACTGAACATGCAAATGAAGCGCTTTTATGGGAATTGGAATCATTGCATGTTCTCCATAGTATATCCGTCTACTATTGTTTATGTATTCTCATTTGATTGTGAAGGCAGCAAGCACTGACCTCGGTTTTCTGGCTCTGCAGAATTCTTTTTAAGATTCTTCATATTTAAAAATTTTTTCTGAACATCATATATCCATCCTATCATTGGAAGTATGCCAATGAAATTTATTCGGTTCCACCTGGATAGTAAATACTCTTTGGTTCAAGACAAATATATCAATGGGCTCAATACTGTACTTAGAGTTTGTCCATTTTGTTGAGGGTCTCTTTCAGTTGAAGCATTGGCTTTTTCAGCACATTTATTTCAACTGTAAAATAAATCTTATTGTCTTTCAATTCAATTGGCATTCCTGGATTTTTGATACTTGCTTGTCAGTTAATTGCTATAGTTGTTATGACCTCGCTAGTATCTCTTAGACAACATTGCTTGGTAAAGGATGATTATTTTAATGTATTTGCAGTGTTGATATTGCCGAGGATAGGATTTCAATTTTTGACACTGGCCCGGGAATGGATGGCACCGATGAAAATTCTATTGTCAAGTGGTATGTGCAGAATTTTTTCCTTATAATCAAGCTAAGTTGTTTTGTAGGCACAGGACAAAACATAGAGTAGAAGTGACTTTCAGTTTCATATACCAAGAGACTAGGAAAAGAAAATTTTTTAACAGCCATCAGAAAAGGATTCTAGAAATATGAACATAGTTTATAACCCAAAACCAAACTCTAACAAACCCCCTCACCCTGCCTCCCACAATGCATTTTAAGAAAAGGAAAATGAAGCCTTGGCCACAAAGAATATCTTCCGCTCAGTGTAGGCAACTGGTCTAAGAATTTTTTGAGTTACTATGTTATTGGGGCTTGGTCGAGTTGTTTGCAGTAGTATGAGCAAGCCACTTTCTTTTGTGCCCTTCCATGTTTGAGTCCATGGATTTGGGGTGCATGAAAAAGGCTAGTATACAGTACATAAGCACTTAATATTCTTTTTTTTTTTTGGTGGTAGTAGTTTATGTTTCTATTTTAATTATACGAATGCAATTTTGGAATAATAATTGCCTTGAAATGTGAGAAATATTTGTTCTTCCATGTCAAATTGTTGACTGCTTTATTTATTTGAGGTTTTCAAGATTTTCTTCTTTTGCCTACTTCTGTAATGGATTATATGTCTGTTCTTTATTTTAGGGGAAAGATCGGTGCCTCACTTCATAGAGCTTCCAAAGTCAAGGCAATAGGGAACAAACCTCCTTATTTGATGGTAGATTTAATCTTATGTAAATCATTGTAGTTTGCCCTTATATATATGTTGTGTATAATTTATTTATTTTTTGTACAAAAATTATGCAGTCTCTCTGCCATTTTGCCATATTTGCAATATTGTTTTGATATAAGTCATATTCTCTAGTAGTAGCCTTTACTCTTGTAATGGTTACAAGTCATTCTTTCTGTTAAAATGCAGCCACTTTTTGGCATGTTTGGATACGGAGGACCTGTTGCATCGATGCATCTAGGAAGGTATGACCTCTCTGGGCCCCTTTTTTGCTCTCTTTGTTTCCACTGACTCAGTAGGTGTACCTATGAGGTAGTGACTTGGATTGAGTTTTCATTTATCAAAATTGTACTGGCTGCTGGTAGGGTTGCTTTAGTTTCTTCAAAGACGAAAGAGTGTAAGAAAGTCTATACATTGCATTTTGAGAAAGAGGCTTTAATCAAGCATTCTGATTCTGAACTTACATGGAGGGTAACTATTTTTTTTAGACATACTATTTTCGTAATTAAAGATTTTAGTTTCTTTTGCTTACCTCTAGAAAGCAACATACCCTCTAAATTTGTGTTTATTATTTAATATTAGACTAAAGGTGGCATCAGGGCTCCTTCAGAAGATGAAATAGTGAAATCACCTCATGGAAGTTTTACGAAGGTATGCCAGACTAGAGATACAATTGTCTGCTTGAGATAGCAATCAGCTTCACAATAGTAAATCATATGACATGAAAATTGCAGTTAACGAGAATCTTGGCATTTTTGATATCTGTTCTGTTCAGCTTGTAGTTACTGGTGCCAGTAGGTTTTTAAATGGTTGGTCCTTAAGTTGGAATAGTTGAAGTGTGTATGTCCTCTTGGTTAGTTAATTGAAGCCTCTTGAAATTGGTATGCTATATTTGAATTGGTTTCTCCCCTGACCATAAGTGCTTAAATAATCAGGCAATGTGTCTCTGCTATTGTTCTTCATCATCATTTTTCCTCCATTCTGGTTGATCATATTATACTTGTGTAAATTGCTTAATTTTGCAAACTTATACAGGTGGAGATATTGGAGGCAAAACTAAAAGGCCTGGACATATTTCAACTCCAATGCAGATTAAAGGATATCTATTTCCCATATATTCAGGTGTATTTGCGTTAACTTATCATTGCTATGGTGCTAATTTGCTGTTTCATGGATGCATGCAAGTGTAATTATGGAAAGTATTTACCACGTTTATAAATTTGTGTAATCTTATGCCTAAGATGATTATTAGTAACAATACAGGAATTTCAAGTGAAACGTTGCATGTATGAAAATATGGTAATCAGTGGGTGATATTAAGATTAGTTTATTCATTCAATTGATAATATTTGGGACATTACTTTGACGGTGGAAGAGCTCATACAACACTATATAAGCCTTCCAGCCAGAGTTTCTGCATGCTGGCGTTATATGTTTTAACTTGTGTGCATGCATATGGCATTGGCTTTACGATAAGAATACTTCTTTTTCTTTTGTTTTGTTTACATTTTCTTTGCTCCAAATGCACTTATTGCTGCTTTATTTTTCCCTTTGATCACAAAAAAAATTGCTACCTGAATGAAATACAAGTGATTGTGAACACTGCCAATATGAAAACAGTTAGACTTTTCAGATTTATTATGTCTAATTTATGATTTTATTGATGTACAGTGTGATGAAGTTTCCAGTACAGGGAAGACTACCAGACCAATTGAGTTCCAGGTTTAACATTTTATTTTTTTGTTTCTATGCAACTCTTTTTTTCTCCCAAGCCTCAAACGGTTTGATGTCAATACATCGAAGTGCCAGAATTTTCAGTAGTAAATTTTAAAAGTCCGGATAATGTATTTTGTGTCTTGCAGGTTAATGGTGTTGATTTAGCAGAAGTTGAAGGTGGTGAAGTTGCAATAACCAACTTGCATTCTTGCAATGGTCCTGATTTTGTTTTAGAGCTTCATTTTTCCCTAATAAAAGGCAGTGGTATTACCAAAAGTCCTGGTAGCAGCAACAATTTCTTTCATTGATGTGATTAGCAGTACCATATTTGCTGCCATCAAACTTCAATCTCTGAATAATTTTCTATGTTCTAAGAATTGGAATTGGATTTTGTTAGGTTCTGGGTCATTGCAAGAGGCAAATGCGCGCCTGAAGTTTGTTTATTATCCTGTTAAAGAGGTACGGGCCACTTTCACAGCACAAAATTTTTCTTTTCTAGAAAACTCTGATATTATCTTGTCAAAAAAGAAAAATTCTAAAATTGTTTAATACAGGGGAGAGAGAGCTTCGAGATAATTTTGGATAACTTAAAATCAGAAGAATGCAGAGTTACTGAAAACTATGAAAATTTTAGTCGTGTCTCTATCCGTCGGCTTGGTCGTCTACTTCCAGATGCTCGCTGGGTATGTTTTGAATTTGACCAGTCAAAAGAAATTCACAAATCTATGGGAAAGTACAGTTGGTTTAGCTACATGATCACTCACAATATCATATCACATGAAACAAAATGAATTCTGTCAAAGAATGCTCCATAACCAAGGTTTAAGTGAACACAGATATGTGATCACTCTGTTTTCTCTAATGTTGTGAGATCAAATTTCTAACAATATTACACTGTAGTATCATTCACACTGTGAACTTCAGCTGTACAACACTGTAGTATCAATCTTATTGTGAATGTCATCTCAACAGCACGGCAGTTCTTAGTTTAGCTTTACCTTTGTATATCTAGCCACATCTTGCTGTGATTTGGCTGCTTCTTTATGTGGCTCTAGAATTTTCATTATTTTCTGCTGGTTAATGGTTAAATCCTTTGAGTAATATTTGTCATTTCTGCTTCAAATCAGGCATGGCTCCCTTTTATGGATTTGAGGCAGAAGAAAGGAGAAAAAGCTCACTTGTTGAAGAAGTTTTGCTTCAGAGTAAAATGCTTCATTGGTAGGGCAGTTGCATTTTGTGATGAGTCACTTCACATTCACCTTCTAGTCATTGCGTTGTAGTTTGTTTTTATTTTGTACTATCATATGCTCAGCTAACATCATTTGGTTGTAGACACTGATGCCGGTTTCAATCCAACGCCTGCTAAGGTAAGGAATGCTTTGTAATTGGAATGTGTGTGCACTGTATGTCAATTTTCCAATTTTTCAATAGCATACAGCAATCTTTCTTTGTTACAGTTATTTTGACTTTGATGCTAGGGTGTCGTCATCAATGTTAGTCTTCTTTTGGCAAATTGGTATTTCGAGTGCTTTCTCTGTATGTGTGTGTGCGCATATAATTATGGAACAAAAATAATTCTATAAAAATTAAAATATACTCCTAGGCCCCAGTTAGCATGTATGTCTGATGATCTTTTATTTATCACTCAGATCTTGGTTGTAGATTATGCAAATTGAAAGAAAAATAAATCAAACGTTAGTTTTTGGTTTCAATAAATGCGATTTGCAATTGCTTTTAGTTCAGCCTTTTTCCTAATAATAATGATGATGTCAACAGACGGACCTAGCACCCAAGAATCCATTCACTATAGCTCTGAAGAATTTTGGCATAAAGAATTTCAAGGAAGAAAAGGGTAACATTTCCTTTGAAGTTGTATATATGGAACTAGTTATAATCAGCTTATTTTCACTCCTTGGTTATCTTCTCACTGAAATTTCAAAATGTCCAGATGTCAATATTGAAACTTATAGAAATGGAAAACCTTTAACTCCCTTGCAACTGGAGAAGGAATATCAAGACTGGCTTCTGCAAATGCATGATCATTATGATGAAGTAGATTGTGGAGTGGATGAACCAATTCTTATAGTCAGCTCCCAAAACAAAACGTCACTGGGCATTTCATCTGATGGTTGGCTGGATTGAATTTTTTTCTTTTCTGAAAT
The DNA here is from genome assembly GCA_035221805.1 of Trichilia hirta. Lineage (NCBI taxonomy): Eukaryota > Viridiplantae > Streptophyta > Magnoliopsida > Sapindales > Meliaceae > Trichilia > Trichilia hirta. Next base: position 4,918,864 of record JAWDEX010000008.1, on the reverse strand, counting down.
TTTTATATACGTATATTATATGGAATTATCATCCATTTATAGTTTTATAAGTTTGTATATATTAAATTGACATACGTCTTTTTGAATTATTTTATCTTTGATTTGCTGGTTCACATTCTGCTTCTATCTGATGCTATTGAGTCATATTTTATGTTATTTTCAACTGCAGTTGCAAGGGCTCATAAAGTACTGACAAGGAAGGGAAAAATATGGAAATCTGGCCAAAAGGTCAAACTTCTTAAAGGGGCATGTGCTGGAATTCATAACCACAACGTCTACGCAACGTTGGAGTATTTTCTAATTGAAGGATTTCAAGGGGATACTGGTGGTAAGTAATGTTTTCCATACTCTTTAACTCATTGAGGTTGATTTACTTTGGTTTAGTTATTGATAATAAAAAATACATATAATTGACATATCTACACAACTCAATCTTGTTTTCAATTTGATGAACCTAACCTTTCTTTGTTTTCTGTCTACTAGGAGAAGCTCGAATTATATGCAGGTATGTTATTTCATGCGTTCAAGTTCTATTTTTATTGTGTGAATTTAATTCTTATTCTATTTTTGACTTTATTTCTGTTCTCATTTTGTGTTTGAAAGGCCACTAAGTGTCCCAGATAAGAAAGGCTGTGTCCTTGAATTGAAGGATGGGTATGCCAGTTTAGATGTTGGTAACTCCTTATCTGTACCCATTGGGGTTATTGATTCTGGAAAGGTTTGCCTTTTGGTTTTGTTTTTCCCTTGCTGCATACATGTCTCTTTCTTTTAGCTGTGAAACTGTCACAAGAAATTGACCAATTTGCTGATTATTTGTTTATGGACACAGTGTGTATCTATCAACAACAATGATTGGGATCGGCAATTCGAGAAACACCATCAGAAGTCTCCATCCAAAATTGAGTTGTTGAATGCAACTGAATGTCGGGAGTTGGAGGTTGATGGGGTATGTATCGACCTATCTTTCTTTCTCTGTCTAGGAGAGAACAATGAAAATGTTATCTGGAAATTCCCAAATATTGGAACATCATGCTTTAAGTTTTCAAAACATTATATATATCTATTATGTGCCAGCATATATGTGTTTGTAGCTATTCCCCTTTTCTTTTGGTACTTGTCTGGAGCACCAACATTTCAAACCCTTTCTCACTCTTCCCTTCTAAGATTAATTAATCTCAAATAATCTTGTGTCAGGCATTACCTAGCCTTGCCATTGCTGGGCAAATTCCACCTGCAGAAATTGTGGCTGTTGTTCGACCTGCCAGTTTTATTTCTTCTACTTCTAGTGCTTCGAATAATTTGGATCAGAAGTACATTGTCAAGGATATTTTAGAGATGGTCATGGAAGTCAAGTTTACATCTAAAGATAATAATTGCGAAGATGCTCAAAATCTTTACACAGCTCGTGTGGGCCCGTCTTCTCGGAAAGGATATCGAGGTTTATATATATTTGAATTGGGATGCAGGTTCCCTGGATTATTTCAGAAGGCTGGGGCATATAAATTTTCATTCTTTATTGTCAGTGCTAAGGAGTCCCTTATCTTTTTTCTACTGTGTAATACAATCTGATCTGATTTTTCCTTTGGTTTTTGATCATCTGACATGTAATTTTGTGTGTCAGGCTGAGTCTAAGTGTGATAGTTGTGAGAAAAAGGTGCCAGTTAAGGGATCTCCTGAGGTTGGGAAGTGGAAACTTTTGAGTAGTAGACAGAGTCAAGAGTTAAGTGTTAGGTAATTGAGATTTTTACAGATCAGGCTCATTAATTTGCCATTCATGGCAAGCGGTTTTAATCTTTGTATTTTTTACCAAACATTTCTGATTGCTTTGGAGGGATATAATGGCTTCTATCATTTTTTCCTTAAGCTAGCAGTCTAGTAATGTCATAAAGTTAACAACCAATTTCTTTTCTGTCTTTCTCATGAAATGATCACTTTGTGCAGAATTGGTACGTTTTTTCCCCCTCTGTCTATTGCATGCTATGACATCTATGGTAATCGGATACCGTTCAAGTGTATCCCACAAATCGTGGTCAAACTAAGTAGAGGGAAGACTATACTTGTCCGTGTAGACAAGTTCAAGACTTACCTTTTAGATGATAAATTGACACTAATTATTAAGGTCAGAATCACACACTTGTTTTTTATTATACCCTTTGAAGACTTGTATGCTATTTACATAAATAGAGATAATATGCCTTTTGTGTCGATTAACTCTTTGTCAGAGTTTCTGTAATTCTATAGGATATTACGATTGAAAGTTCTGAGTTGGACAAGATTCGGCCACATTATAAAGCCACCATGGTGATATCTGCACAAAAAAAATTGATATCAGTATCTATTCCATGCCAAGGTATTATGGTCTCTTTGCCATAACTGCTGGCAGAGGCATAGATATAAGAACCTTGTCGTATCATTTCTTTTCTAATATCATTTTGGCTTTATGCTTATATGTGTTTATATATATTTGTATGAATCAGTTACTCCAGGATCCTTAAAGCATGCTGTAGTCCAACCACCCAAATTGGAAAGTAACTTGCTTCCGGGTTCTGTAGTTAAGCTGCTCAAATTTGAGGTATTTTGGGGATGATACTGTTTACATAGCTAGACTGATTTCGGCATGTTTATTTCCTTTCTTTTTTTTGATTTGCATGGTTGAGAAACCACTAATCGCAAATGCTGAAGCTCAAGGAAGAATCTAACAATAGTCTTTAAATGACTTGTAAAGCTGACTTTATACATCAGCTTTACAAGATCTGTAAAACTGATTGCTCTTTAATGTTTGACCATGGAAAAATTGTGTGGCAGCTAGAATGATTATTGTCATACTGGTTAACAAGTTCTGTTTGTTGATTGGTTCCAGATGTTTGATGCATATGGTAATCATGTTGAAAAAGGTTTGGAGGTTGAATTTAGTATTGATGGATTTTGCTTTGAAGACCGATTGGGCTTAAGGCGCAAGGTCAGTACTTTCATTTATTTCTATCTTATTATTTTGCGTCCTGTATGAGGAAAGAATACTGCATTTTGTACCAATGATTTATTTCTCTTCTTTGCATTGATTTCATGAGTCTTATCATCTGTACTAGTGAGCTGATTTTGCAAATATGAAGAAAAGCTAGTTGGCTTGATTAAACTAAATGATAGATACAATTCTTTAGGACTCTGCTATTTTTAAGTCAATTAAAGATGGGCTGGTTGCAAACCTTGCGTCTCCAGTTTTAATTGCATGTCTTTGTAAGACAATTAAAAAGAGGCACAAATCTTTAAGATTATCTTTTATGTTGCAATCATGGTTTGCATGTAATAACTGCAAATTGTGTTTTAAACCACTTGTCAACGATTGTCTCATCCTATTATATACAGTCCCATTTTGCCTATTTTTTTATAAGCTTACATGAATACAAATATTTGTAACTCAGTGTCTTCAAAAACTCAAGGAGAAACTTCTGTTCAGCATGTAAAATAAACACAACCACCACAAGTTGACAACAAATATGACATTATAATTTAATTTATTAACAATATTGGAAAGATTTGAATTGATTAAACTGGCTAATTTCCACTTTGACCTAAAAGTTTAAGCTATTAGATAAGGGCTCAAGAATATTGTTTTAAGCTCAAACATCTGGTTTTCTTAAATGACATTTTTGAAATGGACGATATTTTTCTTTTGATTTATCTGACATCTTCAACATGATGGGCTTATTAAGTGTAGTTGGACTTTGAGGCACTGTTTTGTTGGGAGTTCCCATTGTAGCTTTTTTAGATGAATTGAATGTTCTGACAGGCTATATTTTACACACAGGTGGATGAAGATGGATGGATTGACCTTAGTGGCCTATTGAGAGTAACGGCTGGTTATGGGAAAAATGGTATGCACATTTATCTGATTGTGTCTTCCCTTAATTTGTTGACCATGTACGTGCAGGCAGAAAAGCAAATGGCACTGCTTTGTTTACAGTCTTAATGCTCCTACCATGAAATTGTAGCATGCATTGTAAAAGCTTATGTTAGTGTATTGATTCACTTATTCCACTTAAATATTTTTGATCATCTGCTGTCTAGAGATTTCATTCTAACTTGTCCTCCTTTGCAGTATCACTTTCTGTTTCGTGCGATAATGAAGTTTTATTCAGACAAGAGTTTCAAACTGAGAAAAGGCAGCTGAGAATCGTATCAGGGGTTTGCATGCTTTACTTTTGTCACCAATTTTTTCCATCATTATTTTATATGACATTTCTTAATGGAGTTTACTGACAGGTACCCAAATGCTGTACTGCTGGTTCTCAGCTGGAGGATATAATTTTTGAAATTGTTGATTCTAACGGTGATGTGGACGTATCTATCCATGATGACGAAAAAAGTGGGCGGTCGCATACTCTTACAATAAAGTCAAAGTTAATTAGCTCAGAGGAGGATTTGATTTGTTATGCTTTCAGACAAGGGCGATGCACTGTTCCTGCTGTTTCTGTTCCTCAGAATGAGGGGTGCTTTTGCTTTGTAGCTGCTCACTCTCAATACAGAGAGCTATATCTAAGCATCAAGGTTTCAACAAACTTTGTCGTCATTTTTGAACAATCAGTCTGCATCAGTAATTGTTAATCTGTTTGTACAGGTTCCAGTCTTGCAAGCACCGAAAGTGGAATCTGATGAGATTCAAACCCCATCTTCTGATGGAAATGTTTTTCTCCTTGAGGGTCCGTCACCCAGTCGACTTGTAGGAAATCAGATGTTGTCCATCATGAAAAATGTAAAGGTATAGCAAATCTATCCATACAAGATGTAAAATCCATTTAAGATTTTGGTCAAGGTATGTTCTTGGATTATTTTTTCCCAGCTTGGGATTCATTTCACTGATTTTGGAAGCCTGTGTCAAACAAAGTCTTCTCAACCTCTCAAAATTCACTTATCTATGTGGTTATTGCTTATTTTCTGCTTTTAAGTTTGACAGTCATGTCAGTTGTGGTCAAGATCACTACTTAGATGGTTGTCACTTGTCAAGCGTTGGTAATTGGTTTCAGAGTTTTGAGTTTTTGTACATGGGCTACGTTCCTTGCAGGAACACGAGGATGAAATCTGCAAATATGGTTTACGCATTGGGAATTATGAGAAGGCACTGCAATTGCTTGACGATAAGAAGGCAAAAACTGAGCATGTCCTGTTTGGGTTGCAAGGTTTAAACTTAAAAGTTGTTTTTGTTCATTAAAAATGCCAATCAAAATGATGAAAATGAATCTTATCTTGTATTCGCAAATATTACAGTCAGTATAGACTTAGAAAACCTTGATTGTATTACTCTCAGTGTTGTTGGCTAGCATGGTAGGTTGAAGAACAAACATATTTAAGCTTGTAGGCTTCTGTTGTTCTATGTAGCAGCCTAGGTACTAGTCATCCTCTGTAGTGCTCAAAAGTATGTCATTACAAATTTGATGGACTTGGAATATTTAATATGGAACATTACAGGAAATAATTTAAATGCAATGGTTTTGAAGATTGTCTATGTTAGGCTGCTGTCATTTGCTCGGAGGTACAATAAGAAAAATTGGTGTGTCAGATGAATATGGAATGCACAGACTCTGTACTTTAAAGAAAGTACATCTAATTATATTTGGGATTTTTTCTTGTCATTCTGTTGGTGGTTTAACATGCTATTCTGTTAAAATGAAAAAAAGGATATGGAAGGCTTAACTTGGATGTGTTGTTGACTTTTTGCCAGCTTCAGTTGAACCTCGTATTTTGTATGATCCAAATTGTCTGTTGACAAGAGAGGAAATGATAAACCGGATTGAAAGCAGAGATCAATCTGCTGCTGCTGTTCTCTGTTGTTTTACCAAGGAGGTTCCATGCCACGAACCACGGGCAGCAAATTTGATGGAAGATGTAGTTGGCCTGGTCGCACTTACTGGTACTGTTAGTAGCAACAAACTTAGCAGGTCATCTCTACTGCTTATCTTATTACATTTCTTAATTTAAACGAAAATTTCTTCATTAATTTATCTGTGGTGCTTGATCTCCTGGATTTACTGTATTTAGGACCTTGGCAGAGTACTTGGGGGAAGATCAAATGCTTGCTTTGGTATGTAGATCCTTTGAAGCAGTGCATGCTCTTGAGAAGTATGAACAAAGTAGAAAAGTTGATCTTACTCATGGGTTACATGCAACAGCAGCTGCACTCGGAAAATCTATAAGTGGCAGATTTCTAGTTATATGCCTTGAGGACATCAGGTACAGTATCAATCTTCCTAGTTCCAATTGAAAAATCTTAACAGGGATTGTTGAAATGTTTATCCTTCCTCAAAATTATTGGTCATTCTGCTCATGATACAAGAAGAAATCAGGTCATTAATAGTAAAATGTTATAGAAAAACAAAAAGAAAAATTTTAAGCCACTTTATACCCTGGAAGTTATTGATATTTTGTTCAAAATGATTCAAATGTTCCGATTGTTTTGGCAGTCCTTTCCCTGGGAATTTTGAAGTCCATGATCCTCAAAGGAGGTTAGCTTTGCCAGACCCTACCCTACCAAGTGGGAATAACCCCTGGGGTTTCATGGGGTATGCTGTTAATATGATCAATCTAGACGACAATCACATGCACACTAGAACAGCTGCAGGGTATGGTCTTCGGGAGACTTTATTTTATCGACTCTTTGGGAAGCTTCAAGTTTATAAAACCTATGAAGACATGATAGCCGCGCGTACTTATATAACACATGGTGCTGTATCTCTGGATGGCGGGATTTGGAAGGAGAATGGGATCATTTCTCTTGGGAACGGGTACATATTGGCTCTTTCACGTGTTGGTTGCATATTTTATCTTTGAACTAGTCATCTAGAGGTTCTTCTTCTATAAATTTCTTTTTTTTTTTTTTTTTTTTTTTTTTTTTTTAGGAATCCTACAATATGTTTTCCAGTTGTTGGTTCAGAAGTTGAGCTGCATATTTCTTCAGAAACCAATGAAAAGTTGAGCCAAATAGAAGAAAAGAGGTTAGAATTGAATCATATCATGCTCCAAATAGGGAAATGCAGTAAAGCCCTTGAGAAAAATAAGAAGAAGTTTGGTAAGAGAAAAGATCGGTACAACGTGTTCATGGATCGATACAACAGCGATAAGAGATCATTATAACGAATAAGACTATTTATGATATGTTTTATGGATTAATGGCTGTACAGATGAGCTGAAAAATGTTTATCGTGTAGATATCCATAACATAGTTCAGAGCGGGGAAAATATGTGTTTGTTAGTGCCATAGACGAATATGATAGATAGATCATAGATGTACGTATAGATGCCTGTTGAGAAATTTACTGGTAGTCAAATCATCATAGGCAGTTGGTGAGTCAATATTTTGGAGGGTTTTATTGGGAGTGTTGATTTCGGTTTGTAAATAAATATTTATATTTGGAAACTTGTTTGAATAATTATTGTTTTTGTTATATTTTCCTTTTTATGTATAAGTTAATTTAATAGTACAACCCCAAATATCATATATCATTTCTTAAAACAATTTTATTATATAGTACTATCCAAATATTATATACCTTTTTTATTATATCCTTTTTTTTTTTTTTTTGAGAGAGATTTTCTCTTCTCAAAACATAATCTTAGAAAAAACTTTAAACTTCTACCAATAAAAATAAGATATTTTTTTTTTTATTTTTCAAAAGTCCTTTATTTTTGGACAATCAAAAAATATAAAAAATTTTTTTGAAAGGGTTCATTAATTTTCGTAGACAGAAAATCAATTTTTAGAAATTGATCAAAACCTCATTTTGTTGTTTGCATAAGTAGTCAAGAATGAAAAGTTAAATTAGAGCGTATATCATCCTTTAATTTTACTCTTAAAAATAATATGGCTTTAGAATTTATTAATAGTCTGTATTAAATTTTTTAAATTTGTAACAATTTTTTTCTGAAAGAAAATAACTGTTTCTCTTTTAAGTTAACCTCAAACGTAACTGCCTTATTTTAAAAGTGGCGTCCAACGAATATAACCCAACAAGCCCTCGCACCACGATAAAGGTAGGTGATTTAGCCTCACTTTCTAGTATGACCGACTTTTTATAACTTTACTCACCTTATAGTTGGGTCAATAACTTTCAACATGGTTAGTTCTTATAGTGTCACCAGTGATGTGCACAAAGTCAAAAAACGAACGAATCATCATATTGATTCTAAGCAGGTACGTTGCAGTTTGAGTCCCGCTTATAATCCTTAATTCCTTAATTAGTTATCATATTGAATTTAATTTTTATTTATTTATTTATTTTTTTTTAAATAAAAAATTAGCAATGGCAAGGGTAAGCTTGATACCTCTAATTAATTTAAGAGAAAAATTTTTTTAAGATGAAGATAGGATGAGAGGTCAATTTTTTTATCAATTTGATAGCAGAAATAGCTTTGTCATTATAGAATCAACAAAGATCGTGATAATTATCTTACTGGAAAGAAAAATCATTCTTTGACAACAAACAAATGAATTAAAAAAATTACTTAATAAATAAATAATTTCATATGAGTAATGAACCGGTGGGCTGTCCAAGTATCAAGGTCCTTGTCTACAGTAGACTGTTAAGGTATAATAAAATTGGCAGTAAATAATAATTTTGGCTGGATTCTTCTTGACTTATTATTGAATGTAATTTATAACGTAACCGCGTAACCAAGCTTTTTGTTTGTTTTTTTTAAATATTTTTGGTAAAAGTTAAATCTTAATTTTTTTTTAAATTTAATTTCTTCACTCCCAGTGAAAATTATAAATAATATTTTACACTAATAAAAAGAAATCTTAAGTAACATTATTTAATTGCTCCGTTTACAATTACAAGCGTAACTAAATAAAAAAAAAAAAAAAAAAAAAAAGAGAGAGAGAGATTTAACCAAAAATAATCCATGTATATAATATCTATAAAAAAAATTATGTAATAATATTTTAATAAAAAATAATATATTTTACTATTTTTAAACAAAAATATCCTAATATAATTATTATATTTATTAAACTATTCTTATTTTCACTTTATTTTTTCTCAAACCCTAATTTTTTTACTTTTCATCTCTACTCACTTTACCTCTCTATTCTCTCCAATCGATCTACAATTTTTCGCCAGCAACAGCAACGGTTCTAGCTAACTATCATTTAAAATAAATTTAAATTTTATTCTATATATTATTTATTTTGTTGATAAATTGTGTTTAAGATATAAAATGGGTATTTGATTAAATAAATAGATAATGCATATAAATTATATAAATTTATTATTGTATGTATATTAAAAAAAATTATAATAGATATGTTTTAAAAATCTTGTCTAGTTTGAATTGTGAAACAAACAAACAAACTGAGTGAATCCAACTTTTGAGTGCACTGCACTCAAAAGTAGCATTTGCCACTTTACTTTTTTTCTTTTTAATATTATTAATTATATTAATTATTAAATAATTGTTAAAATTATTAATTATTTAATAATATGTAATGAATTAATTAATAATTTGGAACATTATATTATTAATGTTATTAATAAATATGTAATTAATTAATATAAAATATTTTATTACTATTAAAATATTTAATTTAAATATTATAATTAACTATTTTATTAAATTTTTTGTAGTATTTTATTTTAAATATTAACTAATAATCTTTAACAAATAAATTGTATAATTTTATTAAGAAAACAATATTTAACCAATAAATAATATTTAATTAATAGTGGTATTTAATTAACAAATAATAATATTTAATTAATGATGGTATTTAATTAATAAATTTTTATTAATATTAATATTCAATTATGTAAATAATCAAATATTATTAAAAATATTATTTAT
>JAWDEX010000008.1:4869870-4908933 GCA_035221805.1 Trichilia hirta | reverse complement strand
AGACAATATTTAGGTAAAGAAATTAGTTGATATTGGTTAATAAAAATATATTTAATTAATTATTCAAATTTACACATCATTTAATTAATTTAAAACTGATACACTTTTCAACTCAATGTAATTATCTAATTAATAAATTTTTATTTACTTAAATAATACGATATTTAAGTAATTAATAAATATGTAAACAATATTTTAGAAAATAATTAATTAAGTAATTGAATTACTTAAAAAATAAAATAAATATTCCATTGATTAATAAAGAAATATAATTAAAATATTTAATTGACATTACAATATTTAAGTTGATTATTTTAATTAAGTATTTTACATGGAATAATAATAAATTGTTAAATTTTAGTTTTAAATTTTTTTATTTACACGTAAAGATGTTTATGTTCAAGAGAAAAGAAGAGAATCATATTAAAACTAATGTGATATCGTTGTCACATTTACGTGATATCAAATAAATATGACAGAAGTTAACAAGAGAATAGCAGATATTATTCAAACAAACATGCCTAAGGCATTTTCTTAACATACAATTTGATCTCTTTTTTTCAAAAAATTTAATGCATCACATACTCTAGCATGAGATTGAGCATACTGACGAGAATAAGAATGCAATATACTTTATTGTTAGCAATAGTCTTACAAAGTTCAACCATAAGAACTTTGTATTGATTACAGGATTAAGTTTTGAAGCATCTTTTACCACTGAATCGCAGAGTGACTGCCTCAAAAACTGCTATTTTGGTGAAAGAGTGACGATCACATTACAATAGATCAAACAAGTTTATTTTGATCTTGATACGAGAACGATAGATAACCTATATGCGGTCAAACTATCATTATATATATTAGTAAAGCATATTATTTATGAGAAAGGATATAAACGTCATTCTACTATATGACCACTACGCATTATTGATGATCTAGATGAGTTTAATCGATACCCGTGAAATTATTTAAGTTGGTCATATACATACCGGTCTTTGTGGAATGTGCTTACTACGTACATTACTATTGATAAAAAAGCCTATAATACGACAAAAGAGAATAAGGTACAAGAAAAAAAATATTAAACCTATATAGTTCCATATAATTTGAAGGAATTTTTCATTACATTTCAGGTAGAGTAATAAATTTTGTTTAAGTAATTTATCACGTATTTTTTTTTAATATTATGATCCACGTAATTATAATATTATAAAAATATTTTTTTTTTAAGTTTAAATTTACGAGATCGTGTCTTTAGTAAAGTTAATTTTTGCTAAGAAAAAAAATGACCGTGGATCTCATATACTTCAATAGTGATCATTGAAAAAAAAATAATAGATCGCACAATATTAATTAGAATATTTTTCGTACACATTCGACGAGTTATTATATCAATATTATCATATTCAATTTGTTCAAACAAATTGATTTGTTTATATTTTAGATTGCAGGCACCTAAAGTATTGCAATTTGTAAATGAAACTTTTGAAGATCGTTTATAAAAGCATTTTATTCATTATATGAACACGGTCATTGAACAGTTAGGCAAGCCACATTCTTTATTATCTTTTGACGCTCGTACAACACATGATAAACATGCACTCTTAAAGTATCATCATCGAATAACAGACTGCAAAAGGTTACTTATAATAAATTTCGTGTAATATATTAATTAAAAATTTGTCATATTAATAAACCTATCTTGTTATTTTAAAATGAACATTCTTATCAATCTAATGAAGAGCTTATATAAGAGAAAATAGCTGAGATGCATGATGTGATTCATGAGACATTGATTTGAGATTTAACGAGTCACTTACTTTAGATATCGAGTCCAATACTAAGTCTTATATTATATCACTCATCTTAGGTATAGAGTAGCATGTTGTTTGTTGTTCTAACATAAGATTTTGCCCCTCATTCACCTTAGATGCCAAGTGGATGGGCCTATGATATTTTACAACAAGATTTTGCTTCTCAATCATCTGGTAGACCTATAGGCACGGAGTTTGTTGCTTTTATGCGAGATTTTGCTCCTGGTTTATCTCAAATGCAAAATGGCATGGTGAACTCTGATTATCATAAGGATATTTTATGCGAGCTTCGAATTTTGAGTATGAATTTTGTTAAGTTTGCTTAGCAACAAGAGGAGCATGTACATTAACTAGATGATACTTTTTTTTCGTTTTGTTGAGTTTATAAAATGACACAAAGAGCATGCCTTATGATTAAAGGATACTTCTTCTTATTTTATTGAGTTCACATAACGACATAAAGAGCGTGCTTAAAGATAGGAGGAATATGTGTAGCGATTAGAGGATATATATTTTTTTTTATTTTATCGAAGACATACGATAGTGGATGATTTACACAGTGGCACACATGTTTAGATTTTTTTTTATTTTTTATTTTTATTTTTATGTTCTTAAATTAATGAATATTGAAATTGAGTTGTGTTTGATATGATAATAATGATGTAGTGAAATAGATTACGGAGTGTATTTTTTCATACAAAAACTTTGTTTGTATACTTATATTTTAGAAAAAAATTTGTCGATTTTTTTTAAGCTCCTAACTAATGTCATGTAATTTTTATTTTTTGGAATAAAAGAATATGGTATGCCAGTTACTCAATTATGAATGCTGAAGATTTGGTTAGGCCGAGTATGGATATAAGTGCTGAGAATTTTGTCGAACAGGGTGTGGGTGTTGAGGAGGGTGATATTTAGATTACGAAGGATTTGAATATCAAGAATATAAGTGCGTGGGATATAGGTGTTTTGGGGGATATTAAGAGTCGTTTTGACTGAATATACAAGAAGAGTCAAAATAAAAGTACGCCATTCACAGATTCTATAGAGAAAGGTAATCAACGATTCGGACAAGTTGTTGACTATAATATTTGCACTAGAAATACTTTTTTACGTGACTTATTAAAACAGTTTTGTTCATAGACGAGAGGGAAAAAAATTATATTAAGAGTTCGACTACGCGAATAACTTCCAAAGTGGATTGCAGTTATATGCAGAAAGGAGTCCTGGATGAAAAATATTTTAACTTAATACTTTATTCTTATAGTAATTTTTAATATATTTAATTTAATTGCAATAATATGTTTGTGTTTTTTGGTGTTTACGACATCACATTGATACACATTGATATATTAGTATGACAATAAATAATTTTTGAGACCACAATTTCTTAAAATTAGATTATCACGTCGACTATATTTTACATAATTTTTTTAGATATTTGAAATATATTTACAAACTAGTTTTTTTATTATTGTATAATTTTTTAATAGAAATATATTTACAAACTATTTAAAATGTTTTTAAATAGTATTACTATTCGAGTTCTAAAGTTATTCTAGAGTGTATATAGTTAACTGTTTTTTTTTTATATTTTTCGATTGTTATTGTATTTTATAGTACTAAATATTTTTTAATTTTTATAAAATAAAAAAAAATATAAAAATATTAATTTTTATTCTAAAATTATATGTTGAATGATATGAAAATGAGAGATTTTGAGAAGATTGTAGATGTAAAGTAAAATTTAAAAATTTTAGATGCTAAATTAAAAATATTAATAAATGAGTTTTTTCGCGTAAAAATAGTGACGTAAGTTATTCTTGACAGAAAATTTATTATAAAGTCAATTATTTTTTATTAATTCCAAAAAAAAAGAGAGAGGCATTTGAATTGTGTCTCATTGCTCAGCTCCGCGATGTTCCAATCGAAGCATCAGGTAAGTTTCTTCCCCTGTTTTCAATTTTAACATTCCATTTCGTTCCCGAGAAAATGTGAGAAGAATCCGAAATCCGTCTCCAGTAATGGTCCAATGTCTCCGTTTTTTCTTTTGTTTTCACACATTTTCTCTCGCCTACCGGGCTTTTATCGTTAGGGTTTTCATGCATGTTCGTTTGTTTTCGTCTTTATTAGCTACTGATAAGTAGTGAAGCTGGAAATACCATGCTTTAAGCATGTAATCTGTACTACGATAATGTGAGTTTAAACAAAGAAATTTTAGGAAATTTGATTCGTTCCTAATTGCGGTCTAGTAGAAATAGTTTTCTTGGAGCCTTTTTATTGAAGAATTTATGTTAGAAGATTTTATATATATATATAGTATGCTCCTGTAGATGCTTGTTGGTTCAACAGGTCTGGGCTTTAAACTTGCTTGCACTGGGTTGGGGAGGGTTTTGGTTTATTCCTTGTAATATTTAGCGAAGGAAAAAAATATTGGTGTGTGCTTCAGATTTGAAATTATGGACATTACTTTATCCTATAATGTTTAGTTGACCTCTACTTGTCTATAGATATGCCATCTTCAAGCAGTGTGGTTGGAATTTTGAAAGCTATGGAATGAGTTAGGTCATTGGTATCTGTGATTTTTATGCGGTGAAATGATATTCTGGAAATACAATATTAAGCCTCTCATTGCAGCACTCAGTTCAAACAAACGCTGTATCTATGCAAGATTCTTCGCCATCAATGCAAGTGGATCAAAATGAAACGTCAGTACTTGCAAGGGATGGTATGCAAAATGGAGGAACAGAATCGGTCATTTACAATTCTAAGGTTTAATTAAGAAAATATTTTTGAGTTAGATTAATATTTCAGCTTAAAGAACAAGTTACAGCTAGAAGCATAGTTTTTACTGCTTTCTAATTTTATGGTGTATGTGCTATTTTTATTATGTTATCTATACCTTAAGAGAGAATGATCGAATGAGCTAACTTTGCAATCTCAAAATCTCTGTAGAAATTTCAAGATGAGCTACAGAAGATGGGCCTGAAAATTAAGCAGCATGAGGCCAATATTAGACTTTTAAAGACCCAAAGCAACAAGTTAGAGGACTCCATTCTTGACTTGCAAGGTATATTATTTCCTTCAATCCTCTCCATACATCTATATTAACTAAGTCCATTTTGAGCCTTGCAAAATAAAATTAAATATAAGTAATATAAAGTGCTCTACTTCACTTCAACCTGTAGATGAAATGGGCATGACCAAATTTATAAGACTAAACTCAAGACACTTTGGATAATCATATGATTTCATACTTTTAACCGTCACCTCAGAGAGCATCTGGCTCTCTGTTCGAAGTTTTCCCTTAGCCATTTGATTTTGTTCTAGTAACTTGGAATAGTTGTTAATTGTCAGTTAAGATTCTTGAGGGGGCACACTTGGATTGTAGTTACTATGTCCCAACTTTTGCACAGATATCTCCACCTGTAATCTTTCTGTTTGGAGACTCTAGGTGATAAACTTAGTCACAGAAGTTGTATATGTTATATCCATAAAGTACATGCCATTTATGATTTTTAAGTTCTGATGGCAATTGCATACTTGGGAAATTACTTGCATCGGCTTTAAGTTTTGAACCAGTTTTGACTTGTTTTGTATGCATTATGCAGTTTGATCTTTGTCCTTGTGTTTGTTGGCTTCTGATAAGTTTTCATTTAGTTATTCTTGGCAAGTTTCATTCTTCAAGCACTCCTGAAGTTGATAATGAGGACCTTTCCGACCATCAAAGTGAGGAGGAAACAATAGAACAGATTCTTCAGCATGAAAAATCTGCTGCCGCTGTTTTGTGTCAGATGAAAACACACCATGGCACTCAGGCATCTCTTCTTCCAGTGACCAAAGATGTCCTAGGTATTGTTGCTTCACTTGGCAAAGTTGAGGATGACAATCTTAGCAGGTTGGTCTGATATTGTATATTTGTCTTTCTTGTATCTTTCTTCATTTGTGGCTGTGCTCTTAGATAGGCTTATTTTAGCTTCATTTTCTTGTTTGCAGTTTGATGATTTTGTTTCTGTTCATCATTTAATGATTTATTACTGGTAGACCATGCTTGACATGTTTTTCTTCTTATTTGGAGTTCAGACTTCTCTCTGAGTACCTGGGAGTGGACAGTATGCTGACAATTGTCTGCAAGACTTTTGAAGGTGTCAAGGCTCTGGAAACATACGACAAAGAAGGCCTCATTATTAAAAGTTCTGGTCTTCACAGGCTTGGTGCTTCTATTGGGAGGGTTATAGATGGCCGGTTTCTTGTCATATGCCTCGAAAACTTGAGGCAAGAGTCTCTCTTTGCTTTTATTGATAATATGGACTTGCAATTTTTTGAAATTCTAAGAACTTTTCTTTTTCCAGACCTTTTGCCGGTGAATTTGTAACCGATGACCCACAAAGGAGGCTTGATCTTTGGAAGCCAAAATTGCATAAAGGAGAATCTCCACCTGGCTTTCTTGGCTATGCGGTGAATATGATCAATATTGACACCACAAACTTGTATTGTGTTACTGCAAGTGGGCATGGCCTCAGAGAGACTCTTTTTTATAATTTATTCTCTCGTCTACAAGTATATAAGACAAGAGCTGACATGTTGCTTGCTCTCCCCTTAATAAGTGATGGAGCTATTTCTTTAGATGGGGGCATGATCAGAAGCTCTGGTGTCTTCTCCCTAGGTGGTCGGTAAGAAGGTTCACCATCACAAGAGAAATGGCGGATTTATTTTTTGCCAGCTGTATTGTAGACTTCAATTTTTATAGACTCACTTTTGGACTTTATTATCATGGTTTTCACTTACATATTTATGCTAGGTTGTGCTTAAATGCCTTTTGGAAGGTAAAGATACCATAAAATTTGTAGCATTGTCAATTGTGCTAAAGGACTTTCTGCCATTCCTATCTAAGGGCCCCATAAATTAGCCTGTGGTTTGAAAACTCTACGTGTTTTCTTCTTGTCTATATATGCTATGGCTTAATTTACTAATTGATTTAATCTTGATGTGGCCTAACTCATTGACTAGTGATGATTGGCTTTTTATTTTTTTAAATCAATCTTTGATTTTGAAATTTGGACATATCTTATTGTAGGCAGTATATAGATGTAAGGTTTCCAAAATCCTCTAGGATGTCAGACAAACCTGATAAGTATGCCGAAACTGAGAAACAAATCCAGGAGATGAAGTGGAAGAAAGAGACATTGCAGGAAGATCTGAAGAGAGAACAGTCACTATTGAACAGTGCAAAGTATACGTTTGAAAGGAAGAAGCAAGAGTTCGTCAAGGTGTTAGCGGAAAGCTCAACATTTGCTGGTCAGGTAATGGGTCATTTATGACATTATCTCAAGTGCTTTGGACTGAGAAAAGTTGTACATTTGTTAGGCTTTATCAGAAACCTCCTCTATTTTTCCTCTGAAAATTAGGTTATGAAGAATTGTTTTGTAGTTTACATTACCTGGTCAACTCCAGTTACTCTTACAACCACAAAAGAGCATGAAAGCTCTGGAAAGCAGCAAATTTCAATAATATTAGTTCTAATATCATGATTTTTCATTCGACATTTGTTTTGGACACCTTGCTTCCCATAGTTGCTTGTGTGCTTTTGCCTTTGAGAGCTAGATAAGCAACGTTTTCATATATTTTCTTTACTTGGTGGCATTTTGTTTACTTGTCTCTCTCTCATTATTCACAGTTAAGTTCTAAATGTTTTCTGTTGACAAAATGGCAGCATCAGATGCAGGCAGCACGAGAAAGGTTTAGTCCAAGATGTCTCTGACAATCTCCCACCAAACGACAAGCTTTGAGATTGGACTGAAACCATGATTCTGATTGTGTAGTCATTGACATTGCACTTGTTGATTTAAATGCAATGTCATTATTTTTGGAGCGAAATCTTGACTCAATTTGAGCAATGGTTACTGTTTCTGTAAATCAAGTTGTGCAGAAGTGGGATTAGCTCTGGGGTTTTGGTTGGTTCTATGTAAGCTTTTAGGGAAAGAACAACGATCAATGAAATTTTCATTTATCCTTTATTATAGTGATCTCACAGTTGTTAATACTGCATTATTGTCTGCCTTATGCATCTATTTGCTTCAATTTTGCATTTATTTTTCCACTTTAAAGCACTATAGCTTGTTCAATCAAATTTGCAGCGATAATAAATTCATAAAAATATTTACTGTAGATAGAAATTCAAATTTTTTGCACGAGTTTCAAATTTCTTCGTAGTATTTTGTTAGATAACTCAAGGATTTGTATGGTATTATAATGAGGTGGCTTGTAAGTAACGGATATTACAAAATAAAACTAATATATGAGTTTTATTCAAAGTTAATATTATTAAATATATTTTATTAAAAGTTAGTATTATAGAATTTTTAAAATTTATTTGAAAAATATAATAAAAATATCACAATTCTAAACAAAGTCAAAATATATAAACGCTACCATGTGACAACCCCATATAGGCATGTATAAGAATTCCTCTTAATTTGTCTAATTATAACTTATATTCGTAATATTACTCGTTTATCTTTTCTTCTAACTTTCTTTTGATCTGATATATTCTTAAACTTTAAGGGGGGTTTCTGAAAATATCCCTTAATAAAGAGAGGGAGCGCAAGCGCACAACACTTATTTTTTAATAGACCTAAACCTCCCACCAAATTTTTCAAAACTAACCAAGCTTCATCACCCTAAACCGCACCGCAACACATCAGAAAGGCTGTGTTTGCGAGCTTTCGAAGGCTATAAATTTCATTACACCTCCACTGAATCTTTACTTTGGTTTCCGTAAGTTTCATTAGACTTAACACTGACCGTTTCATTCAGTTTCCTCTTCTTTTTCTTCCGTTTTTCTCGGCCCCTAAACGGTATCTCAAGGTGTTAGATATCTTTTAAGTAATTTCCGTTATCTGCAGATTTAAATATTCTTAGTTTTAATTTTATCTCCTTTTTCTTTGTTTTTAAATTTCATTAGAATTTCGGTGGGTATGAATTAGTAATGGAACGATTGTGTGCTGATATTGTTGTTATTCAATTAATTGATTTTGTAAAATTCAACACGCCTCTTTCTGTATTTAAGATGTTCGATGAAATGTGTGACAGAGTTATAATTGTTTAGCTTGGTTATTTCATGATACTGTGGGTTTTGAAACTTCGTTTGTCTAGAGAAACGCGTTTTTTCTTCATTCTCATTATTTTAATCTCATGCATTGTTGTCGTCATCATCGTCGTAGTCTTGTTTTGTAAAGTGTAGTAAAATTGGTGGGTAACTATTGATTTCGATACATACTGTTGTTCTTGCTTATAGTCATGTCTGTAACTTCGCTATGCAACTAGTTGTGGAGTTCGCAGAATTTTAATCCTGAACATTGAACTCCCTAGTTCATGTTCTACCAACTTTGCTCTCTGTAGCATGCTCTACTAGGACTAGCCTTTAAATTGTTTCAGTTGTTTCAGTTATGGTGCAGCCCAGATTTCTATGTCTAGATTAAACAATTTCTAAGGGAGGAAATTTAAAACTCTCAAATCGTGGCATTTGATTCAACTCTAAAATGTGCGACAATTAATGGATATAATAGGCATGGAGTTTTGGAAACTCATAAGACAATGAGTCTTGGCGTGTAGTGAACAAATTACACTTGTCTTGACTGAATGTTATTGTGGAATAGTTATTTCTTGGACTCTTTAAACATGAATGAATATTTTCCTTGGATGGTTTTTGAGCTCTTCAAAAGGTTTTCAAATCATTTTTTTTCCTTCATTGACTATTCGTAATTTTTCTCCTTAATATTTTTACGTTTATACTTTTAATGTTCTATTTTCGGATGATTATCATGTCAAACTGGTTAACTCATGCTTTCTTCTCTTAAGTTAAATGGCAGGGAAAGTAGCCAGTTATGTTGCAAAGGCAGTTGGGGGTTACCAGTATCCATGGCGAGAGAAGTTGGCAAAATACAAATATGAACTATCCAAGGGTGTGTGGGGTTACTGGGAATTAGGGGCATGGAAGCCACTTGGCATTAGTGCTCGTCGCAGAGCTAGACTGCGCAAGGAAGTCCTCATGGCCTGGCAAGATTGGCCATATGATCCAGAGAGAAAAGAGATGAAAACCAAGAGAAAAGGGCACAAGGTTGATAGAATAGCTGCAGAGAAACGAGAAAACACTGCCAAACTGATGGAGAAAATGCCAGAAATGTTGTTGGACTACAAGAAGCGTAGGTGGGAGAAGAAAATGAAGGAAGAGGAAAAAGCGAAGGACAAATAAGTAAATTTTTAATTGTCGGTCTGTATTCCATTTTGTTTTCTGGAGCTTTCTTCTTACCGAATGAACTTGCAATAATCTGCTTATAATTTTCCATGTTATATTTTCTTACTTGGTTTAAATGACATGAAAAACTGGAGAGGAGTTTAAGTTTGTGTTATTTATGCTATTTCATTCGCTACTTTACAAGTAGACCGGAAAAGTTGAACGTATTGCTCCTTGAAATCTATACTCTCAAGAGCTCTAAAAATGTTTGTGGTTCTCTGAACCCATTGAGTGGTTGCTCAAGTTTGGTGCAGCTGGAATCGTATATGTTATTGGGAAATTCGATTCCGATATCTATTTAGTGTTTAGTCAATACTCCGGAGACGCCATGAGATTGGATTATTTTCAGGATTTATATCAAATCCATGTTCAACCTATTGTTTATTAGATTTAGATTGCTAAGTTTTGTTCCTGTACTATAGTCTCTATGTATGCTTAATGCTACTTTTATGTCTTAAATTATCAGTTACTTTGCTTTCCTCTGTAAATATCTGCATTTTTATATTCTTGAGATTTATAATTTGCCATTTTGGTTCTTTTATTAGTGAATAAATTTAAGGTGTGTGTGACTTGTAATGTGCAACAACTGCCTGTCAAATGTAAAATGCGCAAGTGAATTGAGGAACATCAAAGTGGGTATTATTAGTTAATTTTCAAAAATTGGATTTTGATCTAATATACAATTTGTGTAATTGTGTGGTATTTATGTTGTGTTAATGAGAATATGACCTGTTTATTAAATCGGTAATAAAACTAAATTTGTTTAGATGGGATTAATAAACAAATTCTTGACTCGTATTTATGGTATGACAAGGCAGAACACTATACGACACAATTAATCTATTTCGATATGATAAGGTGTGATTAATCTATTTAGATACGAATCGGATTTCTTTTAACTTCATTACAAATTTTAACTTAATATGTAAAATAAATATAATATTATATAAAAATAATCAAAATTTATGAATATATAAAGAAAAAATTTTAATTAAATTAACTTAACTTTCGTAGAATACTAAAATTAAATATAGAAGACAACTAACAAACCAACATCATCATTTAATAATAATATAATTTAAATAAATTTTTAGGTAAAGCACACGTTTTTTGTGGGCATTGTAAAAATTAATGAAATTATCAAAAAGATGTCTTTGTTATATTTGATTGAAACTATCACAAAAATATAAAATAATTATAATAACTTTTTCAACTAAATTAAAACTTATAAAGTGTTGAAATATTTGATAAATTCAACATATTGACTATCGCAAAAATATAAAATAATTACAATAAATTTTTTAAAAATATTCAAAAAATCTTAAAAACATATATCTGTAAATAAAAATAATTTTAATATAGTGATATTGTTGGTGATCAAGTCTATAATAATTATAGTAATTGTTTATAAAATAAAAATTAATAAATTTGATAAAATATATATATTTTTTTAACTTTATTATCGTTATTGATAATGAATGTCACTTTAATTTATGACAAAAATCAAATAGTTTATTGGTTGCTCGCAGTTAAATAAATTGAAAATATCTTAATCTTGCAAATAAAATAAAACTTAGACAACATCAGTTCGTTACTCATCCTAATTTTTTTATCCATGAATTTAAATGAGCGGTAAATGCATCGGCATGCATTTACTATATAGTGATTTTTATAATTTTAAAAATAGTTTATTACATTCTTCTATTATTTAATAAATACATATTACCTCATTTTAATAAAAAAATATATGATAAATAGCATTATTCAGTTTAAAATAAAAAAGATAAACGTAATGTTATGAACCTTCACGATGTCATAAGCTTTGGATACGATATTTAAGATGAGGTTGAGAAATTTTGAAGTGAAACAAAGAGTAGTATATTATTATTATCAATAAAAAAATAAAATTAGTACAATTATTAAATTAAATAATGAGAACAATTGATAATTAATATAATTATATTAATTTGTATAAATAGTTTGTGTCTTTAATGTTATTATTTTTATTTTTTTAACAAAATGCTTACCGTAGCAAATATAAACCCTTTCACTAATTATTTTTATGCAAATTTACATATTAATTTTATTATTATATTTTTCATATAAGAATTTAAAAATAAAATTATAAAATATATAATAATAATTATACCGCATCCTTACATATTAATTTATAAAAAAGAATTTATAGTACTAACGTTATTGCCTTTTATGTTTCTGGACAATTTAGTAACTATAAAAGACGATAATAGAATATTATAAATGAAGATGAGAAATCTTTGTAAGAAAAATATGTCCATATAGTGATATACAGTTGCAATTGTTCTTTAAATACTATGATAAAATATTAAAAATAAAGACGAAAGAGAATAAATATTTTTAGGAAAAATATTTATATGTTCATTTGATCACGGTACATAACTGCTAATAAATAAACACAAGTCTGTATTTGATAAAATTTGAAAGAAAAACGTTTAAATTAAAAAAAAAAAATTATATAAATTGTATAATATATATAGAGAGAGAAACATTATGATAAAAATATTATATGCTTTTTGAATAAGGAAATAAAGAAATCCGTTTTTTATTTTAAAAATGCAAGTGTATTTAAAAAATAAAAAATCTATGGTAACAACAAGGCTACGCTCCAATTGCTGCCTAAACATAGATTTCAAGAAGATGCCACTCAGCGCCAGTACAAGGTGTTGAATTGGGTGGAGCCTCAACATTTCACGCAGGTCTCTGTACTATCTTCACATTTTACAAAATTATGTTGTGTCACTCAGTCCATAAAATTTCAGATATGGCTGGAGGAAATATCAACATTGCCCATAGATTCTCTCAGTTGCAAATTTTTTGTGGGGTTGACGCTAGAATCATGGCTGTTTGATAGCATTTATGATTTAACTCACCGTAGCGGTTCCCTTCTTCGGTCCGGTTGAAGAAAAAAGAAAATGGGGTCTTTGATTTTTCTTGTTTTTGTTGGTGTCTCTATGTCCTGAATGAGTGATGCTGACAGGTGCAGGAGAAGGGGCACACCCAATTGGAGGTGTAGCGAAGAAGCTTTGAGTGGAAAGTGCTATAGTGAGAAGCACTTTTTGTATTTGCAACCAGGGCAAATGAAGGTCCATAAGAGGATGAGTGAAAATGGCGGTCAGACTGAAGTGGGTCAAAAGAGGAGCAAGCAACAGCAAAGTGAAGAAATCGGTG
The DNA here is from genome assembly GCA_035221805.1 of Trichilia hirta. Classification (NCBI taxonomy): domain Eukaryota; kingdom Viridiplantae; phylum Streptophyta; class Magnoliopsida; order Sapindales; family Meliaceae; genus Trichilia; species Trichilia hirta. The sequence goes on along the minus strand of JAWDEX010000008.1, from coordinate 4,895,619 downwards.
GGAATATTGGTCAAAGTTCGCAGCTTTGCGTTGGGGATCAGGGAAAGCAAGTGGGGATGGTGTCCGCAGGCGAAGAAAATGGTGTTAATAATGGTGATGAAATGTTTGACATCAAAGTTTTTCGGGAGTTGTTTGGTGAAGATGAAGCTGGGATTCTTGTGAACGAGGAATTACAGGTGGGTAGTAGCAAGGTAGCTTGTGAAAATGGTGGTTTGGGTGGGTCTGGTGAGACTGCTGCACGTGAAAATGATGGTTTGGACTTTGCTAGTGAATTATTTGAGGGCTTATTTGGTGAAGTCAGTGCAGAAAATGGTGGTATTGGGCCTTCTGGTGAAGGAATTGACAGTCTTTTTGATGAAGTAAATGGTGGTGGTGGAAATGGGAGCATGGATTCTTGTGGTCAAGGTTTTGGTCTATTTGAAAATCTGGATGGAAAGAGAATCCATGGTATGGCTGGTGAAATAGAATGTCAAAATGGAGGAAGAACTAGCTGCAAAGAAGGAGATCAAGGTGAGTTTTCTGTAAATAGAAATGCAAATTGTAGTAAGAATGAGATTGTTAAGATAAAGAATAAGCGTGGTAGGCCCAAGGGTGCAAAGAATAAGAAAAAAGCCTTTGGTGATAAAAAATGTATTGAAGGGTTAAGCAAAGTCGGTGATGGTTGTAAAACTGATGAGATTATGAGGCCTAAGAAGAAACGTGGTCGGCCGAAGGGTTGGAGAAAGAAAAATCTTGAAGGACAAATTCAAGAATTGCCTGCTAATTGCAAAGATGGTGGCGATAAAATTGCTGTGCCTCTGGAAAATGGAGGGATTGCTGATTCGGGTGTAGAAGTCAAAGTAATAACTGGTGCAGTACCTGGTGGAAGTAACGAAATTTTTTGGCCAAACGTTAGGAGGCGTGGCAGACCAAAGGGGTCAAAGAATAAGAAGAAAACTATTGCAGGTGAAGAAAGTCAAGGGGTGCATGGTCAAATTGTGGATAGTAAATATTGTGGTGTTGAGAATTTGTGTTTCTTGGGGTCTGAAAATGGGAGGACTGCTCTAGTAGGCAATGATAGAGGGAAACAATTTGAAGCAGTTGGGGTTAAGAGAGGTGGGGATGAGAATGTCAGGCCAAAAAAGAAGCGTGGTCGACCAAAGGGCTCCAAGAATAACAAGAAAATTCCAGATACTCATGCAAATCTTGCACGGTCAAGTGGCGATGGGATTGGACAGCCAAAGGATAGGCATGATCAGCCCACTGAAGGTGATGAATACCTGGGAATGCTTGGGGAAATTGAGAGAGTTTTCAATGTCATTGTTGGAATTAATTTGCCAGTTGACACTATTGGTGGTGATGGAACAGTAAGAGAGAATCTTAAGCCAAAGGTTAATTGTGGCCGACCGAAGAGTTTCAAGAATAAGAAGCAAGATCTGGCTGATGGTAATCAAGAAATGCCTAGTAATATTGTATGTGGTGATGGTGGCTATGATAGGAATGTTAGACCTGGGGGTTTGGAGAAGGGGACTGCTCTAGTAGATGAGGAAGATGGACTAGTGAATGTTGAAGTTACTGAAGGTGATGGAACTGAATGTTTGACATCTGGGACAAAGGACAAGACTGACCAACCAAAGGTTTCACAGAATATGGAGGGATTTCTTGCTGCTTATAATCATTTGACTGATGTGATTTTGATCAATGATAACAGCTGTATTAAGAATGTCAAGCCTCTGGATTTAGAGAATGAGAGGACTTCTCTTGTAGGTGATAGAAATAGACAATTGGTTATGGAAGCTGCCCGTGATGATGAAGGTAAACATGAAATTTTCCAGCCAAGGAATGAGTTTGGCCAACCAAAGGATTTGAATAATAATAAGGAAATTCTTAGTGCTAAAGAATTTATTGAACAACTTTCGGGTGGACATGAGATTGTCTCGTTAAAGAGAAAGCGAGGCAGGCCGAAGGGTTCTAAAACCAAGATGAAATGTCTTACAGGTAAAGAAAATCACAGAGTGCTTAGTGTAATCGTGTGTGATGATGATTCTTGTCATAAGAACGTATTGCCAATGAGCACGGAGAACATGAGAACTGCACTTGTAGGTGAGGAAGATAAAGAAATGTTTTGTCAGGTATCTGATGGTGATTTCAGAGACAATTTGCTTGAGGCTGAAACATGCAAGGTCAGTGATGTGGACAAGAACAATGGTAGGGATCAGAAGCGAAATAAACCAGGTCGACCAAAAGTTGCTAAGAATAAGAGAAAAGTTCTTCTTGGGAAAGCTTTGAATAGGGTTTTAGCGCACAAAGATGAAAATCAAAGACCTCCGGTTAAGATAAAAGAAGAAAAGGGAAAAGATCTGAAATTGGAAAGGGATCTTCTGGCTGAAGATGTAAAGGAAATCAACCATACAGATGTAAGAACAAGTAAATTATCTAATGAATCTGTCAATAGTCAAAAGAGGTCTAGAGGAAGGCCAAAGAAGATTTGCAACCAATCAGACAACTCCGAGTTAATAGTGAGTTCTTCCAAATTCATCAATTCTCATATGCCAACTGACTTTTTGTAAGGGTCATTAATATTCACTTGTCATTGCTAAAATATTCGGAGGCTGGGTAAGTTAGTACAATTGGTAAATTATGACTACTTAAAGTGACAAATTGGGTACAAAAGAGGGTGATCAATTGGCAATTTGGCATTCCTTACGAGTTATTTGCTCTATAGCACAACTATTTTACTTGATTTGCTGTTCATGCAATTAAAATCTTGAGAATTTTCATGCAGCCAATCATGTTTTCTCATGTTTTTTGTGATCATTGCTTCATATGCTTTTAAATGACTTTGACGTGGGAATGATTAATGACATAGTTGTCAGGTTGCCCCTATACCCATTCAGCTAGAGTTGGCCAACAAGTGTATGCAATCCTACCTTCCTTTGTGATATTCCGATGTCATCAGTGGAACTGAAACATTTTCCTTGCCAGAATCATGACTGGTTGTTTAAATATTTGATAATTTGGTGTGAGGAGGGTTTTTGTTATAGGAATACAATTTGCCAATTAAAAGAGGAACGATAGAATTATGTTCAATTTACCATTAGTACAGGTCTTGTTGATATAGCAATTGATTCTCCTTATCAATGGCATAGTCCTTCCAATTTTCAGTAGCAATCCATTTTAACTGGGTTTCTGTATTAGGATGCTACCACCTGCAAAGTGGAGCAGAGGAGTTTGACGTGTCACCAATGCTTGAGGAACGATAGGAGTGGTATAATCATTTGTTCCAAATGCAAAAGAAAACGCTATTGCTATGAATGTGCTGCAAAGTGGTAATAATATCTTACAAAGCTCTTTTTTGTGAAATTAAACAACTGCTACTCTTGGACAGGAAAATGGTCCTAACTTCTATGCAAAATGATAATTACATTTTGCAAAGCTCTTTTTCTCATCAAAATTGTGGTCAACCAACCACAATGTAACTGATATTTTTGGACTGTAGATTTATTACCTTTTCATTTAAATTTTCCCAACATTTTTTGGTTAAGAGTAATAGCTTTAATTTCAAGTTTTCAATGAAGTTAAAATTGAAAATGAATTGCATTTTATTTGATGTTTCATTTACTAGAAATTTTAGATGTCGATTAATATTATTTTGCTATTTTATTGTCAACTCCTGATAGTGCTTTAAAGTTGAATTAGGTACCCAGAGAAAACAAGAGAGGAGATAGAAATTGCATGCCCTTTTTGCAGGGGCAATTGCAACTGTAGAGTATGCCTTAAGGAAGATTTAGTAGCGCTGGTGTGTGCCTTCGGATCCCTTCTTTTCTTTTCCATTAGTTGACCTCTCGCATAGTTTGGTTGGGAATCAGTGCTTTTCCCTTTTACTGCCTACTAATTTACATGGTTCTGATAGACTGGGCATCAAGAAGTGGATAAGAATCTCAAATTGGATAAATTGCTTTACTTGCTACACAAAACGCTGCCTCTCCTGAGGCATATTCAAGGGGAGCAGAACTCAGAATTGGAAGTAGAAGCCAACATCTGTGGTATTATAATATGAAAAGATTATGCATTTAAGGTTTGATTACTTTGCTAGATAGATGTTCAAAGTTCTTGTCAATGTATTCTCATTCCATAGGTACTCAATTAACAGAAGATGACGTGACAAGATCTGTTCTGGATGATGATGATCGATTGTATTGGTATCATCTCATGCTCTCTCTTATTTTCATAAAACACATGGTATTTTCATCCTATATGTTCTGTTTGGTAGCTTGTAATTATTGGAAAAATGTGGTATATCAGTAGAAAACGCATTTTTGTCTTTTGTACCCTTTTGCTAAATTGTCTTCCCCATACTACGAGAATCATGCGTGGTACTAAAAGGAAATCAGTTGCCTTGTTCCCTATTCAATTTAATTATCATGATCAAAGCTGTGTTTAAGAGTACTTTTTATCTGTTAAATTTTATTTCTTTAAAAATTGCGAAAATTCAGACGCAATGAGCTTTAGGTATTTTTCTTTATTTATCAAAATCCTTCCTTGTTGTGCTTTATACACCTTTTCTAGCCATATTGTCTTCTTCTTCACACAACCTTTTTAGAAAAATGTTTTAAATATAGTGCAGGAACATATTATGGAAGTAGTTCATAATTAAAAGAAAGCTCTTCATTTATATATAGACTTTCTTGTGATGGAAGATTAGATTTTGCTGAATTCTTGTTTTTTCTGTTCTGATTTTGGGATACGTGTCTTATGCTATCTTAAATGGCAGTGACAAATGTTCATATATGTCCATGTATACCTAATGAAAACATTTTGTATGAGAGCTGAGACTGTTGAGAGATTTCTTCATTCATCAGTTTTTCTTTTTTGGTGGTACAAATTGGATGCTGGGGATAATAAGTTCACCAATTATTGTTGACTAGCTTGCTTTCTCTTCTAATACTGACAGCTGTTCCTTTTGCAGTGTTAAGTGATAATATTGTGTGTTCAAGAAAACATCCGCGTCCATAACTTATTTATATATAGTGGTAAGGTTTGTAACCATAAACCGTTTCTTATCTGACAGTGACAATTGTCGTACGTCTATTGTAAATTTCCACAGAAGCTGTCCAAATCCTGATTGTTCCTATGACATCTGCCTCACTTGTTGTTGGGAAATAAGAAAAGGTCTCCAGTCTGGAGATAAGGAAGCAGAATCTTCTCAACAACAGCATGTTGAGAAAGTGCTTGGTCAAGCTACAGATTTCAATGTCCAGAATTGTATAGATGACTGCACAACTGACTTGCCATGTAGGTTTCTCGATTGGAGAGCCAAGGCTGATGGTCGAATTCCTTGTCCTCCCAAAGTGCAGGGAGGTTGTGGTACTCAAATACTTTCGCTAAGATGCATTTTTGATGCTAATTGGGTAAACAAATTGATTAAGACTGCAGAGGTCCTGACTATCAATCATAATTTGCCAGAAATTAATTTTTCCCAAGGATGTTCTTTTTGTCATCCGGTTGATTCAGCTGAAAGTGGAAAATTTGAAGGCAGGCATGCTGCTAATAGGGACAACAGCCAGGACAATTTCCTCTACTGCCCAAATTCTATTCAATTGGAAAACAATGAAATTGAACATTTTCAATTGCACTGGATGAGGGGTGAACCTGTTATAGTTAGAAATGTTCTTGAGAAGACATCTGGTCTTAGTTGGGACCCAATGGTCATGTGGAGGGCCTTTAGGGGAGCAAAAAGGATACTGAAAAAAGATGCTGAACAGTTTAATGCAATTGATTGTTTCGATTGGTGTGAGGTATGTGTTCGCAGTTTTGTAAGCTAAATTTGCACTTATTGCACTTACAGTAATTTTTGGTGTCAGACATTTATAAATTCTATTATTCTTTCCTTTTGGCACATGCATGGTGAATTTTTATTGGGCCTATTCTCTATCAGGTTTTAGCACCTTGGGTAACTTTTCTCCTATTAGTTGTGTCCAGTTTCAACTGCAATATAAGCATATGTTTTCTCTTGGTGTTACAGGTTCAAATTAATATTTTCCAGTTCTTTAAGGGCTACTTAGAGGGTCGTAGATATAGGAATGGGTGGCCAGTAATGCTGAAGTTGAAAGATTGGCCTCCGTCAAATTTGTTTGAAGAATGTTTGCCAAGGCATGGTACCGAATTCATAGCTATGCTTCCCTTTGCTGATTATACCCATCCAAAGTCTGGTCTATTGAATCTTGCTACAAAGCTTCCTGCTGTTTTGAAGCCGGACTTGGGACCCAAAGCATACATTGCTTACGGGTCTTTGGAAGAACTTGGTAGAGGTGATTCGGTGACCAGGCTACATTGCGACATTTCTGATGCGGTATGCTATATTTATCTATAAATTGGTACCTTCTCTTTATGATTATGGTCCAGTTATTTTTCAGAATTGTTCCTGGTTTCTAGCTGCTCCTATTATTTCTTTATTGACCTTTTAAAGTTAATTATTGAAAATTTACTAAAAAGAAATGGTGCTGAAGATTTAGATGTCCCAAAATAACATTGCATAACAGTCTCATTGCATTTAGAGATGTTTATGGTGCATTTTACAACCCATATTTGCTGTAAAACATATGGTCTTGACAATTCAGCTAATTGTCAATACTGTGTGGTTTACATAGTTTTATTGCTAGTTTGACCAATTGTCAACTGTTGGAATCATCTCATCATGGAATTAATTAAAGTATATTGAGTTGTGTTTGATGTTATAATTGTCTGGTGATTGCATTTTGTTCACATGCTTTGCATCCAAGGGTTCATGTAAAGAGATTCATAGTATTATTGGAGCCCTTACCTCTTAGTTTAACATATTGGGTTAGGGGATTACTTAACAGTAATCATTTAAATTAAATAAAAATAACCTGTTAAATCCAATAGAAGACTAACAAAAACAGTCAAAATAAATCTTATATTTCTTTTGCCACAAAATTAAAGTAAAATAACTAAAAGGTTGAATTTGGCCATATCATAGTAGTATTTAATTTTAAGTATATTAATATGTAGAATTCAGCAGGTAACACAATTTTCTTTGAAATTACTGAGAATCATGTGGTCATATCTTTTATTTGGGTTTCCATTTAGGTCAATGTTTTGACTCACACAGCTGAAGTGAAAATTCCCGAATGGCAAAAAAAAATCATTAAGAAGCTTCAGAAGAAATACAATGCTGAAGATTTGCGTAAGGTTTCACGATTGGGGCCAAACCCATCAGGTAAATTTGGAAGGAAGCCACGAAAAAAACATTGGAGAAGTAAACATTCCGAAGTGGTGGACCCCATTGAGATTGACCCCACAATGAAACATTGTAATTTAGAGAAAGAGAAACAAGTCGACATGCAAAGTATATTCAAAGAGTTGGACAGTATTCGGTTATCTTCAAATAGGGAAGCATGTGCGTCATGGCAGTCCGCTTCTTTAGAAAGTACAGCGACTGTCAACACTAATCTGCACTCAGCAGGAAATTTGAGTACAAAGGTACAGATATCTGGTTTTCGTGGTCCAAAGCCAGGCCAAGATGTGATGGATGCAGCTCCCAAATGGTTTGCTCAATGCATGGATGCCCCAGATCTGCATGCAGATAGAGATTCTTTTCAAGACAACCACACAAAAGAGGTTCAATATGGTGGTGCAGTGTGGGACATTTTCCGTAGGCAGGATGTACCCAAATTAATTGAGTACTTACAGAAGCATCAGAAAGAATTTTTTCATTTCAGGAATCTTCCTGTGAATTGTGTATGTGTCATTGCCTACCAATGCTTTCAATATTATTTTGATTATTATTGTTTTATGCTGATGTTGCGTGCTTGCCTCAGGTTATTCACCCTATTCATGACCAGACCATTTTTCTAAATGAGAAACATAAAAAGCAGCTGAAGCAGGAGTTTAGTAAGATATAATATCAAACAAGCCATTGTTATTATACAACAATGCCTTACTAGTATGTAACAGTCAATTACTTTTCAGATATTGAACCTTGGACATTTGAGCAACACCTTGGCGAGGCTGTTTTCATTCCTGCAGGATGCCCACATCAAGTGAGAAATAGAAAGGTGAGATTTTTGTGATCAACCACGACGATTGTTGCATAACTTAAAAAATGTTTATTCTTGACCAGGTTATACAGTTTGTGGTTTTAGTTTACTAGGTACTATGCTCATTTATCCATGGATTGTTGGAATTTTCTTAAGTAAACACAAAAGAATAATCTGAATTCCAGAAACGAAAATTAACTTGAAGGGATTGTGATTCAACAAAACAAGATGCTAACTAGTTCAATTTCCTTACCAACCTTTAGCCCCAATCTCAATTATGTGCTTAAGGAGTTTAACACTATCCGTATCTTTTTGCAGTCATGCATAAAAGTGGCTCTCGACTTTGTATCCCCTGAGAATGTTCAAGAGTGCATGCGGTTGACAGAGGAGTTTCGCCTACTTCCAAAAGGTCATAGAGCTAAGGAAGACAAATTAGAGGTACATAATATTTCTGCAGCATATTTGGCCCCAAAGTTTTACCCAGAACCGAATACTCCATCAATACCCTGTGCGGTAATGATGCATTCTATCTCTAGAATGTGTTTCAGTTAAAGATATTTCTCTCTTACAGAAAACTTGCTTGTATTATAGGTTAAGAAGATGGCACTATATGCTGCAAATGCTGCAGTAAGTGAAGCCAAAAGTCTGCTTTGAAGCTCGAGTGAGATGGGTTTTGATCTCGATCTCATTACCATCTACTGACAATTTTTTTTTTGCTTAGAAGGCTGTGTGTTTGATACGTCAATATAATTGGTAGATTTGTTTTGTAACATATGCAGCCTGCATATGACATTGCCGCAAATTAGAAATGTATGCCTTGTATGACAGCAATTTGCACGTTATGTAGTTACTACACATGAAAGATATATATTATTCTAGCATAAACAATGTTTTTGGTATTAATTTTCTATTACACGCGCGGGCACACACATTCATCTTTCATAAATAAATAAAATTTTGATTCAGAGTAATTAGAAACCTTCTTATTTAAGGATATGGCAAATTAGGATGTTATGATTTTTAAGATGCATTCGGTATTATGTGTGGTTGTGGTAAATAGTAAGGATACGGTTGGTACAATTTTTGAAGTAGAGTTTTTTGGTGTAGTTTTTATAAGAAATAGAGTATTTTATAATATAGTTTTTAATAAAAATGTATTAGATGTTTAGTTGTTATGGTTATGGTAGTCAAAATTGTGTAATTATTTTAATGAATAAATTTTTATAATTTATATTAAATGAGAAAGAGGATAAATTTTTTAAAATAAAAATTTAGACAATTTAATTTTTTTAAAACTCAAAATTTAGATTTTTTTAATAAAAATAAAAGAATTCTTTATTGTTCAAAAATTTTTTTTGAAAGTCCTTTGAAAAGCCAAATTAAATTGACATTAATTGTTAAATAATTAAAAATTTGTTGTTATTTAAGTTATTATAGTGCAAACAATAACAAATTAAACTCTTAATTTATTTTATTTTGTTTTATTTCCCATTCCATTGGCTTCGACTTCTTGGGGGAGTGGGGCCGGGTTTCTCATTGTGCTCCAAGCATTAGTAATTGATTCTTTTTTATTCTTAGTCTACATTTTTAATTTTAAAAAAGTAGATCTGATGTCTAATTACATAAAACCCATAACAAGAAATACAGAGTTGTCTTGAAAGACTATTTTAAATTTGTAGACGCTGCCAAATTCAGTATCTTTGATATTTTTTATACAGTTTTGGCTGGTATTCAATTTGCCAAGTCACAACGACATCGCGTTCATCAATTACCACTACCAAAATACAAAAAATTATATTATCTGGAAACCTCATAAATATATTCTAATAAAGAAAGATATTTTATCTGTTGTTATCCTTCGTTGACTGTTGTTTTATTTATATCTTCTTCAAAAATTCCAGTTCATTTCTAACACATCAGATTCTAAGAAATAATACCCAATTCAATTAACTTTCAATTCTGTCAAACCCTTCAAAGAATTTTTCCCTTTTACCTTTTTGATTAAGTCACTGAATTTTACTCGTTCAACCCCAATTTTTATCGGGAAAAATTGAAAATTCCCGTAAAATGGCTGCTGCGCTACGATCGAAACCCGCCACGGGAACGGCGTCGTTAACGGTGTCCCAATTCAGGTACATGATTCTCAATTACATGCACGCCGGTCGGACGGCAAGCTCTCACTGTACGAACCGTACCAAGTTAGATGATCACTGCATCAATACTCCGTACCACTTCACTTCGTTTAGACCTGTTTCCCTTCGTGGGGAATTCGTCGAAAGGGGCTCTCAATTATCAATGGATAATGTAAAAAATCCAAAATTGATTGCCCATGGGAAGGAAAGTAAAGAATTTGATAGAAATAGTAGCATTATGAATTCATATGGGGATCCGCCAGAGGTGTGGCAACCTCCAGGGGATGGGCTTGCAGTTCGGGTCAACGGGCAGGGGCCGAATTCTGTCCGCGGTGGTGGGTCCGCAAGTGGGTTCGGGTCGGGTTCGAAAGATGGGTGCTGGGGTGGTTCTAATATGGGGAACAAGTTTCCAACTCCTAAGGAGATTTGTAAAGGGCTGGATAAATTTGTGATCGGGCAGGAGAGGGCTAAAAAGGTCGTTTCATTTTTCTTCTTCCTTTTATCGGGTTTCTGTGTGCTTGACTTTTGGCAGGGCATTCTTTGAGTTGAATGAGTTTTTTCTTTTTTTTCTTTTTGTTAAATATTGAGTCGATTGAGTTCGGCTGCGAAGAATGTGATATTATTGGATTTTTAATATGAAAATTATCTGTTGTTGACAAAGTGGTTTAGGAAGAAGTTTTCACGGGACAATTTGACAATTTTGATGCTTTTATGTGGGTATGCTATCGTTTGGTTGGTAAGGTTTTCGTAATTTTAATTAGGTTGCATTATTGAAACAGTGGACATATAGTTCGTTGTAATTGAATTTTTGCTGCTGGATTTCCGAGGAAAAGCTTTGAATTGTCCTCTTTATGCATAAGGAAAGATGATTTCATCATGTTTGATAGGAAGAAATAGGAACATTTTGGAAGCATCATATGTTTTGTCGGATTCCGTTTTATTTAATAATTTTTATGATTAATGTGCCCTTTTTAAATCTAGAACTCAATATCAACATTATCATAAGTAATAATATTTGTATGTCTATGTTCTCCATTCTTTTTCTTGAATACAGGTGCTGGCTGTGGCTGTTTATAATCACTATATGAGAATTCATAACGAATCATTGCAAAAACGGTTAGCTCTTTACCTTATGTAAATACACACCTTATTTGAATCTATTTTTCGGAATGGCAAATACCTCCTATGGTTTCATTAAATTACAATTAATTCGTATTTTATGTTTTGTGGCAAAATCCCTGAATTTGAAGGCTGTGACAAATGCCCCTAACAAATTAATTCCCTTAGTTTTTTGTCTTTTTCCGTAGTCTAATGACTATTATGCCTCTAACCGTTATAAAATATGAAAATTCAAAAAGATTTAAAATATAATTTATAAATTTTTTATGTTCTTCAAAATATAAATTTTATTAATTAAATTTTATATAATTTTTCTAAAAATAATTTTGTGTATTTTATATAATTTTTTCAATTTTATGCTTTTATAAATATTAGGGGTATAATAGTTATTATATTGCAAAAAAATAAAAAAATAAAAAATAAGAAAATTAGTTTGGTGGGCGGTAGTTGTCACAACTTTCAAACCTCAGGAGGGTTTTGTCACAAAACATAAGCTAGGGGTAATTGTCATTTAACAAAACTATAGGGGTATTTGTCATTCTACCAGTCTATATTTCTTACTTTGTTGCCGTATGTATATCTTGAGGAACTAAGATGAAGGCTTGGTAACTCATCTAATAATTACAAACAAATCGTGCATTGCCTGGCTATATTTGTGGCTGATGACTCTGGCAAACTGAAGTCAGACCATGAAACATGGTGTGGATTGGGTTTGTCTTAAGACATCAAGACTTAGATAGCATAATTATTTACCATACTTAATTGGAGGGAAGAAAAATATCAGCTTAATGTACAAGCTTTTGAACCATGTACAGCAAACATATAATGATTTGTATACTTTGTTACTATACTTGATACATCTAACTGTTGCAATGGTCTTCACTATAGCTACGTCTAACGATTCTAATTTCTCAACAAATGTAAGTTTGTGTTGTTGGATGGTTGGGTGGTTTGCATACGTCATCTGCTTGTTGGCCTGCTCAGCTTTATACTACCACTGATCACTTTTATTGAGATAGAATCCAGTTGTTAACACGTTTATGATCACTTGGGAAGTTAGGCCAGCAGGAGAGTCTAGTAGCTGCATAGCAGATGCAGTGGATGATGACATCGTGGAGCTAGAAAAAAGTAACATTCTCTTAATGGGGCCAACAGGCTCAGGTAATTTGGTATCGTCCAAAATTTAATCATTTATAGACTATTTCAATTTTTGGTTGGACTTTCATCGTGGTCATTTTTTTCTCAGTTGATCTTGAATGTGAGCTAACCATCATAGAATTGAAGTTTAATGATTATCGCAATGCAAGTGTATCTTACTGTTCTCACCTGTTCCCTTTTAATTTTGTTTCAAGGACAGGGAAGACTTTACTTGCCAAGACCTTGGCACGCTTTGTGAATGTTCCATTTGTTATTGCAGATGCTACAACGTTGACACAGGCAAGTTGTTGACTCATTGACTCATTTAGTAATTGGATTATTTTCCTACTTTTTCTTCTCTCTCTGTCCCGCCCCCTTTCTTTTGCTTGTACAAGTCTCTTTCCTCGGATTTTTTTTTTCACTTTGTATGTATATTTTTTGCACCTAATACTTCATTGCCATTTTGGGGATGGAATTCTGAAAATTGTGGCTGGCACTCACACTGTCATGGCATTGGCATTTTATTTGCAGGCAGGATATGTAGGGGAAGATGTGGAATCCATCTTATACAAGCTTCTTGTGGTAAATTCACAGAAACATAATTTTTCTTTCATGCATGTATTGGATTTTGAAAATTGCACATCACCTGTTGATGATCTGCACAACCATGCTTCATATTGTGAATCATGCTTTGTACTCTGGGTTCGAATACTTGAGTGATGTTGTGGATGTTCATCAAAAATTTCAATCGAACTCTTGTTGTTTATGTCTATCTTTTGCCTATTGGAATACAGCTATGAAGTCATAACTAAGGTTTTGAGCATTTTTAGTTTTTCAACTTTAAACGTGCAGAAAACTGGGTTGCATGTAGGTTTAGTCACAGCATGAAGGAACTATTGATCTTTGTTTTCTATTAAGCTAATGCCATCTTTTGCAGTCACTTTGGTTCCTTTGCTGTCCTAACAACTTGGTTTTGTAAGGCTGTGAAGATAGCCATCTTTCCAAACCCAAAAGCATTTTTAAAAGAGTTCTTACTAACATGGCGCTTCTCTTGACTTTTTTACATGGATGAGTTGTGAGCTTATGCAACACCTCTGACTTGTTCACTGTTAGGTATTGGTCAAAATAGACTTGTGCAGTTAAATTGTATTATTCTGATCTGTAGTTCTTATTAGTCCATACTCTATTTAATGGCATTCTTGAAATTGTCCCACTTTCAATATCTTTATCGATTGTACAAACCTTGCTGCACATCAACTTTGGTTTCCACTTTAAATTTGCCCAATCTTCTAAATTATGTCATTATGAGCATACATGGAGCCTTCTAGCTTCTGTGTTAGTCTTTCATACGTTTATTTATATGTTAGTCTTACGTAAGTTTACAAGAATATAATCAGCAGCAATATTGTCAAGTATACTAAAGGAAGCAAGTTCAGATGTGGAAGTTTAGTTTTCTGATGCTGTTGAAATGAAACGTCCTTGTTTGTCCTCCTTCTAGAAGAATTCATGTTTGACCTTCTTCCAGAAGAATTAACAACCATAAATCATTGATCTTCTTACCATGTATATAAACTTCGTTGTATGCTATCTACCATTGATTTTCTAACCAAGTATATAAACTTCCTTGTCTGCTAGCAGCCATCAATTGTCTTACCATGTAAATGAGAAACTAGCCGTTATAATTTATTTGTATAAATAGGCACGCCTTGTAAACTTCAAGCAAGAAGAGAAAATAATATTATTCATTCACTTTATGTTTTCTGTATTTCTTCAGAATTGACAGTCTCTATCCATTTCTTATGGATACATAGAAGGATGAGGAACTTGGTTCTAGGTAGTAGTGCATGTGGTGTTTTTAGGGTAACATATGAAAGTTGCCGGTAGTGAAGGATGCATATATCTTATGTCCATGTAAGTTGGATGTGAAGTTTTTGAGTAATGCTAGCCACGCCCAAAAGATATCCCAAAATGACGTGGCATGCATTCATTGGTTAGTGGAAGGTGAAATAATTAACTTAGAAAATTGTAAAAGCTTACCATCCAATCAATGTTTGCCACCTCACTTGTCATGTCATTTGGGATACATTTTTGGGATGGGAATTTGGGATTAGCTTTATTGAAAGTCTTTCGTACCTTTGTTGCTGTGAATTTTCATGAAAAATTGTTTGTAGCATGCCGTTTCGTGCTTATATTGGATTGCGAATCTTAAAATTGTTCTTGTTTTTGCAATCTCAGGCGAGTGACTATAATGTAGCAGCTGCACAGCAAGGCATTGTGTATATTGATGAAGTTGACAAGATCACCAAAAAGGTTCCCTCACTTTTCATGTTCAAAATTTTTTTATTAAAAGAATTATTTTCCTTGATAAGAACACTTTCTTCTTGCTTTGCCTTTTTTCGGCAGGCGGAGAGCCTTAATATTAGTAGAGATGTGTCTGGAGAGGGTGTTCAACAAGCACTGCTGAAAATGCTGGAAGGAACAGTAAGTGCCCGTTCGATTTATATTATTTAATATTTATATTTGGATTAACTCGTATGAAATTCCAACATTTGGTCATGGTTTTGCAAACCAACTTACTTGATTTATTTATATTCTGTAATATTGAGTTTTTTATTATCTAGGTTGTCAATGTTCCCGAGAAGGGAGCTCGAAAGCATCCTAGAGGTGACAACATTCAGGTAAATATGATGTGGTTTTAAAACTGTGTCGTAGAATAAACTTATTTTGATTATAGATTATGCTCATGATACATGATTCTGGCTCTGATTAGCAGGTTTTCATTGTCATTTAATTTTAAGTGTCGTATCATTCTTGTTGTTTGTATTATTTCTGTTTTTATATAGATTGACACGAAGGATATACTTTTCATCTGCGGGGGGGCCTTTATTGACATAGAGAAAACAATCTCAGAAAGGTAATACTAGCATAGGAGTTACAAGTCAACGTCCTTGTGATGTTCAAGATATGGATACTTTTTCCTTGTAAATGAGAGATTTTTGAATCTATTCCAGACGGCAGGATTCTTCTATTGGATTTGGTGCCCCAGTACGTGCAAATATGAGGGTTGGTGGTGTTACAGATGCTGCCGTCGCATCATCTTTAATGGAAACTGTAAGTGCTTACCAGTTATCAAGTGACAATTTAAAGCTAATTGCCTTTTGTGATGTCATGCTACATTTCAGATGTTCATAATCATATGAACTCTTATTTGGCAGGTAGAAAGTGGAGATCTCATTTCATATGGTCTAATACCTGAATTCGTTGGACGATTTCCTGTTCTTGTGAGTTTGTCTGCACTAACTGAAAACCAACTTGTTCAGGTAATATTCTGTCTCTTTTCTGACGTTCTTAACTCCAATTTGTATGATGAACTCAATCTCAATAATTTTCTCATTTCAATTGCTGTATCTAATACTCACTGACAAAATGTTATAATCAAAGTTTTTACAAGTTTCCTCTTGAGTCTCATCAACATTATCGTTTCATTAGCTTACTATATGAAGGTAACCGGCCCTACTGTTTTGTAGGTTCTGTCAGAGCCAAAGAATGCTCTAGGGAAGCAATACAAAAAAATGTTCCAAATGAATGGCGTAGGTTCCTTTCCCAAGCCTCACTTTCTTCCAAGATGGTTTATTGAAGAATTTGGTGGTTCTTTTATAATTTTGTTTGCACTATGCTCAGTAGTGTTCTTGTACGTATTTAGAGTCGTCCCTTTTTTTAGTTCTGAAACGCATTATTTTTCTCAATTCTTTCTAACTTCACTTTTTTATTAATGGTCTTCTCAGGTCAAGCTGCACTTCACAGAAAATGCTATGAGATTAATTGCTAGAAAGGCAATAAGTAAAAATACAGGAGCTAGAGGATTGCGAACAATATTGGAAAATATCTTGATGGAAGCCATGTATGAGGTATGTATTTTTGCTTTAATGACAATCTTTCTCAGTGGCAGAACCTGTGAAATGCATTAGTTATTACTTGTAGGATTGGACCTGTCAAAATTTTTGTAAATGCTTGATTGTGATTGACCAGTATATTTGCTGATACTGCTGTTTTGTTGATAATGTGAATGAAAGCAAAGCAAAGAAATTCGGTAACGACGTCTATAATCTATGTTGCAGATTCCCGATGCTAGGAAGGGAGATGATATGATAGATGCTGTTGTAGTTGATGAAGAAGCCATTGGATCAGAGGAATCCGGTTGTGGAGCAAAGATTCTGTTTGGTAAGGGTGCATTGGATCGTTATCTATCTCAACATAAAAGGGAGGATTTGGAGGTGAGTATTGTTTAAAATCTTGGATGCAGCATCTCCTTTGTAGAAATTCTGTTTTTGAAGTCAACAGTTGTTGTTTCTTTGTTGCCAATGCTTTTGATTTTTATTTTTTGATTTCAGACAACTGTGGGAAGAGCAGTTGATGGAGAACCTGAGTTGGAAACAGAAATCCCTTCCATTGTTGCCAGCATGTAATCTATTATTGATTTTTTTTTTCCCTGTAACTTTATCCTTGTATATAATTAGTTTACCATTAATTTACCAAATTGTGCAATATTATAACATATTTTAATAGTTTTTAATTCAACTAAAAACAGGAATTAAATATATATTTTGAAGCAGCTAAATCCATTACATTCATAAGTGGAGATTTCTGAGATTTAGTTGTAATTTGCTTCTATTTTTCAATTATTTGTTTTCCGAAAACAGAAAATTGATGTTGAAAAATGTTTCCAAACAACCATGTTTTTAGCTTCTTTATGGAAACACCAATCTGAAACATCAAGCATGCCTGGTTAATGTTGAAAAGATTAGAATCCAACTTTATTCCCAGTGAGAATCTACACTATTACGTAAATTAAAAAAAAAAATCAAAAAATTCATTTAATCTTTGTGTTAAACAAGATAAACTTCCTTATTCCCTATAAGTTCTTTAACATGTAGCTTAAAACATTTTTCCACATAAAATAATAAATTATTATTATTACTATATACACAAACCATTAAATTAAGGTAACACCATAACAATAGTACGACTCTTTATATCTTTAAAAATAAAAAAATATAAATATAAATTATATAAAATATTTTTTAACAATTAATCTTTTGAAGTTAGTTTGAAGATTTATATTCCACAGTTAATTAATAAATAGATATAACTAATATAAATTAAAATTACTTTATATAACTATTTATTAATAATAATGGTGTAAAAATATTATTAAAAGTTCAATATTTAAAAAGGGTAATCAAGATTTATGCCGACAATTGTCTCGCAGGTTTCTCGTTTTGCTTTTTCAGTTATCTTGTACGAAACAAAATGAGAAATTATATTACAACTAAAATTATAATAACCGTCAGATTTAAATCCAACTCCTTTAAGGATTTTGAACGGTGATCCTTGTATATCACTTTCTCACTCTTCACAAAATCACGAAAGAGAGAAAAACAATAATTAAAAGAAAAGGGGCTGGCGAAGAAAAGAACATCTTTTTGGGCGGTGTTTGGTTTCAGGGAATCCAAAAATTTTCCTTCTCTCTTCTTCTTCTGCGGAGCTGAAGAAAGGAAGAAACTTGGGGAGAAGAGAGGAAAAAAAAGGAAGAAACCCATTAAAGTCTCTGAGATATTGGTGAGAGATTTAATGGAATTGGATAGTATTGAGTGTATATCATCTATGGATGGTATTGAGGAGGAGGAGATCAGTCATCCTCATCCTCATCCTCATCAATTTTCATCCTCAAAATCTCACAATGCGATCAGCAATAACGCAAACAGTAATGGCATAAACGCTATTGTGGGTCCGACCGCGATCGCCCCTGCCACCAGCGTTCACGAGTTGCTTGAATGTCCAGTTTGCACAAATTCTATGTACCCACCAATCCATCAGGTATATTTTTAAGTATGCAGTTTCTTTTTTTGCCTTTTTTTTTGGAAATTTTGGGTAGATTTGAGAAAGTGGGTTGTGATGGCATTTTTTTTTTTAGTTGCATGTGTGTTGGTTTTATATTTGTTTAAGGTTTTTCTGCTGAATTAAATGCATTATAGAGAATTAATGTGGCTTTACAGGAATTGTGATGTGATTTTTCTGAGGATTTGGTTTCAGATTGTTGCTTGATTGAATTTGAGCCTGATTTCCTCTTCTTTTTTTTCTTACCTGAAAGAAGAGAAGTAATTCTTCCATTGTCTTAGACTTTTGGATCTTCCATTGCTTAATGTCGATTTATTAGGTCTGTTGATTAAGATAGCAAATTAAGAAACAAAAACAGAAGTTATTGATTGTGAATGATGAATGTAAAATATCAGAGTTGAGATTTGAATTGGTGTCTTCGACTATGTATTCGTTCCAGCTGTAATCACCTCACAACTGTATTTTTGGAGGCGTATTTTTTTGAAGTAGAACTAATTTAATTGGAGTCATTGATTAATCTAGGGTAAAAGGTTTAATACTTTACCTATTGAAGGGCCCTAGATCAACAATACTTTCATCAGGAATGTGAACTTACATGCCTGAGATGTGAGCTTACATGGTTGACATTTCACAAACGGGGGCACAAAGATAACTTTTAAAGGAAGGAAACAACAAAGCAAATCTAGAATTTTTATCAAGAATGAATTGACAAAATGAATGACTGTGAAGGCCATTTGTGTACTTAATGGCCAATTAGCAGCAACTAAATGGATCTTATATGGGATATATGTTCTAAATTCATATTCGTCATTTTTCTTTTGCTCCATCTGCAAGTGGAGCATACAGGAATACCTACATTTACTGAAGTCTATTTCTGTAACTTCTGGAAAATCTGCTGATTTTTGTTGTAGAAAAGTAATAGCAACTGGTACTAACGGAAACTTTATTGTGATGGTGATCATCGATTCAAATGATGTAAGCCAACTTAGATGGTAGTATTTGGTTTGTTCTTTCTGTGAATAATCTTATTTATGAGGTAATTTTGTTGATTAATTTGACTGTTCATATGTGAATCTCAAGTTTATGTTCTACAGAATATTTCCTTTTCTCCAATGTTCCTCTATTTCTTTTACTTGAATTTGTGATTTTAACCAAGCACTTCTTCTACAAAAAAAGTCAATAAGCTACTATTTTATCCAATCTCCCTCTTCTGCAGTGTCACAATGGACACACACTTTGTTCCACCTGTAAAACCAGGGTACACAACCGGTGCCCCACTTGTAGACAGGAGCTTGGTGATATTAGGTGTTTAGCATTGGAGAAAGTGGCTGAATCACTTGAACTGCCCTGCAAGTATTACCATTTGGGTTGTCCAGAGATATTTCCATATTACAGCAAACTTAAGCACGAGACCATGTGCGCCTTCAGACCGTATAATTGCCCTTATGCTGGATCAGACTGCTCTGTTGTCGGCGACATACCATTCTTGGTTGCACATTTGAGGGATGACCACAAAGTGGACATGCACACAGGATGCACGTTTAATCATCGCTATGTGAAGTCCAACCCCCGTGAAGTAGAGAATGCCACTTGGATGCTAACAGTAAGTGTTTCTAATAATGATCTACAGCAATGTAAATATGATGATTGGTCAAACATTGTTTTGACGTTTCACATATACGCACAGCGATCTTGTTATGAATGCACCGGGAAGATTGCTTACATCTCTTTGCTCCATCTATGTGATGATCAATGGCCATGCCTGGGGGCGTGGATGGATCAATCATGTCCCTGCATATTATGTAAACAATTTTGCTACTGTGATTGAGCATACCTCATACATTCTCTCACAAAACTTCCTTAATTCTTGTTTTTCGTTTTTTTCATGTCAGGTTTTTCATTGTTTTGGTCAATACTTCTGCCTACACTTCGAAGCTTTTCAGCTTGGTACAGCTCCTGTTTACATGGCATTTCTCCGTTTTATGGGTGATGAAACTGAAGCTCGAAACTATAGCTACAGCCTTGAGGTTGGGGCAAATGGCCGGAAGCTCATTTGGGAGGGAACACCCCGAAGCATCCGAGATTGCCACCGGAAGGTTAGGGATAGCCATGATGGTCTCGTCATCCAACGAAACATGGCACTGTTCTTCTCTGGTGGGGATAGGAAGGAGCTGAAGCTACGAGTTACTGGCAGGATATGGAAGGAACAACAAAATCCGGATGCCGGTATGATCATACCAAACATGTGTAGCTGAGAGGTGATTTTGTGCCCCTTTTTCGTGATTTGTTTGCAAGTCTAGTGTGTTGATGCAGTGCCAATTTTCCTTGTGTGTTTTAACGGAATTTTGGAAGATTTTTTTAAATTCAGTAAATTGTAAAAGCCTTTTTCTATAATCTCCGCTTCATCATATGGGAACTTTATTTTTCATTTTTTTAAAAAATAAATGTAAGAATTGTGGGAAATCTGGCATGAACAAATTGCCATAAACAGCAAAATCAATAAAATAAATGAGCCCTCTGAATGTCCAACATTCGTAATTACACGGAATAAATTGATGTAAAGAAATAGATGACATTAGACGATGAAGAGAAAGCACATAAAAATATCACAATTTCGCCAATAACATATTCAAGCTGTCGCTTGCTCAGCTATACCATCGTTTTTACTTTCTTTTTTAAAGGAATTCTCACCCTTTAATTGCTTCTTCGGTTGAGTTGGTGTCAGCTAAAACAGATCCTAGAACAGTAGATTCCTCAACATTCGCTTCTTTCCCGGCTTCTGCTTCAGAAATGGAAGCATCAGAGGCAGCCCCAACAGCATTGGCATTATCTGTTGTCTCCGTTCCACCTTCCTTATTTCCAAACAACTTCGACGGAAGCAAAGATGAGATTGCAGCTCTTGCACTCTTCTTAGCTGCTTCGGCAGCTTCTGCCTCTTTCGCCTTAGCTTCAGCCTTCAGCCTTTCCTTCTCCTCCATAAGTTTAACCAACTCCTCTTCTTTCCCTTCCTTCCTCAACTCCTCTTTCACAAACTCCTGCAACTCCTCACTAAATTCAATCCCATCATCATCCAACATTCCATCTACAATCTTAAGTACCTCATCCAATTTCCCCGCATCACTTAATGTCTTCACCATAAACTTGTAACTTGCATCATCCATCTTCAGCTTCTTCACCATTATATCAAAGAATGATTTTGCATCATCAATCTTCCCTACTTGAACCAACTGATCGACCAATCTATTGTAAACAACCAAGTTAGGTCTCAAACCCACATCAATCATCTTCTTAAAATAAGCCGCCCCGTCATCAACCCTATCCTCTTTGAAACAAGCATCCATTAGCAGGCCATAAGTATACTCATCAGGATTCACCCCTTTCTCGCCCATTTCTCCATAAAGCTCTTCCGCCTCAGCCAGCATTCCATTCTGACACAAGTGGTCAATCAAATTATTGAATGACAACGTATCAGGACTACATCTATGTTCACCCATCTTCCTGAAAACCTCAATCGCATCCTTAAACCTCCCTTCTGCACAATACCCGTCAGCCATCACATTAAAGCTCCCCAAATTCACAGACAATCGCCTAGGTGGTGTATGTTCACTTATCATTCTATCGAACAATTTCAGGGCCTCGTCAAACTTCCCGCTCTTGCACAGTGCCTCAAGCACTGAATTATATGCAACTGCACTCATTTTCACACTCGAATTATCTCCCACTGCCTTGTTATAACACTCCATTCCCTCATTTTCCATGCCCTTCATAAAATAGGCCCTCATCAAGCTCCCACACACAACTCCATCGTTCACAACGCCTGCCATTTTCTCCTTCAATTCCTCAAAAAGCTGAAAAACCCAATCTGAATCCCCGTTTCTAACACTGCCCATCATCAAATAACTATAAACAACAGGATCAGCAACCATACCCTTAGCAAGCATCTCTTCCTTCAACTCCAAAGCCTTCTCAATCTTCCCATTATCAACCAACCCTTTAATTAAAATCCGATAAGTCGTAGGCGATGGATTCACTGGCGCGTCGTTTATGAACTGCTTGTAATGTTCAAGTGCAGTGTCAGGTTTCCTGCAATCAAGATAAGTCTGAAACAAAAGATTATAAGTTATCACATTTGCCGCGATGCCGGCTTGAGTTATGAAGCGATGCAGAGATAGCAGATCAGCGTACTTCGACTGTCGGAGTTGTGCATTGAGCACGGCATTGACAGTGAAAATCGTCGGACGGCAGTTGGAGTAAACGGAGTGTCGCGTGAAGAGCGCCGCCTCTTCGAGATCATTTTCTCGGATGAGAGTTAAGATTTTGTTGTGGAGGTTGAGACGATTACCAGAGAGAGCAGAGACGGCTTCGGGAAGCTTCGGAGCGTTAGGGTTTTGGATGGGTTTGGGTTGCTGCTGCGTTTGTTGCGGGGCCCGGTTCAGAGAGGATAGAGGTGGCTCAAGGCGGAGACGGCGTTTGCGACGGCGTCGCTCCGCTGCGGCTTCATCGGGGGTGGCGAATGAGAGGAATCGGACGGAGACGAACGGCTGCGGATGGCTGCGGAATTGGGGATTAGCCAGGGTTTTGAGGCGATTGAGGAAAGCGGGTTTCGAGAGAGCCATTTCCGATTAGGGTTTGGAGGGATTGGATATTTTTTTTGGAGATGAGATACTTGATAGGGTTCTACAAAGGGTTTAACGAATCCGAATGATACGGTGGCGTATTGAAATTGGTCCAACTCAAACGTCCAGCAACAAATTGGGCCCCTTCCCTTCTACGGTTTGTAGAAGTAGTTGATGCGGTGCGTTAAATTATGGGCGATTAAGGATATCCAGACTTAACATTTGGGCCCGTGGATCTTCGTAATGAGAAAAATGGGCTTTCTATGATTCCAAAATCAAGATTGCAAAACAATGGTATTATATATGAATCATAGTTTTAAAAAATTTCCATATTTTTATTGATTGAAACATATTTTTATCTTTGTCTTTTACAAAAATAAAAATTATATTTAAATTTAAATTAAAGAGGCTTTGTGTACTCTCAATGCGTTGCTTTTTTTTTTTTTTTTATGCTCGTAATATTTTTTATATGATTGACCGAAAAATCTAGATTGACAAATTTATTGAATTATGTGGAATGTATTGAAAAAAAATTAAACTTTATCTTTCAAATATAATTGTACCTGTATTTATATATTATCAAGTATTTTCTTTGTTTACTTTTAAATTATAATAGAATAAAGCTTGAATACAATTTATATTTATTATATTTAAAATATTTGAATCGCAAGCGATGTGAATAGATCTTAATTACTAAAATTTATCATTCTCAAATCAATTAACGATAAATAAAAGAATGAAATTAAAATAAAAATTAATATTATTATTGATAATTTTTATCGACATGTTATTTTCGATTTTTGCCTGTCGTTACATAAGAGATCTGATCCGAATTTAGTCACCTTAGTATCTCGACTGATATTTTAATTATCGAGGCGACTAAATGTCAATATTCTAAAAATAGGAGGATCAAATGAAAAATCAAGTGTGTTTCCCCAAAAAATAGTCTGAACGTCCCATCACATTAAGAGGCATCTTATCCTACAAACTGTGGGCATTCATTACGTCACCCTAATCCGACATAAGAAAGCGGTGAAAGGACCTGTCGACTAACCATGTCATATTTTATCTAATCAGGCTCTCGTTCTTCGATACTCATACGTACAAAAGTCTTATAAATACTGAAATCGCTATACGAATAGGAGGGTTCTTGGATTTTTCTCTTCTAATTTCTTGAGAAAAGGAGAAAGAATAATTCAAATCTATGGTAGTTAGCCTTCACTACAAATATTCTCGAGCCCATCGTCCCGGGTCGATAATTAACCTAAATATTATCCTATCTTATTATTTCTCTTAGTTCGACCTTTAACAGTCCACTAACTTGAGCCTTAAAGTTTATATACCGATAAACCAACTTCACTTCTAGCTTGTTCATTTTGATTTTATGTGGTCCCCTAAGAATCATTGTCCGAGATTGGATATTATTTTATACGATTCGTACGTCAACAACAACGGTAAAATTTATGTGGTGCGCTGAGTTTTCTATCTAGGAAAAATTTAGACATTAATAATTAGCATTGTTTGTAAAAAATTGACTAAAAGCCTAAATAGGAGACTTAAAAAATATTCTGTGTAAAAATGACAAGGAATAATCGCAATCGCTTTTCTATTAAAGTCCAAATAGAGAAGTTCGGGGGCCCTATTAGCATTGGTGAAAAGGTGACTGTTACAGAATCATCCAACAAAAATGAGATACATGATCACCCTACCACAGGTCTAACAAGTCGAGCGACTGTCAGAATTAAGGGGTATGAGTAATGGCAGATGAAAGAAAGGTCAATAAAGTATAAAAATGTAAGGAAAACAAATAATCAAAAGATACTTGCGTTGGAATAAAAGAATCAACGATTGAAAAGGAAAGCTGCGAGGTTAAGAATATTAGTTTAACAGCAGAAAAATGAAGAGAGACATTTTATACTTATATCTAGCCGTGAGTGACCACGCCGTCAGCGCTACCTTAACAAAAGAAGATGTAGATAAGGTATAAAAACTAATTTATTGTGTAAATAAATCATTTTTTGATGCAGAAACTAAGTATTTAGGGCCAAAAAAATTAGCACTGGCCTTAGTGACTACAACTAGAAAACTTCGCCTATACTTTCAACCCTACTCTATCATTGTCCTCACCAATCAGCTCCTCAGACAAATTTTACATCGACCTATTCTTTCGAGAAGGTAGTTAAATAGTGCATCAAACTAAGTGAATTCAATATAAAATTCAAGTCCGCTAAAGGCTATCAAAGGACAGGTTTTGACTGATTTTATTATCGAATGCACTGTCTCAGACCCCATAATGCTAAAAAAGGAGAGGAACAATTTCCTAACTTACACAGGCCTTGGAAATTTTTTATTGATGGGGCTTCGAATACTCAAGGTTATAGAGTGAAAATTATTCTTGAGAGCCTTAAAAATGAGAAAATTATGGGCGTCCTCAGGTTTAAGTTTCTCATTACCAATAATAAAGTCAAGTATAAAGCTTTCTTGGCTGGCCTACGAATGACTCTCTTATTTAGTACTGATGATATTGAAGTAAAGAGAGATTTATAGTTAGTGATGCAATAAGTAAATGGCCAATTTCATGCAATTGAGGTGAATATACAACGTTACCTTATACTGGCTCATGAATAAATGAAAAAATTTTGCCAAATAAAGACAAAGAAAATTCCTAGAATCAAAAATTTTTGAGCTGATGCTCTTTCTAAACTAGTATCCACATTTTATAAGAAGGCCCTCAGGCTTATACCAATAGTCATTTTGGCTAAGAAGAGTATAGAAAAAGGTGTCTGTCTAAGGTAATTACTCATTATG
>JAWDEX010000008.1:4842644-4869770 GCA_035221805.1 Trichilia hirta | reverse complement strand
TAATATTGCAAACTTTTATGAATATTATCCGAATAACTCAATGGATTCGGGGTCGAGTTTTTCACAAGAAAGAAAAAATGATAGGGATTGACGATTTTATATTTTTTTTATGTTATTTATAATTTATATTTTTAGGTATTATCGTAATTGAATTTATCTTTAGTATAAATAAAATATTATTTTTAGAATTGTAATTATTGAATCTTTTTAGAGTTTTTTAGAATTTTTATTATTTTTGAAGAATTTTAAGCGTAAAAATTTAATTAATTAATTAATTTTATTTCGTTTTTTCTGCATCGACAGGTCAAGCAGCATTTGACAGAAAATACTATGAGATTTATTGCTACAAGGCAGTAAGTAAAAGTACAGGAGTCAGGGGATTGCGAACAATATTGAAAAATATCTTGATGGACGCAATGTACGAGGTATGTATCTTTGCTTTAAAGGCAATATCTCTGAGTTGCAGAACCTGTGAAATGCGATATTATTTGTGGGATTGGAACTGAGTCAATAATTTTAGAGGATTATGCATGTATGCTTGGCTGTAGATGTGACCAGTACATTTACTGATACTACTGCTTTGTTGATAATATATACAGAAGCAAAACAAAGAAATTTGGTAACCACATACGTCTATTACCTATGTTGCAGATTCTGGACGTTAGGAAGGGAGATGATATAATAGATGCTGTTGTAGTTGACGAAGAAGCTGTTGGATCAGAGGAACCCGGCTGTGAAGCAAAGATACTTTATGGTAAGGGCACATTGGATGGATATCTATCGCAACAAAAGAAGAAGGATTTGGAGGTAGTATTGCTTAAAACTTTGGATGCATCTCCTTTGATCAAATTCTGTTTTTGAAATCAACAGGTTGTGTTGTTGTTGTCAATGCTTTTGATTTTTTTTGTTCCAGACCCTTTGATCAACTTCTGTTTTAGAAATCAACAGGTTGTGTTGTTGCCAATGCTTTTGATATTTTTTGTTCCGGACAACTGTGCTGCGAGCAGCTGATGGAAAACCTGAGGTGGAAACAGAAATCCCTTCCATTGTTGCCAGTATGTAAATCTATTTTTAATTTTTTTTACCTGTGACTCCTTGTATATAATCAGTTTTACCATTAATTTACCAAATTACTTGTGCAATATTAACATGTTTTAATTTAATGGTTTTTAATTCAACAAAAAACAGGAATTAAATATATATTTTGAAGTATCCACATCATTTCTTTCGTAAGTGGAGGTTTCTGAGATTTAGTTGTAATATGATGCTATTCTTCAATTGTCTGTTCTTCAAAAACAGAAAACTGCTATTGGAAAACTTTTCTAGACAGCCTTGATTTTAAGATGCTTTATGGAAATAGCAATATGAAACATCAAACATGCCTTGTTTGTTAATGTTAAAAGGATTAGAATCCAACTTTATTCCCAGCAACAGAATATGAACCTTTACATAAATTTAAAAGTTCATTTAATCCTTATCTAAAATGTGACAAACCTCGTTATTCCATAAAAATTCCTTAAAATTAAGCTGAAGACTTTTTCCACATAAAAATAAAATATTATTATTTGCAAAACCATTAAACCATGTTACCACCTTTTAGATTTTTAAAAATTATAAAAATAGAAAAAGAAAGTTTACAAGGCATTTTATAATAATATATTTTGAAAATAAATATTTTTGAACAAATAAAATTTGTATAAAAATTTATAACCCACCGTTAATTGATAAATAGATATAACTAATAGAATTACTTAATATAGTAATGATTTATTAGTAATAATTGTGTAAAAGGAGTAATGATAATTTAATATTTAAAAAGGGTAATTCAGATTTATGTCGAAAATTGTACAATTGTTTTATTGATTTTTTTTAAAAGTGGGTGTTTATAATTTAAAATAAAATTTTAAATCAATTTAAATATAACAGTTTAAATTTTATATAATTCAGTTTAATTCTATTGCATGTTATAAATTATAATTAATTTAAATCGTATTATATGGTTTAAAATTTTATTTGAATTTTAAATTTAAATTAAAATAATTTATTAATTTAAATTAAATTTAAAAGATAAAATTTGAATTCTTAATTTATTTTTTAATTTAATTTTAAAATAATAAATTTATTATTTTAATATATAATATTAATAAAATAATTAATATATTATTTTATTATATAAATTAATATTATAATATAATAATAATAAATTTATTTAACAAATTTGATTTGATAATTTGTAATTTAAAATTAATTTAATTTGTAATTTAAACTGATAATAAAATTTATAAAATAATAATTTAAAAATTTTTAAATTAATTTATATTAGACCGATTTGGATTTACCCATCGCTGCTCTCTCGGCATGTCCTTTTAGTTGCAGTTTCAGTGGCAGTCTCAGTCTCCCCTGGCCTTGTACGAAACAAAATAAGAAATTATATTACAACTAAAATTATAACAACCGTCCAATTTACAATCCAAATCCTGAACGGTGATCCTTACGTTCCACTTTCTCACACTTCACAAAACCTCGTGAGATAGAAAAAAAAAAAATTAATTAATACAAAAGGAGCTGACGAAGATCGAAGAAAAAAACGACTTTTTTGGGGGTGTTTGGTTTCTGGGAATCCCAACTCTTCTTCTGTGGAACTGAAGAAAGGAAGAAACTTGGAGGAAGAAAAGAGGAAAAAGAAGGAAGAAAGCCTTCAAATTTTATGAGATATTGATGAGAGATTAATGGAATTGGACAGTATTGACTGTGTACCATCTATGGATGGTATTGAAGAGGAGGAGATCAGTCATCACCTTCTTCATCCTCATCATCATCAATTTCCATCCTCGAAATCTCACAATGCGATCAATAACGCAAACAGTAATGGCATCAACACTATTGTGGGCCCGACCGCGATCGCCCCAGCCACTAGCGTACACGAGTTGCTTGAATGTCCAGTCTGCACAAATTCTATGTACCCACCAATCCATCAGGTAGATTTTAAGTATGTACTTTCTTTTGTGTGTTTTTTGGAAATCTTGTTGGTGATTTAATGTTTTGGGTAGATTTGAGGAAGTGCGTTATGAATTGTGATGGCATATTTTAATTGATTTGCATGTGTGTTAGTTTTGTACATGTTTAAGGTTTTTCTGCTGATTGAATGTGTTTGGAGAATTAGTGTGGCTTTGAGGATTTGGTTTGAGATTGTTGCTTGATTGAATTTGAGCTTGATTTCTTCTGCTTTTTTTCTTACCTCAAAGAAGAGAACTAATTATTTCATTGTCTTAAACTCACGGGTTTTCCATTGTTCAATGTCAATTTTTTAGTTTGTTGATTAAGATATCTAATTAAGAAATGAAAAACAGAAGCTGCTGATTGTGAATGATGAATGTAGGATATCAGAATCGAGATTTTAATTGATGTCTTGGATTATGAATTCGTTCCAGCCGTGATCATCTTAAACATCTCACTATTGTATTTTTGGAGTATTTTTTGAAGTAGAGTTAATTTAATTGGAGTCATTGATCAATTACCTACTAAGGGCCCTAGATCGACAATACTTTCATGAGGAAAGTGAACTTACAGGCTTGAGATGTGAACTTACATGGGGGAGATTTCACAAATGTCAGGCACCGAAGATACTTTAAAGATAAAAGACAGAAGGAAAGGAATGAAATAAACAAAGCAAATCTAAAATTTTTAATCAGTTTGAATTGACGTCCACAAATGACTGCAAAGGTCATTTGTCTTCTTAATGGACAGTTAGAACTAAATTGATCACGTATGGGACATATGTTCTAAATTCATGTTTGTATTTTTTCTTTTGTCCCATCTGTAGATGGAGCTTACAGGAATAGCTAAGTTTACTGATGTCTATTTCTTCAATTTTGGAAAGTCTGTAGAATTATGTTAGAGAGAAGTTATAGATACTATTACTAATGGAAACTTACTTGTGTTGGTGATCATTGATTCAAAAGATGTAAGCCAACTTAGATTGGTTCTTTCTGTGAATAATCTTATTTATGAGGTTGTTGATTAACGAGACTGTTCGTATGTGAATCTGAGTTTATGTTCTACAGAATATTTCTTTTTCTTCACTGTTCCTTTATTTCTTTTCCTTGAATGTGTGATTTTGAACAAGCACTTCTACTAAAAAAAAAGATCAATGACCTAGTGGTTTATCCAATCTCTCTCTTCTGCAGTGCCACAATGGACACACACTTTGTTCCACCTGTAAAAGCAGGGTGCACAACCGGTGCCCCACTTGTAGACAGGAGCTTGGCGATATTAGGTGTTTAGCATTGGAGAAAGTGGCTGAATCACTTGAACTGCCATGCAAGTATTACCATTTGGGTTGCCCAGAGATATTTCCATATTACAGCAAACTTAAGCACGAGGCCGTATGCACTTTCAGACCATATAATTGCCCTTATGCCGGATCAGACTGCTCTGTTGTTGGCAACATCCCATTCTTGGTTGCCCATTTGAGGGATGATCACAAAGTGGACATGCACACAGGATGTACGTTTAATCATCGCTATGTGAAGTCCAATCCCCGTGAAGTAGAGAATGCCACTTGGATGCTAACAGTAAGTGTTTCTAATTAATGATTTACAGCAATGTAAATACAATGGTTGGTCAAACAGATTGTTTTGACATTTCACATATACACACAGTGATCTTGTTATGAATGCACTGGGAAGGTTGCTTGCATCTCTTTGCCCAATCCTTGTGATAATTAGTGTGCCATGCCTAAGGGCATGGATGGATCAACCATGTCCCTGTGCATTATGGAAATAATTTATACCTCAAACATTCTTTTACAAATCTTCTTTAATCACTGTTTTTTCTCTTTTCATTTTTATACCTCAAACATTCTTTTACAAATCTTCTTTAATCACTGTTTTTTCTCTTTTCATTTTTTGTTTCAGGTTTTTCATTGTTTCAGTCAATATTTTTGTCTACACTTTGAAGCTTTTCAGCTTGGTACAGCTCCTGTTTACATGGCATTTCTCCGTTTTATGGGTGATGAAACTGAGGCTCGAAACTATAGCTACAGCCTTGAGGTTGGAGCAAATGGCCGGAAGCTCATTTGGGAGGGAACACCCCGAAGCATCCGAGATTGCCATCGGAAGGTCAGGGATAGCCATGATGGTCTCATTATCAATCGCAATATGGCACTTTTCTTCTCCGGTGGTGATAGGAAGGAGCTGAAGCTAAGAGTTACTGGCAGAATATGGAAGGAACAACTGAATCCAGATGCCGGTGTGTGCATGCCAAACCTGTGTAGCTGAGAGGTGATTTTGTGTACATTTTTTCACGATTTGTTTGGAACAGTCTGGTGTGTTGGTGCTGTGCCAATTTTTCTGGTGTGTTGTAACGGAATTGAGGAAGATTTTTTTCTACTTCAGTAAATTGTAAAAGCCTTTTGCTGTTGCCTCTGCTTCTTCGTATTGTAAGTGGCACCATTCCCAATTACATGTAGCTTTATTTTTCATTTTAGGGTTAGACGTAAGCTCGGGGAAATTTAATCATGAACAAATTGCCATAAACAGCAAAGTCAATAAAATAAATGAGCCCTCTTAATTTCCGACATTCGTAACTACATGGTATAAATTGATTTAGAGAAAGTAGATTACATTAAATTATGAAGAAAAGGCACATAAAAATATCACAATTTCGCCGTTAACATATTCAAGCACTAGTTTGCTCAGTCGCCCCATCGTTTTTACCTCATTTTTCCACGACACTCCCACCCTCTGATTGCACCTTCGGTCGAATTGGTGTACGCTGAAGCAGATTCTACAGCAGTAGCTTCCTCAACGTTCACTGCTTTTCCAGCTTCTGCTTCAGCCATGGAAGTATCCCAAGCAGCTCCAACAGCATTGGCATTATCAATTGCCTCTGTCCCACCTTCCTAATTTCCAAACAACTTGGACGGAAGCCAAGATGAGATTGCAGCTCTTGCACTCTTCTTAGCTGCTTCGGCAGCTTCTACCTCTTTCGCCTTAGCTTCAGCCTTCCGCCTTCCTTCTCCTCCATAAGTTTCACCAACTCCCCTTCTCTCCCTTCATTCCTCAGTTCCTCTTTCACAAATTCCAGCAGCTCCTCACTAAACTCAATCCCATCATCATCCAACATTCCATCTACAATTGTAAGTACCTCATCCAATTTCCTCACATCACTTAATGCCTTCATCATAAACTTATAACTTACATCATCCATCTTCAGCTTCTTCGCCATTGTATCAACGAATGACTTTGCCTCATCAATCTTCCCTACTTGAGCCAACTGATCAACCAATCTATTATAGACTCCCAAGTTAGGTCTCAAACCCGAATCAATCATCTTTCTAAAATAGGCTTCATCGGGGGTGGCGACTGAGAGGAATCGGACGGCGACCAACTGCTGCGGATAGCTGTGGCTATGGAGATTAGGTAGGGCTTTGAAATGATCGAGGAAAGTGGGTTTCGAGAGAGCCATTTCCGATTAGGATTTGGAGGGATTTCATAGTGTTTTCGGAGATCAGCATGCTTCATAGGTTTCTAAAAGGGGTTTAACCAATACAGATGATACGATGGCATATTGAAACTGGGCCAATGCAAACATCCAGAAATAAATTGGGCCCTTTCTCTTCCTACCGTTTGAAAAGATAGTTGTCCGGTGCACCGTTTAAAATCTGAGTTACTGAATATGTCCAGATGATGCCTATAAAATGAGCTTCTTGTGATACCAAAATCAAGATTGTAAAAGAAGATTAATTCCAATTATAGTTTAATATATTTTCATATCTTTATTGATTAAAGCATATATTTATCTTTCTCTTTTACAAAAATAAAAAAGTTATTTTGGATTTTAAATTAAGATATTCCAAAAATATTTATAAGATACTTACCATCACTCTTTTTTTTTCTTTTTTTTTTTTCAAAAGAAGTATTCACTCTTGCTATGTTACTTTCTTTTATTATATTTTTTATACACATAATAATTTTATATGATTGAGTAAAAAAATCTAAATTGATATATTAATTGAATTATGTTGTAATGTATTGATAGAAGCCAAATTTGTCTTACCATATATATGATCTTTATTTGCATCGATTAAAGCTACTATGACTGTGAGATATAAATATATATTTTTATTAAAAGTTCATAATATTTGACATTTTTTTATGTTTGTTTCTTGAAAATACTTGAACTGTGAACATTGTGAATAGATATTAATTACTAAAATCTATGATAATTATGACAGAAAGAAAATAAGAAATAGTGTTAAATTTACAAATACAAAAAGAAAAAGATAAGTTTATGAAAGGACTGGAATGTGTATTAATAAATTTCCAAACTTATTAGGGAAAATCTAGTTGTTAATCCTACAAAAAAAACACAATTATAAGACAGGTCAGAATTCAATTTTTAGACGTCATGCAATATGCTTACACACTTTTTTACACATTATTTTCAAGTATAATATAATTTTATCTTCTTGGATGAAGTAAATGGGATTGTTAATTAAATATATTTAGGCAAGTGGCAGGGTACAAGAAAATAAGTTTTGAATTATATTTACAAATTATGATTGGCTATTGTTTATGATAAATACTAAAAACATCGCTCTCAGTTAAATTAATTTTATTGATTGAATAGATCAGATTTAGTATGAACCTTTAGCCATCAAATAGTGAATGTAATGAAAATGTTAGGTCAACGATGTTACTAAACTTCACGGTGAAATCTTATTTAAAAATTTTATTAAATGACGAAGAGTTAATTTAATTTTATTGAATATGCATAT
This sequence comes from Trichilia hirta, assembly GCA_035221805.1. Classification (NCBI taxonomy): domain Eukaryota; kingdom Viridiplantae; phylum Streptophyta; class Magnoliopsida; order Sapindales; family Meliaceae; genus Trichilia; species Trichilia hirta. The sequence continues at coordinate 4,861,990 of JAWDEX010000008.1, read as the reverse complement.
AAACAAAAACAAGTTGTCCTTTTTATATCTTAAATTGTTTGTTTGAATTGTATATTATGTAAAAGTAAAGTAATTAAACTCCCTTCAAACTTAATTTTTTGTATCATCTGAAAGATTTTATATGTTTAATCAATTAATATCTATTACCAAAGTTTTTAAGATGTTATTTTGGTATTTAAATATTTTACTTTATTTTATGGATATTATAATATTATTATTATTATTCTCTAATTTTATAAATCAATTTCATTATTGATTCTCTAAATTAAATGTGATTTTGGCAGTTGGATACCGAGTCAGTCACTATATAAGATAGCAACATCTGGAATTATTGGTCAATTATTAATCATAATTAACTAATTAATTATCTTATAAATTGTTCTTAATTCTTCAAATTTTAGCTTTCTAATAAAACAATAATTGACGTTATTAAAAATTTGGAAAATTTGATAAGCATTTTTCTACGAATTTTTTATTTTATTAATCAAAAAAATATATTAAGTTTACCAAATTATTATATGCCCATATGTGCAATCAATGCAAATATAATTGTAAATTTTGTTCCTCTAATTTCGTGCTTACACGGGGAATAAAGCTTGATTTGGTCACATTGGCCCAACTCCTTCCTACTTTTAACTATTGGTTCATATTTTCTTATGGTTGACAAATAAAGTATGTGATTATCAAATTAGGTCATTTTTTGTTGAAGTCAAAATTTATCCATGAGTGATGTATAACGTAATATAATTTTATTGTTTTCGTGAATGAGTCAACTAACTTATCTTATAAAGTTTATTAAATATTGTTTAATAATTTTAATTATTACATTTAATAATTTTAAAATATCATTTATTTTTAAAATAATTATAAAATATTTAATAAAATTATATATTTTTATTATTTAAAATTTTGATTAAAATTTATTTTAAAGATTTTATAATTTAAAAATATGTATTACAATTCTAACTCTCATAATCGTATTATAAAAATATGTGATAATTATTGCACGAGAAATCTTGATTTGGAGTACGACGCAAGTGACCTAGCAATTCGATTTATAGATGCCAACTAAGAGCTATCCGTGTTTATTATTATTACACGCTTGCCGTGATACTATTACACGATGGTATTAAAATTCTTCTGTCTATTGTTTTTTCTATTATTATAGTGAGTTTTAATAGTTTTGTGGTTATAAAATCTCTACTAAACGTGTTAGTGTTAGCCATCATAATTTGTTAAATATATTTTTGATGATTTAATAACTATACATCATTTAATCGCCTAAATCCTACCTGCTAAGTCAATAGTTGTGTATTTAATGGACGCACCTGTATATATTGAAAGTTAGCCATCTTTGACTTGATAAGGATTTGTACAAATTTTCATTTCTAAATTCTCATATTTGTACGAGGCATACGTATGAATTAATATTATTTTAACTTTTGCTTACTTTATTAATTAATATTAATTTTATTATAATCTCAAGGTTCTCTTTCATAACAACAAACAAATGGATAATAAAAATAAAAGAGTTATAAATTATAAATAATTTATATAAAGAGTTATATATATATATTAGAATTATTGTATTAATAAATTATATTTTAATTATTATTATTTTTAAAAGACTGTAACTAATTATTTTAATAAATTAAAATTTAAAATTTTGTATGTCCTTTTTTAAAAGCAGAACAAATATATACATCATAAAACTTTGATCTGACGAAGACTAATTGGCAAGTGGGTAATCATCCAACACATCGTGATATTGATTAAAGTAAATGGCCCAAACCAAACAGCGTGACAAATTCACTATCAACAGCGAAATTAATTCTACATCACTTTTTCAGTGACATTTTTGGAGTGGGGCAAATTTCTACTATCTCATTAGATAACGGAGCTAATTTATGTTGTATAAAAATATACAGTATTATAAACTTTTTTATAATTTAAAATTTTAACTTTCAATTTTTATGTGATTTTTTTGGATTTTATTGTATTTCTTTATATAAATTAAAAATTTTAATAAAAAATTTTAAAAATTAATGTAAAATATACCGTATATGCAATACACCATAGCCCATCTCTAGATATTAATAAGAAACACAATACAAAATCAAGATCACTATTTGACAATACGGGTTTTTGGATTTTCTTGCATTCTTTCTTAATAGAGTACTGTCATGCTTTTAATACTATATTATTATTTCAAAAACTTTAATTATATGCAAAATGATTTTAATAATTTTTTGTTATAATTTTTAATTATTTGTATTTATTCGTATTTTAATTACAGACAAATAATTTTTAATTTTATTAAAATATTAAAAGTAAGTATTATTTCAAAAATTTTAATTAAAATAAAATATTTTATTTTCATTTAATAGAATTTATTTAGAATTTCGTTGCTCTAAATAGTACGGTTGAATTTATGTAATAATTGAGTTGTATTAGATATATAAACTTAATTTCATATAAAATTATAATATTTTTGGTGTTTTGAAAATAAAATTAAAAAAGTAGTAATACTAATGTTTAGTGGGATCTATTTATTTTATATCAATATTTGATAATAATCATATAGGTTAATTTGTCCAAAAAAATTTTATTTTTAATATTATTAATAACTATTAAGTAGCAATTATTGCCCATTGGCGAAGTTATGGTATTAACATAATTTTAGTGAATGAAATATAGTTAGTTGAAAGTTTTAGCCACTAATTATTGAATATTAAATTATTGATACTATTAAATTGAATTTTTATATTCATGTTAAAATCGCATTTAGAAATTTTAAAATTTTAGTCAATATTTTTATACATAATTTTGTTACATATACATTCATTTAAAATTATTAAGCATATTGATTACACAAAAAAATATAGCAATTGTTATGTTACTTCAGGGAAAATATATTAAAAATTAATATATACACGATGTACTGTTTATTAAATGTGCATGCAAATAAATATAACTAAATCGTCTATAAATCTTACTTAAATCTTACTAAAATTAAGATAACAATTATTCTTCATATTAATTTTTATTATCAAGCTTTAAATTAAGTAAAGGCAATCAATCTCTCTCTAATTTTACACAAGCAAAATTTGAGTCTCAAAGTTTTGATATAGTTTCAAGAGATTATATCATAATAGATTTCTAAAATTTTTGGAATAAGAAACTCAGCTACCACACAAATTTTTGTCTCCTTCCAATACGTAGAATAATTGTTAGGGGTTGCTCACATTGATAAAAAACAACATCATATTCGCCTACCAATGCCTTAAATCACCAAAAAAAAAAAATGTTAAGAGTAACATTAAAATTTTAGTATAAATATTTAAATATTTAAGTTTAAGTTTGAAATTTGACAAATATATTAAATTTAACTAAAAATATATAATGCGTAAAAATATTGACCTCAATATAGAGAGACGAGGAGTTGTTTTCTATTTATATATTTTAATTTTTTATTATTTGAGTAGAGTCAATTATTTATAATAATTTATGACACGTCTTCCAAACCCTCACATATATAAGATATCCAATAATCAACAATGTCAAAAGGATTTACATTCTACCACTATATAATAAATTATTCATGTAATTATTACTTGCTAGCAAAGGTTGGCATAATGATTATTTAAGCTGTAATTTACACAATATGAAATTTGAAATACTAGTCGTATGATGTGATAATTATTAATGACCTTGACGTTTTTACGCGATGTCGATTATTGCTTTCATTTTTTATTAGACATTAAGCTAGTTGGGTTTATCAAACTAACTCAAGTGCCAGTGCTCAAGTGCCAGTGCAGAGTTTGGTCCTTGAATCTGTATAATTTTGGTTTTGGTTCAAACAAATCCAGCGACAAATAAACCCTAACAAGATAATTAAGAACTCTAATTTTCATCAACATTATGACCTTTAAGCCGATTATAAAATTTATTTTTCATGTATCTTAAATTTGCGAAGTCAATTGTCAGTCAGCAGTGACAATAATAGAATCTCGATATACTAATGTGGGGTCAATGAAATAAAAAATTGACCTGCTATTTAATTCTTACCCCTAACAATTAGTTTGTCCAATTTATAATTATTGTGATCATTTTTATTATATAAATGAGATATTTAAACATTTTATCTCATTTTATGCGCATTATAACTAATATCATTATTTTTTAAACTAAATGTGATTTGGGCAGTTGGGTACTCAGACAAAGGTACTTCTTAAATTCTTGGTCAATTATTAATCATAATTAAATTATTTAATTGTTTTAAAAATTTTACAAGAGAACACAAATATTGTCATGGGTTGTTCGCAGCATACAGTAGTTAGACAATCATTAAATATTAACATTGCTCTTAAAATAATATTTCACATTAATGAAAATTTGGAATCTTTGATAAGCATTTGCACGAAAATTTTATTTTATTAACTAAAATCATATATTAATTACCAAATTATTCGAAGCCTATGCGTTCAATGAATGCTAATTTTATGTTTGTACATGGCTTATAGTTTGATTTGGTCACGTTGGCGTAACACTTTCCAACCTTTGACTTTGGTTCATGTTTTCTTATGGTTGACAAATTAATTATTTGATTATTAGTTCAATCAATCTATTTACATTGCTTATTGAGGTTATCTGATTTTTATGAAAGTGAAATTTTAAACCTTATTCTTAACAAATTACTTTAACAAAAATATTTGTGATCAATATGCGGTAACCTAGATCCACCGTTTTTGTGAACGAGACTAAAAGACTTTCATAAAATAGGAATGTGACAACTATCAAATTTAAGTGATTAAATATAATTAATTTCAAATTCATTAAGTTGAGAAGCTAGTTACTAGTCATTAAGATTAAAATTATGTTTAAATGATTACTAGTTATGTTACGGTTGTAATTCTTTCATTATAATTTTAAAAATTTTATTTTTTAAGCTATTTTTCAAAAAATTGATTAAATAAATTTGTTATAAAAATCAAATTTTATAAATCTTATCTAGTTAATGTACAAATTAATCAAAAAATTTTTAATACTTGTGAATATACATATAACTTAGGAACATCCTCAATTTTTTTTAATGATTGTCTTCATTTTTGTGAAAATATTAAAGTACATGGGTTCATCGTAATTGATTTTTGAAATAAAACAAGACATACGTGGGGTCATTATAGTTGATTTTTATAACAAAATAAGACATACGGAGTCATTATGTTTTTTAACTTTCGTAAACTAACAAAATATACAGAGTCAAATACAATTCAAAAGAGGCAACTATTGAAAAAGTTGAGAAGGTTGAAAAGGAAACACTTACCAATAGCCGGACCTGACAACAAATATCTATTAATTATATTCTCTCATTTCGGATCCCGGCCCCGGAAATAGTTAAAAAAGTACAACTTTATTTCTTACTATATCCAAAGACTGCTATCTTACAGGCACTAAAATAGGAAATTGCTTAGCCGGCCCAGGTTTAGGAAAAGCTGTCCCGGCAGAATTTAATTTATTTTTTATGATGGTGAATTCGGTAAACTGTAATGTCATTGTAAGTCATCGCATTGAATGAAATGTTAACCTTAATTTCAAATCTTTCGACGGCGTGCGTGCCGTTCCTATTATCTTTTTGTTGCATGTAGAAGCATAGTTGGATAAATGAACGAAATTAGAGTCTAATAGTATCATTTATTTTAGTATTTTGGCAATGGTAAATGGTTAAAATATCATCTTTAGTTAACAAAACAAAATTTTCCATTTTTTTTTTTTGAATGAAAAATAAATAATGTATAATGAACGAAACTGACGTATTACTTAATAAATAGACTATTACATAAAATATATAATATAATTCTATTATAAAAATGTATTGAAATTGTCCACTCCAAAATTATAGAGTCAACAGTTATTTAATATAGTTTGTTTTTTATTAAATTGTGTTCTTCCAGGGTTCATGTATGTAATGTAAGTGGCACAAAATCTAAATTACATTAATGTGACTCTAACAAGACTCTTGTTCTACATTGGTATATATATATATTTATTTATTTATTAAATTATGGTTGACAAATAATAATGTGCTTTATGTATACGTCAATCAATCCACATTGTTTCCTTAAAGTTCACACAAAAGTCAAAAACGTTGCAATTAGCTGGATTTTCACTTTACAACTCAATCTTAACAGCAAAAATGCTTAGCTAAGCACCAATAAATATAATCAACGGATCAAAAGTAATTAAGAGTAATGCTATGATACAATTATTATACACAATAACAGTTATCTTTTGCATTAGATTTAATCTAATAGTTCTTTAAAATTGGAAATTTCTCGAAGCAATATATAATTCTGTCGTTGAAATTGTATTCTTTTTTCCTTTGATCAGCTAATGTGAATGATCAATGGCTATGATACACTCATTTCGTACAGCTGAACGAATCATAGTGTTGCCCTTCCAAAAGAAAACACATTTCTTTTCGATATTTGGATTTTTCTGGTATACAAGTGCGGTATTTCCATGTTTTGTGCGAAAGATTGCACGTGTTAGAATTTACCTCTGCAAGTGTTCGCTTGTCGGCCAATCCAATGTTCCCGTGATGTTATTTCCTCCTAATTCGCGTGGGATGATGGAAACGTGACCGTGTTGACAAACTCAACACAGGGATGCATCGTTCTATTTAATTAAAACTCATATTTTCAAAATTTTATTTGACATTCAAGTTTTTAGTGTTGTATATGTGCAATTTTTTATTGTAAATCTAAAATTTATAAGAAACTCGACGAATATAACTAATAATTTAAGGTATAAAACAAACAAAAAAATAATTATTGAAAATTAATTTGATTTATCCCAATCCGGTGATTTAGAATAGTTGAAGAATTTTATCCCCTTGTTTTTTAAGAAACAAAAATTCCTGAAAATTAATTGTTTATAATCTTGCAATCCATATAATTTAATTATGTTTGTATTTTGGTCTTGTTAATTTTAAAAAATAAAATTTTTATATTTTTAATAATATGTACTTTTAAATTTTTATACACACAAGTTTTATTTTACACATATTTAAGATTCGAATATGAGTGGTGTTAAAAAAAATTGGCCTATGTAGTTAATATTACTGTAAATCACTTGACAGCTGTTGAAATAATATAATTTTTATTAATAATTATTTCTGAAAATTTTATTATTTTACTGTAATTTCCTAAATTTAAAATTCTGTGTCTTTGAATTAAAGCGAATGGTAGATCACACGTCACATGAACAAGAACCCACTAAAACATATCAATGAATTCGCTGTCATTAATCGTGCACGCTTTACTTTTTCCATTATGATGTTAATTTCGAGGTTTACATTTTTTTGGATATAATTTATAGTTTCTATCATCTTATTGGATAAACATATTGCGTATGTCATAACAGAAATTCAAGATCATGATTTGGGATAGAGTCTTAGTTCATTTAATTGTAGATACAATTCTTTTAAATCCCTTTTTTCCAATTTTTTTATTTTTTATTGTATTTTTGTAAAATTTTTAAAAATGAACATTTTTATGAACATTAAAAGACGTGCATTGTCTAACTCTTAAGATTTTGTCAAATATAAAGCTATATACTACATTTAACTTTTAAGATAATTATAATTAAGAAGATATTATTATTATTATTGTAATAAAATTATTTTAATAAATTAACATATATAAATATTTGTAAAATTAATGAAATAAAGTATATGTCACTTTTTTATAATAAAAAAATACGTATATAATGTACTATACTATTAAATGTAGCGTAACACCACAACCACGCTTTGACATTAGGAAGCAATTTGAATTTGCGTGCATGCATTTTTTTCAACGGGCAAGATTATGATATTGTTGCTATATTGTCTCGTTTTTTAAAATTTTTTTATTTTTCTAGTTTTTTATTCTATATTAAAAATTTTTAATTATATTTTTATAAGTTAAAATTATAACACAAGTTAAAAGATATAAAAAATAATTTGACAAGTGGAGTAAAAATATTTAGAGTGCATATAATATAATAAGATCGTCGCCCTTTCAATCCAACCATTGAATAGTTTAATACGTTGAGATAGAGCTAGACATAGATATGAATATTTTATGTAATATTTGTACAATTCCAAGTTGTTTTTTGGATGATGATTGTTGAGAACGATGGATGAATCCGGTTAGCTACAGCAACAACAATTGTCGCGATACTACAGTGAGAAAGACAAATCTATACCAAAACAAGTGGATAAGTTTATACTTCCAACGTCAACTTGGAAATGCTCAAATCAACCATTAAAATGATAGGTAATAATCAATCAAGTAATTGTCCCGTTTATTTAAAAAATTAAGAAAATAAAGGAATATATAATTAAAAAAAATAAATTGATAGCGTGAAACCATAAAGAGGTGGGTATTAAATATTTTTATCTATTTATTTATTTTTAATCCCTTTTTTGATTAATTAGTAAATCATGCTTTAAATTTAATTTACAGGTTGTTTGATAGGCAAGATTGCTAATGGCCCACGGACTTGTATATTAATATTAAATTGATAAGATTAAATTATGATAATTAAATATGCAGTAATAACAAAATATGAGTAATCTAAGAGTCAGCACGTATCTAAAAAGTATTAAGCTCTTATCTTCATCACAAGCAAAATTAATTATCTTTGTGGTTGGTAAAACCTAAATTTTTTATTTAAATCATTTAAAAAGAAAATATAAATATAACATTTTAAATCAACTTTCTTTCTTTATTTTTTCAATTAATCATTAATTATCAAACTCAAACAAGTCGTATTAATTTTTTTGCAATAATACTAGAAAAGTAAACTTTATATGAGCTTTCATTTACAAACTGATATGGTAATTAATGTAATATAGTTGCATGTGTTAATATTATAATATTACCATATTAATTTATATAAATATTTTATACGCATAATATAATAATAATATTTAATTTTATTTATTAATTTGAAGATTAAGAGATAATTCGGACAAATATTTAATTTGAAATTTGAGGATTAATTTGGTATAAGTATGGGAATATTGATGTTTAATTGTTGAGGGACTTCAAAATTAGATAGTCAAACTCAGTGACTTATATGATATTTTTCTTTTAATTAAAATGTCGTTTAATTTGATGATTGAAACATCATTAAAAAATTTTAAATTCTTATATAACTTAAATTTCTTTTATATACTCGGATATTTCTGGAACACACGTGCAGTAAGTAATGTCGATGTTTTGTGTGAAAGATTGCACGTGTCAGAATTAGTTTTTTTATTATTATTATTATTATTTTTTTATACATTCATGTCTTATTTATACATTATTACAAATCTGAAATTTATTAACATAACTATTAATTTAAGACAAGGTAAGAAAAAAAATTATCAAAATTAATGGTTTTATTTATAACCCTGTTGTTCATGTAACTAGTTATGTTTGTACTTTCGAAATCTTGATTTAAAAATAAATAAATATTTTACCTTTTTAATAGTAATTATTTTTAAGATTTTATTATTTTACCGTAATTTCCTAAATTATTATAATTTTTCATGTTTTGTTAAACTTTTGAAAGTATTTATTAATTAAAAATTACAATAAATACATTGAAAAAAATATAAAAATATATGATATATTTTAATATATTCACTATTTGTATAATATAACTGAATGTACAATAACAGCCAGCAAATTGACAATACGAATCCATTTGAATTTGCAGGCAAATGCAAACAATAGTCCAATCCATTTGGATAAACCAAATCACAGTGTCCTAAATTATTATTTTCATTTACTATTTTATGGGTTATTGTTCATGCTAATGGCTGAGAAGGATGGAGTGACGTAGAATGTAATTTAATTTAATGACAAGTGGAGATGTTCATCCTTTTAATGCCAACTTGTAAATGTTCAAATCAATTATAAAAATGATAGGTAATAAACCCATTTGGAATGAGAAGCATATCAATAAAAAAAAAAAGTTCGATCTAGCGGTTTAATAAAGTTTCTTTTTGAAATTTTTTTTTTTTTATAAATAAATAATGACTATATTTCATTGTAATTATAAATTAAAAACCACTGCCTGTTTACGTATTAATTAATGAAACCAACATAGAAAGCCTGTAACAGTTAATTTTTAAACTTGAAGTGCTAATTGTTGTTTACAAAATCGATGAAGGAAGTTGGACGAAATTAATGCATTCATGTCAATATCTAAAATAAGGCACATGGTTGATTGATATTTATTTATTAAAGAAAAACTTGTTATAAATACCACTCTATATTTAGTTTTTTAATTAAAAAATGAATAATAAAATAAAAATACTTGCCACCTCTGTCGTTTCATTGTTAATTTAATTTTTTATTCATAAACAATTCGCTTGGCTTTTATATAGTTAAATAGCATTAACTACTATAATTTTTGTTTTCATTAAGACGGAATTAGTTTAACAAATAAGTAAGTGAATTTAAATAATTATATATTTACTTTTAAAAATTTGAGAAAATAAAAAATATAATTTATAAAAAATTAATATCGTGAAGAGGTGGATGGGTGTTAAATATTTTTATTTATTTGATTTTTTTTCAGTCTCCTCTTTTGACTCAATTTGATAGGGAGGGTTACCTATGGACCACGGACTTATATATTTGTATTAAATTTATATTAGTCACCAATTCTGTCTAATTTAAGGGTCAATTAAGCTCTTATCCTCATCATAAGCAAAAATAATTCTCTCTCTAGTTGGTAAACATCAATTTTATATTTTAATTATTAAAAAAGAAAAAAGAAAATATAAATATAAGCATCAATTTTAAAGCCCCTCAACGGTTGAATATCGACTTTCCTGTACTTATATCGAACTCAATTAAAATGGTATATTTGTCTTAATTATCTCTTAATTTTCAAATTAATCAAATAAAAATTTAATATTATCACATCTCATATCAATTATCACGTTACATTATATATAAGAATCCTTTTAATTACATGGCTACTCCGTTTGTGATAATAAAATTATATATTTAATATAATTATTTTTTTCACTTTTTTTGTAAAAATATAATATAAATAGAAACTATATAGCAAGATCACATTAATTTATACATATAATTTACAGACAGAGATAGTACATATAAAATAAAATCAATTTTGTTAACTCAGATAGTATAAGAATATTATATTTACCAAAAGAGAAAGCTAAAAAAATATATAATATGACTCCATATTGAATTATATAAGGCTGTTTATGTTGTATTATTATACAGTGACTTTTAAATTATAAAAATTATGAAATAAAATTTTAAAAATCAAATATTAATATATTAACGAATATCATTAAAAAAATATTGTTAAATATTTTTTAATTTTATTTTTAAGGTATAATAAAAATCTATAATTTCAATTAAAGTCTCTGGTTTCATTTAATATTGTGACATAGTAATTTCAAATCACAATTGTATAAGATGCAAATTATAAATATGAGTTTTTAATATAAAAATATATGTATTTTATTAAAAATTAATAATTATAAAATATTTTTAATTTTTATTTTTGAAATATAATACAAAATCCGTAGTTTCAAACAACTCTTTATCATCTTCAGACAAAATGATCAACCGATGGGAGGGAAAGCGTGCTGATTAAAGGAGAGTAAATACTGTGGGGACAGCTGGAAAAGGAAGACTAAAACTCAAAAGTTGAATATAGCTAATTTTAAATATCTGGGTTGCAGCACAACTAATCTAAATTTTTTTTTCAAATAGTTAGGGACTTGTTTGATATAAATACACACGAATTGTGCAATCAACTATAAAGCGTTTGTGGGGCGCTGTGGGCAATCGAAGGACAAAGGCAAGGCGGAAGGTGGGGAGCCAAAATTTTGTGACGTTGAAATCTAAAAGATCTCTGAACCAAAAGGAGATTATAAGAAGAAGGAAAAACTGTTTTTTTTTTCTGTTCTTACTGTAATTAAAGTAAGAATTGTAAAGCACGTAACAAGGAAAAAAAGAATTATCTTTCAAGTTTCTGTTACAAGAATCAGACAAGCTTTCTGGTGAGTGAAGTTCTTTGTTGTGTTGTGTTGTGGCTCTACCATTGATCTTTGAAGACATTTTTGTATTTGGGTTTCATTGTTTGCGTTGTTTCTTTTTCTTTTTTTTTTCCTTGAATTTTCTATCTCTTCCCATTTATCCGTTAATGGAATTGTTTGGTTGCTGAGAAAGTTTTGGAAAAAGTTGAGATTTTATGATGTCAATGGATCAAATTTGGAGTTTTTAAGCCAAACGGGTGAATATGAGGCATTTTCTTGGTAATTACTTATTTTGTTCGGTCAAAGCCAAATCCCTTTTTTCTTCCTCTTTCTCACATTTCCTTGGTAACGAAACGGGGTAGATGAGTTTTTTTATTTCAATATAATTTCAGAAAAGTCAGAAATCTTTTATTTTGATTCTTTTCTAATCTTCAAATGGCTAGAAAGGATAGTGTTTAAGAGCTAACTCATGGACTTCATTGTCAAAACTGATTTTTTGTGTATCTGTGGCAAATAATTACATTTTGACCATATTATGGACTCACTTTATGTTTGTTTGTTGAGAAACCAAAGGAAAGGAGAGGAAAATGAAAATGAGTCGGGGTAATGGCTCTTAATGATTATTAGATTATTAGATTTTATTTGACTACGCAATACAGTTGTCACACGTCTGTAATCCACCTAGAAAAATGCAATTTCCTACTGGAAAAATATTGATGATGTTAATGCCTTAGTTCTCTACTTCTTAAAATTACATCAGTTATCGAAATGCATTTAAGAATCTTTGCTTTGCTCTCTGTGGGTTTCTTCCTCTTTGTAGTTTCTTCCTCCAAGAGAAGATGTTACCATTCGTGATTTTCCTGGATTTTTGGTGTATGAGCTCGGAATTTTCTGCCTCAAGAAAACTAACTTAAAATATTACGAGTTATATTATTACTTAAATTTAACATTTTATTATAATTTTTTTTTAATTTGATTTAGTTTAGAGCTCTAGCTGGTATGCTTGACTAATAGCTTAGGCCTTGCGTATCACATAACTTTTTAAACCAATTGGGGAAGGTCAGATCTGCTTGCATAGGATTTGTTGGTATTTGGGATTAAATTATTTCAAAAATTATAGTGATGCTGGAACTTTCTGTATTGTCTACCACATCTTTTGTATTTATGCCTTAGAATATCATACATGATTTTCAAACTGTTAATCAATCTGTTGGTTGCTCAGTCCTACTCGATGTGTGGCCTACTGAGGGACTAAGACCGTATATGATTAAATGCAAGTGGTTTTCTCATGTATATCATACTCCTTTGCTTTGTGTCTTTTTCTTTCTTCAAAGGAGTCTTTGTTCAGGCGCCTATAAGCAAGAACAGATTTTGTAAGTTTTCTAGTCTAAGAGCTGTCCTGTCTTTGATCTTATTGTTAACATTTTAGTTAGAAAAATGAAACTATTGCTGAGATGTTTGAACCCTATTGATCTTAAATCCACGTCGTACTTTAGAATTTTGCTATCATTAGCATCTATGCTGCATCAATATACAGAATATATGTAGGATGAAGAGCATGTTTGGCAATGAAAAGTTTTGGACGTCCGAATGAGAGATAAACCTTTAATTCCCACTTTTGCATCCCTATATGAATTAGAACAATACGCACAATTTTCAGTGGAGATGTATAGAAAATGGCTTTTGTTATATTTTTAGTTTCAAGAAGCTTCATTGACAACAGAGTTTACATTTGTCTTCGGTATTGGCAGGTGGGACATTGTCAAAGTTTTGAGAGTGGATTCTGCTCACTCGTCTCATGGGTTGTGCCTTCACGAAGAGAACTAAACGACCACCGGGCTACGAGGAGCCTACTGTTCTAGCTGCAGAAACACCCTGTCAGTCATCTGGTCGTTAGCTTGCGAACTTTTTCTACCTTAGTTAGTTACTCTTTGTCAAAATGCTTTTGCTAATGGATTCACATAATAAGTGTAAAAGGGCATATATTTTCGATAAAGTTAGAATGGTCTGTTGTCTAAGCACCTGCAACTTGAAATTAGTCTCTCAATAATTTCTTATGGATTTAAATCAAAAATCAACTTAAAAATTTGATGCAATTAATGAATGACAAGACCTGGTAGAGTCTGGATTAATTGTGTATAGAATAGTGAAATGTGGCTGAGATTTAGGTTTGTCCAGTTTCAGTTCCCAGCAGACAGCTAAGCATATTCTTACTTCCTGATTGCTTTTAGGCTAGAATCAATCAATTATTTTTTCTCAAAACTGATTGGTCAAAATACGATGTGCTTTCTCATTTTTGCAGTTACTGTTAATGAAGTAGGGGCCTTATATGAGCTTTTCAAGAAATTAAGCAGTTCAATTATCGATGATGGCCTTATTCACAAAGTATGTTTGATAAATTTCACCTCAGTTAATTCCAATGTGATATTCATTAAACTGATCTTGATTTTAACTTAATATAATGTGATATTTAGTTACTCTGACATTATAGTGTATGCTATTTTCTGAGCAGGAAGAATTCCAGCTTGCACTCTTTAGGAACAGGAATAAGAAGAATCTTTTCGCTGACAGGGTGCGTAATTCTGGCTTCTGGCTTCTGGTGTTGGGTATTGAATCTTATTTGTTAAGTTTCACTTATATGCTTGTTAGATTCAGAATATAAATGCCAAAGTATTGCTGTGATTATAAATTTGCTCATTGTGCCAAGAGATTCTAGCCGTCTGCTCTTTGCTCATATGGAGACCATATTGTAATTTTAACATTAGATATATTCTGAGCTAGAATTTCTTCTGTTTTTCAATTTTTTTTTTTTGTATTATTGTAGATTTTTGATCTTTTCGATGTCAAGCGCAATGGAGTTATTGAGTTTGGGGAGTTTGTTCGATCATTGGGTGTCTTCCATCCTAATGCACCTGTGGAAGATAAAATTGCATGTATGATCATTTCTCTATATGGGATTTCCTATTTACGTTTATATTAATCCATTCATCTTTTGTGTGAGTATCATCTACAGAAGTTAAACTTAAATTATCGTACGGTGTTGATTATTATCTACTAACTTCTACAAAATCCTTTTGCAGTTGCTTTCAGATTGTATGATCTAAGGCAAACTGGGTTTATTGAGTGGGAGGAGGTAAGTATTGAAATTACGTATGCTAATGGCCTGATGTGTGTATATATATGTGTGTGCGCGTGAATCTACTTGTTGCTTCTTGTGCTTATAAATTGATATCATCCTGACAGTTGAGAGAGATGGTGTTGGCACTTCTGCATGAATCTGATCTTATACTTTCAGATGACGTGATCGAAACTATTGTTGATAAGGTGCATATAACTTCACCTAGTAAATCTTTCTTCTGCGCTTACTTGGTGCACAAATTCTCAATATTACGTCTTTTTCACAGACCTTCGATGATGCTGATACAAATGGTGATGGAAAAATTGATCAAGAAGAGTGGAAAGAATTTGTGTCAAAGAATCCATCTCTGATAAAAACCATGACTCTTCCGTATTTGAAGTGAGTTCTACATTATTTGTGCTTTTCACTAGTTAAAAGTTCTCATGCACCTAAATATCATGACCTTTTAACGGGTCTTAACATGGGGTTTTCTTTTCCAGGGATATAACCTTGGCATTTCCCAGCTTTGTTGTAAGTTCAGAAGCTGAAGAAACCGAATTTTAGGCTCGTATCAAATTGAAAATGTACAAACAATATAATGTTCTGTGGTAACATTATCAATAACATTACAAGGACTTGGGTGGAACTCCGGGAACTCACGTTTACTGCGCCATGAGCAAAGTCAACCTGCAATATGTGGTCCTAAATCTGCTCCATTTTGCTATATTTTAACATGTTCTTGTAATGTGGGGTGGTACAAATTAACTGTACATAGTTTTTTTTTTATGTTCTATCTGGTTTCAGAATCAGAAAAATTTTGATGAGATGCTGAGAAAAGAGGAGGTTTTGTAGTTTAATCCTTGTTTTTGGTTGAATAAATGTATTCCTTTTAAGTTCTCTCAATGTTATACTTCTAATTTTCTATAAAAATGATAGCTTAAAAAATTCCTGTTTTATAGCCAATTTTGATGCAATCATTTAATTATTCTTAACTTTATTATTTTTTTTAATTTTCGCATTGGTATGACATTGTCTTTAGAAACTCTATCTTCGTTTTACTCGAATTTCCATCGAAGGAAAGAACAATTAATTATAAATTTCAATTACATAATTTTTCATTTAGATTAATGACAAAATGAGTCATGGGATGGGAGCAGTAACACAATATGTGGGCCCAAATTCTAATAATAAATGCCATGATTGGTCCAACGCATCATTGTCCATGCTTATGACCACATTAAACAGCAAATGGCATTACAAAGCTTCGTAACTTTTGCTGACATAAAAAGAGGTGACACGTGGCGTAAGGAACGTGCATAAGTTTCAGGAAAAATGGTGGCCTCTCAATCACGAAGGATTCTCTTTATTTGTATTTTCCTATTAGTTTGATTTATTGTTTTGGAGTTTTTATTTTTCCAATAAATATAAGGGAATTTTAGTTAATATTGTCAGGTTGTATATCCCACGCGCATTCAAGTATCGGCAAGTGCATTTATTTAACATATTTTTCTAAGAATATTTAGTAATATTATTTTTTGAGCGACAGGATTATAATAATTATATTATTTTTATGTAATTTATTTTTTTATTATTCTTGCAAAATTTTATTTTCATAAAATTATCAAACATATAATTAACTTTATTAATTTATATAAAAATTTGTACATTTAGCACTATTTTTATTATTAAAAAAGTAAAATTTTAAATTATATACAATAATATTAGACATTATAAGTATTATATAATTTTTTATTTTCTATTCAAATGAATTTTTACTTACTTTAATACAAATTTAAGGAGTGTAATATATATATATATATATATATATATATATATATATATATGGGACCTTTGTCAACAATGCTGCTTAAGAAATTACAAGGAGTAAAAAAAGAGCAAAGTAAAATAAAAGCTAAGAGAGAGAAGTATATATATGGGGCCTCTGTCAACAATGCTACTGTGGAAATTGAAAAGCGTCAAAAAAGAGCAAGGCAAAATAAAAGCTAAGAGAGAGAAATTTCCAGAGATTTTCAGAGGATTTAATTGTGCGTTCCTTTTCTTACAATTGTTTTTTTTGCGTTTTATCAGTTTATTTGTTTATGTTGTGTAGGAGTTTCCGAAGTCTAGCGTGAATGGATGACTTATGGGTCAGATATAACACCAGTTGCATTAACAACGTTGGGATGGCAAAAAACCTGGATTCGGACCGACCCCCACATACCCGGCCCAGCCTGCACAAGAATAAATTCAACCTGCATTGTAAAAAAAATTGGATACAGGTTAAACATTTGGTTAGCTGTATGGGTTGCAATCAGGATGCGGGTTTAATCAAACCTGCATGCCTACCAGCCAGCAACCCTCGCGTGAACGTACCCGCGCACGCGCGCATATATATATATATATTAGGGATTTAAAAATCTAAATTATTGGATTATATTTCCTTCTCAAAATCTCCTTAACTTTTTGTCTTTAATTCAATTATTTCACAAATATTATTATAAATATTAAAAATTTCACAAATCAAATCAAACAATAAAATAAAGAATAAACTTTAAAATTTACTTGACAAGTCTTTTTTTTATTATTTATGTGATTCTCGTATATTATTTGCATATTTATTTTCTAATTTAATTTCTCTGGTGTTTAGATTCATATTTTTGTTTATTTTGTTTATTATTTTTTCTTTTTTTATTGTTATTGCAAAGATTTATATTGATATCTTTGATAATCTTATTGTTTTTCCTCTTTCTCTTGTTATTTCATTGATTTAGGTAGGAGAATCTCTAAGACAAAGTTACTTACTTTATTTAGTTCGAAAATCCAACAAGTAATATTGATTTTTTTTGTGAATAAAAAAATAAAGTTTCATTTATTTGGTAAGTCATTTTGTTCTCTCCATCTCTCGTTTTCTATTTTCAAATTAGTAATTTTATAGGTAATATAAATTTTGTGTGGACATGGAATTACATGGTCATTTTATATGAAGGATCTAATTAGGGTTAATAAAAGCTTGGTGATATGCAAATACTAAACATTGGGATTTTGGTACATTTTAGAAATGAATTATTCAATATCAATCTTTTTTTAGAATAACTGTTGGATTTATTGGTAATTTGTTATTTTTTTTGGGCAACTATTTGTATGATCTCTTTCTATTTTATTTAGATTTGGATGCTTAGTAGGTTTAGTGGTATAAAAGAACTAGATTTGAACAAACAGCAGCCAATTGCCAATAAATGTAATGAAATAATTATTAATTGATGAGTAAGATGTAATAAAAAAGATGAAAGAAGAATTTAATGGCGATATATTTTGATCTCTTTCTTAGTATAATACTTTGTGGATGTTGACTAGTAATGGTAATGGTGAAAAGGTGATTTTCTCATCTTCGTGTGACTTTTTTGAGTTAATTATATTTAGTTCATATAATTTGACGATGCAAACTTATAAGTTTTAGGTCAATGCTTGTGTTCTTCTTATTGGTTGAAGAACTAATATGGCAAAAGTCATGTAAAAATTATAATAGGGTATTATAACTAATTCATATAATCATGCAATGCCATAAGCATAATCTGATTTTTGTTTTTATATAATTTTTTAAGATATTTTTTTCCATTGATTTGCTGTGTAGGCATTCAAGAGCATTCAGACATGCAATCCTCCCTCTAGAGAGTTACCGAAAGTCTAAGGCTCCAAGAAAAACCTTTAATTAAATTAGAAATACATGTTTATTTAATAAAAATAGTATGGTAGTCAAGTATTTCATTCAAATTTTGCCTGTAAGCTTTATTTATATATAATCTTGATTATAACATTAATTTGCTTTCTTTGATACTGATCTAATTTTTATTTTTGATTTATAGGTTATTTGAAGTTGAAATTGATAATGTGCCAACAATTAAAAATAGTAGATCATGATTTTAACTTGTCAAATACAGAGTTTGATAAGTTAATTGAAGTAGATAATGTGCAAATAAATGAAAATGATAATGGTTTAGAATCTAATTTGAATACACCAACAAATACAACCCAAAAATGTCATCCATTTGATAGTATTAGTGGATCACCTACTAGTGGCAATAGTGTTAATAGATAACTGATTCACATATTAATTGTTATACCCAAGTATAGGTAGTCTTGTTATAGTATAGTCCAGTGAGTCCAAGT
>JAWDEX010000008.1:4776353-4842544 GCA_035221805.1 Trichilia hirta | reverse complement strand
GATGCGTCTCAAGGATCACGAGGAGAAGAAATGACCCCTTACTCAGCCATCCATACAAAATTACAATACAAAAAATACACTTTAAACACGTAATAATACTTATAAATCTAACATAGCTTAATAACTCAATATAAAAAGATAAAGGATAAGAGATATTACCTGAGATAAAATTTTTACAAAAAACAAAAATCTGCAATAAACAAAATTACAGAGGACAAAATTGGGTTATGACAATATCGCCTAAAATTTGAGCTCTTCCCAAATATCTCTAAAAGAGAGAAAGAGATTTTTGAGCCATCCTCCATGTTCTCATGCTGTGCCTATAAGTCATTACTCATAAAAGCCAGCATATAAGATCTTACTTTAAGATTATCATCAATCCATTTCTAGAATGTCTCTCTTTCTTCTAGTAAGGCATCATTAGAAAGGAATTTTAGCCTGTGTTAGCTAATTACATAACTAATTTTCTCAGAATCTAAAACTATTCTGAGATTCTTATACCATACTTTAAAATTATTTTTGATAAGCTTGTGAGTGTCGAAAATTTTTAGAAGAGGATTAGAAGCCATCAAATGACTATTATTTAATAGAGTTCTTGAGATACTGTATCTGTAAGATAAGAAATATATATATATAACTATTTAATTTTAGACTTTAAACTAAATAGTGCTCCCATTACTTCATTTAAGACAATACTCCTTTAATTTATACAAAAAAAAATTATATTATAAAATTTTAGTAGGTGATCAAGTTCTTATCAAACTTATAAACTTTCACTTAATAGTTATTGGTAAAATAAGTTCAATAAGTCAAAAACACATTTTTATTTGTAACTTATTACAAGATATGATCAATCTACCTCTGGATCTTAATACCTCACTTGATAATCATTAATGCCTAACCTAGTTAGGCTAGACCTAATGCACTTTCATAAGTAGAGATGTAATCAGACCCCTCACCTGATAGTTATTGTAGATCTAACACTCCTTATAAAGAATAGATTAAATAAATTATGACACCCTGTGAAGGCCTTTACCTGACAGTTATTGGGTTATCTCATTAGAATATCTATAATTTATTCACTACATTAGAAGGTTTAAGATTAATATTTTATTAAGAAAGAACTTTAGTTTAATTCTTATTTTATTATAATAATAAGATTTAAATTCTATATCAGATATCAAATTTAAATCCATTTACATCATCTCATGATCTATTTATTAAGAGACTAATAAATTAACAATTAATTTATTATCTCATATGTTAATATATGTTTGTTGATTTACTCGTACTAGAATTTTATTAATTTTAGATTAATTAAAATTATTTAGAATTTCTATTTTATTTAATTTTAATTTAGATTATTTTTCCTATTCAATCAGAACAAGTCCAAGTTCGAAAATTTTAATTTCAGTAAAAAAAAATACTAATCTAATTAGTTATATTGAAATTTGTGACTTGGTCAATTATTAATAATATTATACAAAGTTTTGAACTTTTTAAAATTTTGGATTTTGGTCCCTAGGGGACAAATTACCAACATACCCTTAGATTTGTTTAAGTTTGTTTGGCATGTAAAATTGTGAAATACATGTTATCAATAAAAATTAAGGATCAAAATAGCTTAAAAACTGAGTTGAAATGCATTTGGGAGTGCTAGAATAGTTTGCGACAAATTGGTTAGGGTAGGTAGTGTGCGCCTCGTGCACCTATAACAGATGGCATCATGCACCCATGTGGCCCATGCATGCTGTGCTTGTATAGGCATATTGCCTCTATCCTGTTCATTTGCTAATTTTTTCAACTTTCTCCATGTTTTCACAAATTATAACACTTTCAATTCATCTCCCACTCATTCTCATAACTTCTTTGAAGGCTTAAACACATTTAAAATCCTTAAATATACTAAAGTCATAATCAAACCCTAAGTTGGCATAATGAACACATAATGCAACCATTACATTTTCATGCATCATTTCCAACCAATTGGCCATAAAAACATGTTTCAACACATTAATCAACATCAATACACATAAAATATGCTTTCTTTTTATTATCCATAAATCATATTTCTCAATAACAAATACCATAATGTTATCAATATAACACCAAAGATTTTAAACAACCAAGTCACCAATTCATCCCTTATTAACAAATAATCATCATCATACATATATTAACTTGAAACATAGCATAATAACCATTAAACCCTGGCTTTGATACCATTGTTATTTGGGGATTCAATATGCCAAACATATAAGGATTTTCATGGCTATATTATGCATATTTCATTTCCATTTCTTGAATAATAAATAAATCAATCAAAAGGCTAGAAACATACCTTTAATGGCTTGATTTTGAGCTCTACAAGCAGTCTCCCACTTACACACACCAAATGATGATAATGGTTCTAAAGGAGTGCTTGAAGGAGACCAGAGTTCTTCAATTGTTTCACTAAACAATTATTAATTTTCTATACTTAGAAAATCAATTTTTACTTATATAATAAAGCCTAGAAATTCAAGAACCTCTTTTTAATTTTCTAGCTTCACTTATCACTCTTTCTTTCTTTTGTTTTTCTTTGAAAAACTCCTGAAAAACAAAGTTTTCTTTCCTTTTTGTTGTTCTCCCATAAGCTCTTAAGCAAGAAGAAGAAGAGTAATGTATATTCACTTATTAAATTCTATTTCAATTGATTTAATTGATTGATTCCACCGTATACATATCAATCTTCTATTGGTTAATATACAATAAATCATTAAAAGCATTTATTAAATCATGAATGAAAAACACATGGCATATTGTTATTAATGGAATTTAAAAAATATTCTAAATCCATTAATCTAATTAATGGTTAATATTTAACTATATTAATAATATATACACATTAATCAAATTAATATATATATAATTAATAATAAAGAAAGAGTTTAATATATAATATTATAACAGTTACTATAAGACCTGGTCCAATGCTTGTCAATAATATTATTCGCTTTGGCCCAACTTTTAGGGTCTCACAATTTTATTCTTGGAAATGAATCAATCGATAAATTTTCAAGAGGTCACCCATCTTGATACTACTCTCGTTCAAGCATGCATAACTGCGAAGTTCTTAGAAATAAATCACCACCAATCCCAAAAGGCTTCATTGACATTCTTAGTTCTAACTCTACTTTTATAAACCATGAACTTTCTTTATCATTCTAATATGGGACTCTCTCTTACCCCTACAGCCATTCTAAAACCTACTAAAAGTCGCTCCTTACTCAGGCACTTTTGCCCCGATGCTAATTCTCGCCTTTTAAGACTAGGATACTATAGGCCTACTAACTTTTGTCTGGCTTGTCCTCAAGCCCACAATTATATTAAAAAGAGTTGGCTCTGATATCATACTATGAGATCTGATCTAACGTTTGTCAATGATATTGTTCACTTTGACCCAACCTTTGTGGGCTCACAGTTTTATTCTTGGAAATAGATCAATCGTGGACTTCTCAAGAGGTTACCCATCTTAGTACTGCTCTAGCCCAAGCATGCTTAACTGTGAAGTACTTGAGAATAAACCACCACCCTTCCTAAAAAGTCTCGTTAACATTCTTGGTTTTAAATCTATTTTTATAAACTAAGAACTTTCTCTTCTATTGCGCTATGGAACTCGCTCTTACCCCTACAATTATTTTGAAGCCTGTTAGAAGCCGCCCTTACTCAGGCAGTCTCATCTCGGCACCACTCCTTGCCTTCTAGGATCAGGATGCTACAATTACAATATATATATATATTATAATACTAATATTAATATCAATGTTTGACATTTTAAATTTTGGTATATTATATGTGTGCGTGTGTATATATATATATATATATATATATATATATATATTAGATATTTAATTTTTTTCTCTCATTTAATCAAATTAAAAATCAATCTTATCTATTCATTCAAATTAAAATGGATGGATAAGATAAAAAGAAAATATAACACATGTCATTATCATATTATACAAGTTATCATGCAAGGATTCAATGTAATTGAATAATATTTATTCAATTACTAATAAATAAACAACTTTATTTATTAATCCCTTTATATATATATATTTGATCTTCATATATATCAATAAATCATATTTATGATATATTTAATTATCAGAATATTTCTTGAACATACGGGTGCTAGGGTGTCATTGTCAAGAATCAAAATATTATCCAATCAAAGTATCAGATTATATTTACTTTTATTATCACATAATATTATAACCATTATCAACAACTATTGGATATTGTGTGTGACCTTTTAGGTTCATGGTGAGCAGGACATGAGAATATGCGAATATGTCGTATCATTTCAATATAATACATTATAATCAAAGTTTTTAATGATCATGAGTAACCTTTAGCAAAATATCATAACCTCTAGACACAATAAATAAAGATTTTAGATCAACCCATATAATTGTACGTTTATATAGTAAAGTTCCTCTACTGTTGACTCACGATTAAGTGTAGGCTATAGAATTATTAAACTTTTAACTCAATCATAAGATCAAAAACTCATATAACATATGGGATCTGCTCATTCGTAAAATACATTTATAAATATGTGTACTCTAACCAGAGATTTAATTTCCCATATATGACAATCCTACCTAGTATTTCAAGCTTAATTATGTAAGCCAACAAATTCTATGTTCATCATCATCTATCCTCATACAACAAGAATACATTACCATCAAGCTTCTTTTATCAGGCATGACTAGCCCGATATAATATATACAAGTGAAAGATATGCCTTAAGGTAGAGTGCAGCTTTGATATCTCAGGTTAAAATACTAGTAGTATACTAGTACAACTATGTGACGTATCATGGACTGTAAATAATTACTCATGTAATTTGTCATATTTGGTTACATTCAGTAATACATTCAAAAATATAATACCCATATTTTTTCTCTTGTAACATGAGACTCATCATTTAATTATTAGCATCGAATACTATCATTAGCAGTAGCTAAATATGTCAGTTATGTAATATCATCGTCCCTAATGACATCACTTCAACTAAGAACTTATTTCGATATATTTTAAATTATAAACTCTATACTCATATGTAAAACTCATTATAGATATAGTCTTAACATATAATACATCATAGGACCTCGTTTTACATTAATAATCTTATTATAAATAAAATAACAACTGAATAAATGCAAAATAATATAAATAAAATGCCATTTTGTTAATTATAAATTATTTTACAACTAATTACAAGAGTATATATACAAAAAAGTAATGCCTTTGAACAATATAACACAATTGGTTTTATGGCATATCTCTAACATAAATCACCCATACGATAATAATTTCATAAAATTCTATATTCCATATTGAATTTAATAGAATATAAACTCGAATGAACAGGGCCTATGAACAGTACTTATCTACTTAATCCTTATCAAAATCATAGTTTAAGCTATTCTAACCTCTAATTCAATATTTTTTAATTAAATTCTTTATATTCATACTTAATTGCTCAATCTAAAAGCCTAAAATTTAGAATTTCCTAATATAGTGAACCCTAAGTTATAACCTTTATTAAGCTATCAATTAAACTCAAATATGCTAGAAATCTTACTAATAAGTTATTTATAACTTGAAGAAGCTGAGTTATTTCTCTAACATAAAAATTCCTAATTCATTCACAAACTCTAACTTCTTTTTTTCACTTAAATCTTTGATCAAATGAAGAAATATTAGTCTTTACTTGTAAAGAATATAGAATACTATGGTTTTATGGTAAAAAAATAGGAATTTAATCAATAAAATAATGAAGAAATTAAGGGAAATTGAAATGAATAAGTATTATATATTATTTCTCTCTGAATGAAATCGATTGTTGGTGAAGAGGAAGAAAAATGAATTGGTTTTGCCCCTTTAATTTCATATATAGGTAAATAAGTTAAGAAAAGACTAGTTTAAAATTAAAAATATAGAAAGAATGGTGGAGATTGCATTTAAATTAGATAAAATAGTTTTTTACAATTTAAATATCTATTTCTTTTGGTTATAACGCGAATTTTTGTCACAATATATTGATAGCTTCATCTGGGTATCGATATATTCTAGTTAAGATATCGATATCTTTGGCCTTTACTTTAATTAAAATATAATTCTTCCTCAAAATATGTCAATACTTTTGTTTAGGTATTGATACATTTTAACGAAGGTATCAATATCTTTACTCTGGGTATCGATTGATACTTTTGGTCGTGTATCAAACTCTTTTTAAAATGACCTAATTTTGCTAAAAGTATTGATACTTTTAGCTAAAGGTATCGATAACTTTGGTTTGAGTATCGATATTTTTGGTCTGAGTATTGATACTTTTGGTCTGAGTATCGATACCTTTAGACTTAGGTATCAAAACCTTTTAGTATAGGTATCAATACTTTTGTTTGAGTATTGATTCCTTCACAAATTCCTTAATTTTTAGCTCGTGTATTGATGCCTTTTATTAAAAATATTGAAATCTTAGATAAAAATATTCAATACTTGCTCTATTAGTGCTTCTTTTATAACTTTTTTTTTCATTCTCAATTTTAACCCTCTTATTAAATGATATAAGTCTAATAGTAAACATAAAAGTTATAGATAATTGTGTTATATTTCTAATGGTTTAATAATCACTTAATTTAAATTTTTTTTATAAAAAGTTATTCTTTAAAAACTAAAGAGTACTCAAAGTTATTTTATCACCAAGTGGGTCTCAAAAATCCATCATTTTGAACCATTAAACAACTTAATTAAGGAAAGTGATCAACATAGAAGTTGTAGATATTTGAATTATCTTTCCAATATATTAATAATGATTTATATTAGAATTCTATAGCTCAAGATATAGATAAAAAATACTTTAGACTACTTAAAAAGGATATATTTTACACTATTTATGTATAAATGTATCGATACTCTCTTCAATGTATCAATATCTTTTGAGTTATGGATTGATGTATGAAAAATTTTATTTAGATCCTTCAAAAATTATCACTCTAACCCTTAAAAAATATTATTCAAATCCACAATATACTTTTAATGCTATTTTTCTCTCTCATTTTGACTCTAATTTCACTCATTTTTTTTTCTATACAATCATATTTATATTCTCTTTTAAACAAAATAAATGGCTTATTAATTTAATCTTTTGATCAATAGAAATTTAATTTAGAATTTCGAGTGCATAAATAGCATCTTATAAAAAACTTTTCTAAACTTAATCAACTTTATTTGAAATCCTTTAAAACACTCAATATATATCAATACAATCTTATTTAACCAATAATATTGCCTAAACATAAAATTTTAAAAATGACATAATTGTCCTTAACTTGATAAAATGACAAAGAAACCCTTAAATTTAAATACTGAGTATCACAAAAAGACACATTTAATTCTTTACCAATTATTTTTTTAATGAGATTTCTTATAGTTAAAGATGTAAAAATAATACCTATCATTTGACTGCCTCTTAAATATGTCACTATTGATACACATTCTATTCACTCAAAGCTACCTCTCTTGTAGATTAAATTGATCTCCTTCTTAGTTAAAACTTGACTTAGATTACTAGTACTATTTATAAATTATTTGTATTTTTCTAAACTAGTCTCACAAAAGACATAAATATTTTGAATTTGATGAACTTACATTTTTTTATTTTTAACTGAACTTGACTCTATAAATAAAAAATGATGACGTACATTTGTAGAATAAGATAAAATAATAATTAACTACAAGTAAAAACATAATAACAAACATTTATATAGTAAAAATTAAAATAATAATAATACCTATATATGTAGTTTAACTATTGACAAATGATTTAAACTAAGCAATAAAAAGAAAACAGTATCTATAAACATACATATATACAGTAGCTGTGACATAATTCATATCATTCTCTGTTTTTATGTCTAAAAATGTCTTGAACATTTTTTATGGGTTAGAAATAGGTTTTCCCCTTAATTTGTTTAGAAATTAGCAAATATAGTCATTTATAATTAGATTTTTAATACACTAGCGCTCATGTTCATTTTAAAATAGTTCTTATAATTTTGTAAGCTTACATTAAATTAATCCATAAGAATGCATCTCAAAAATAAATAGAATATTATCCAAAAACTCCTTACTCGATTCATTCTTAATAAATTAAATTTTATCTTCTCAATTATTAGAAACCATTCCTAAGGAGTAACATTACTTGTTACAATTCTATCTCGCATATTTATAACAAACTTGTAATCTTTTTGCTCATGATTTTTTAGAGTAAAAACTCTTACTTAAAGCAGGCATGTGAGAAATAAAAGTATTAAGAGATTATCTACCTAATTAAATTTTCACTTCGATTAACTATCTTATATCTTAAAGGATGTTGTTATTCATAAACATCCTTAATGTTGCCACTCTAGTCTCGTAAACTTTTGCTAATCTACTTATAGAAAAAGATAAAAACTATTCATATAATGTTAAGATAAATTTATTTATTTTTAAAATTATAATAAAGAAATAAAAATTTAATTATTATCATGCCCTCACCTGTAGGGTTTATACGTTACAACTACTATAGACCTTCCAGACACACTTTAAACTCCGAATATGTCTCTTAGGCCTATAAGGTTAATCAAGTACCTGTTCTCTATGCAATCATAAATATATACTTTAAATAGTTTCTCAGTTATTTATAAACATAAATCATACACATCTCTTCAAGACTTTTAAAAATTATACCTCAAAAGTAAATAAGTATAAAATGATTCCATTCATACCTGTTGGTATATGCCCTAAGATCCAATCATGGTTTTGGATATTTGGCATATTTATGTATCATGACATTGATAGCTTAATAAAATAATATTTTATTACATATCTGTGTATTTTATTAAATGTAATAATAGCCTTAGAGTAGAAGGTTCAATTAGTTGAACACTATTCTTAAATGTCCCTAGTCAAGTGTTATTATGTATAAGGTAATAATAACATGTTAAGATTAGTATGTGCAGTAATTGATGACACTATGAGATGTGTCATGATATGAGATATAAAATCAACACATAAGTATAAGTTAGAGAACTAATGTACTGGACCAACCCATTATGAGAACACTACAAGGATTGTTATATAAGTGTCATAAGTGATTCTCACAGTGATGATAGTATATGTGATCTTTTGACTTGAGATCATCATGGTTCCCAATATGATGAATGATATATTTTGATATTTTTAAATGTCATCCATAAGAAGATAGACTATAAAGAAAATAATTGGATATATCATAAATTATATAAAGGGATATGCTTGATCAAGGTAGGATTTATCCCTCTTATATAACAACAGTGATACCTTTGGACCTTTTGGTTGAGTATAATTATGAAAATCCATAGCCATGCTCAAATGAATCAATATAGGGATATTGATTTCATTTGGTTGGATAATTATACTTTAGGTATCAAAGAATCATAAATATTGAACTTTATAAGAATGACACATTCCATGTCTTGTGTTTAATTAGGTATCAACGACAAAGGGATTAAACTATAGATAGCATTAGTCACAAATTAAAGTGATGTTGAACCATTTACATTCTCATTACTTAAGTAGTTATAATGTATTTCTAGACACTGCTCATGAATTATAGTACTATAATTAGATTATAGTATTACTACCAATATTTCAAGAACCTATTGGGTTGCATATAAGATTGAAAATAATGGATGTATAAATTCATAAGATAAATTTATTAAGTTCGTGGACTCTTAATATAAATTGAGTATTATATTTGGGTTGACTTTATTAATTAAGATTAACTAAATATGTTAATTAAACTTAATTAAATAGATTGGCCTTTAAGTGTAAGACCATGTCTAAATATAAATAATAGGTCGTATTTGCTCATTAATGGATTCATTGAACTCAAACCCATAAAAATTCTAATTTGTATTATAAAAAAACACATTTTAATGCCTTTTATAATTGTATGCCTAGGGTTACATTTTTATATGAGAGCTTTCCTTTGAAAAAAATAACAAACGAACACAAAAAAGAGCTTTTCTTTGAAAAAAATAAAAAACAAACACAAAAAAGAGTCAAAAAGTAGAGCTAGCACTCTGAAGTTCTATTGATTATCGATTGTGTGGACACTATAGAGACGTGAATTTAAAAATATGTATTTCAATGGTTCATTAAGTCAATCATCTGAAAAAGTATGAATTTAGAACTCATAAATTATTAGGTTATCGATAGATTCTTGGTTGAATTTAGGAAATTTTAAAATTTTGTTGTGCATATATGTAATCCCGTTTTCAATTAGATCTTTTTGATATTTACCTAATCCTAGTGGTCCCTTTCCAGCTTTCCGTTCAGACTGTGAATCTCCTTCTTTAGCTCCTCATTCTCCCAACCTTAAGCAGTCATGTCCTGAATATGAGACTTTATTTGCTTCTATTGACGGGCAAACACATAGGCAATCTGTAATAAAAATAGTTAAACAACATATCTGAAAGTTTGAAAAAAAAAAAAAAGACAAGGTGGGTGAGAAGCTTACCAGAATCGAAGAGTCTCGCACGTAGTTAAGTGCCGCCTCAGGAGAAAGATTTTCCACCTTCTCATCAATGACCCTGTCTATTAGGGGGATCGCTATGTTGATGAGTAGGAAGAAGAGGACTACCATCGATCTTTTGTTTTTATCAATATCAGAGGGCCTCAACTCTGGCATAAGAACATGAGAAAGGGCAAAGCAGTGAGAAATTACCGACACTGGTACCCTAGATGAAGAAGTTGGGGCATGCTGGCTAGACCCCGAAGCATCGGTAGAGCTAGATTTTGTAGAATAAGCAGTTGCAATTGCACAGTTCAATAACTTACATGTCTCTCCCTAAATTTAGGTCTCTTTTTTGTTAATTGGGGAGGGCTCTCACTGCTTTCAGATGTCTCCTGAGGCGGGATTAGGGCTTTGCCCTTATCTTTTACGAAAGTTCTAAAAACTTTTTGTCAACGCTAAGGAGGGGATGACAGTATCTAACTTTGTCCTACCCCTTTATCGGCCCTTCTTACAGTCGCCAAGTGCTCTAACACAGAAGGAGCTAATCTTTTTTTGACATATCTATAAAATAAAATAAAAAAGGACCAATTTCTTTTATGAGAACAACAATGCATCTATGGCATCTTACCCTTTGATTTCATTTGATTAAGGGTGATGCACGAGACGTGAAAGGAGATTAAACTTGACTCTATCAAAAAAGCTTTGGATAGAATCTCATTCTGATCAGTAGCAATATCCCCGAGCAAAGCCATCTTTCTCTTTGACTCTTAACCCAGGGCGAGGTTACCCATCTAAGCTGTGATCGACCCGAACCTATTTGGAATCTCCCCTCTAGCAGCAAAATCTTATTCGTCCCTAACAAAAAACTATTTATCCTTCTAGTACTTGTTACTCGAAGGATTTTTTCTCACTGAACTAGGAGTTCTTGGCCTGATTTGTAAACAGTACTAACTAGGGCCTGACCTAAAGTTCTTTCTTAGTGTATAAATATAGGCCACCTCAAAAATACTTTGAAGTTCACTGAAGTGCTTTTGTTACATCACATACAATTCGGCCAAGATTCTTTAACTATTGGACATAAGTTGGTATAGAAGAATCTGAAATGAGTCTGAACACTGGCAAAAAATGGCTGAAGTGGTAGCCTCACTCCTAACAAGAGCAATTTTTTGTTAAAAGTAGTTTTATTAAGAGGGGGTCGGCTCGGTATTTCTCCCTTACACGAAACTCTCATAGTTACCAGGTTGTCCATCTCAAAGTCTCTCGTTACACACCAAGGTCCTATGTAGTAACTATAGAAGAGAATCGATCGGCCTCGAACTCAATGCCTATCTAGAGTATTGGAACAGAATCAATGGTAGACCCTTCATTACTCGAGCTCAGGGACGAGCCTGGTGCTAAGCTTGCTTTAACAATTTTTCGAGGTGATTGACCCAGGGACCCAACTTCACAACTTTTACTTTTAGCACTTATCTTTTACATGCATACAATAGGATGTTAGGATGAAAACGGCACAAAGAACCAAATTTTCCTGAGGCCAATGAAGAATGTGGGCCTTACAATGTCTCTCTCTCTCTACCTACCCTTGCAGTCCCAATAACGCGCTAATTGATGAGAATCCAAACCCTAGATGTTTCTCGTTATTAAAGGCAGTGGCCAGCGTTACAATCTTTTTTCATAAGTAAGAAGCCTACTGTGATGCCACTATAAGAGAAGTATGTAATAAAAAAAGACAAGGAAGTAATATCTTATCAATTAAATAGATGTGAAAACAAGGGTGCAAAATGATTCATTGTTGATAGATGCAAGCGGCGCAGGAGAATGGAGCTCTAAAAAATTACAAGCAACAATTAAGTCCAAGAAGAATGCAAAATAGAAAATAGGAGACAAACAAGGGATATTTATAGTCATTCAGCCAATAATCAAGCGACACAACATATCTGAATAGTCACTCTATAAACAGTTAGGAGTAAACCATATTGCATAAACCTCGAAAGGGTGTCCTAGAGCATTGCACCAATTCAAAATAATCACCGACCTACTTAAACGTGGCTATGATATGAGTTATAAAGAGGCACCATATTTTAGTAATGTTCTTTCAAAAAATGGCAATGGGAATCGAAGTATTTAAATGAAGATTGTTAGCTGCTCAAAGCACTAAAACGTCTAAGTTTAAAAATTGAATCATCTTAGTAAATTAGAATCATTCAAATTTTCACTCTCGCTTCATGACAGTAAAATTTTAGGGGGCTTATATTAATGATTTTTATCGACCCGTTATTTTTAGTCCTAGCCTGTCTTATGCAAGAGACCTGACTAAGATTCAATCACTTTAGTATCCCAACTGACATCTTGATTACCGAAGCGACTCAATGTCAATATTCTAAAAATATGAGGATCAAATAAAAAAAATCAGGTGTATTTTTCTAAAGAATGGCCTAAACGTCCCATCACATTCAGAGGCGTCATGTCCTATAAACTGCATGCATTTATTGTGCTATCCTAGTCTGATATAAGAAAATAGTGAAAGGATCTGTCAGCCAACCATGCTGTATTATGTCTAATCAAACTTTATTTTTCGATACTCACACGTACAAAGGCCTTATAAATACTAAAATCGCTACCCGATGAGGGAGATTCTTAGATTTTTCTCTTTTAATCTCTTGAGAAAAGGAGAAAGAAGAATTCAAATTTGCTGTAGTTAGTCTTCACTATAAATATTCCTGAGCCTATCGTCCTAAATCAATAATTAACCTAAATACTGTCTTGTCTTATTATTTATCTTAATTCAGCTTTTGACAGTCCACTAATTTAAGAGTCAGAGTTTATATGTTGATAAATCGATTTTACTCTTAATTTATTGATTTTGATTTTGGGTATTCTCTCAAAATTTATTATCTGAGATCGGATATTATTTTTTATGATTTTTATGTCAATAACAACAGTAAAGTCTGTGTAATGTAGTGAACCTTTTATTTAAGGAGAATATAGGCATCGACAATTATATTTTTATTTTAAATTGACAAGTAGAAGAGATAAGCTTACGAAATGGATGAAAGGTGCGTCAATCAATTTTCAAACTCAATATTAGTTGTTAATCACAATCAACTTGCATTGAACCCAAATACAAGACAAGTGTACGAGGTAATCATGTATAATAATAAACGGGTAGATCTCTCACACATAATTTTCAAGTAAAATATAATTTTGTCTTCTTCGACAAGGCAAGTGACATTGTTAATTAAACATACATAACCAAGTAGCAGGGGAAAAGAGAAATGACTATGAATTAACATATTAAACTATAATTGACAATAATTTGAGATAAGTGGTAAAAACGTCGTCGAATTAGACTTATTTTGTTGAATGGACAAGAATTTGTTTCAAGTTTTAGTGAACAATTATTAAATATAACAAAGAAATGTTAGTTCGGCAGGACTATTAAACTCGACTTTGTTATTAATGTTGAAATCTTATTTAACAAATTATTAAATTAAAGTTATTCACCAATGATTTTTTATATATTTTTTATTTTAATTTTATTTAATAATTTTAATGTTTGGAGAAAATTTTTAGCCAATATATATATATATAAATAAATGTGGTGCAGTGACTTTTAAACTATATAAAATTGTGGGATAAAATTTTTAAAAATCAAATATTAATTCATAAATAAATGAACATTTCTAAAAATAAATATTATCAATTTTTTTAATTTTATTTTAAAATATAATATAAGTACTATAGTTTCAATTAAAGTCTTTGAATTTATTTAATATAAAATTTTAAATAACAATTTTTATAAGATGCAAATTATAAATATTAATTTTTAGTATAAAAATACAAGAATTATATTAAAAATTAATAATTATTAAATATTTTTATTTTTTAAATATAATACCAACACTATAATTTCAAACGACTCATTATGGTTTTAGACCAAATAATGATAAGATGGCAGGAAAACGTGTGCGGATACCTAGCAGATACTGTGGGGACGGCTGGAAAGGAAAGACTAAAAATAAAAAAGTCGAAAGGAAAAAGCCTGCAGAACTCAAAAGTTGACTAATAGGATTTTCAATGTTTGACTAATAAGATTATATTAACGACTATTGTAGTATATTTTGTTAAGTTTTTTTTTTTAATATTTAATAAATTATATTTTTAATATATTAAAATTTATTATTAATTATTATATTAAATACTAAAAATAATTATAAATAATAAATGTAAAAATCTTAATAAATATACTAACCATACTAGTTACCAAAATTTATATTTATATTGAAGGATAAATTTATTATTTATACTAAATTTTTAATATAAATAATAAAATTTTGAAAGTATTATTTATCTATTTAAATGTTATTATTATGTCCTAAATATTAATTATGGTAAAAAAAATATTTTTTAAGTTTTGTAAGTCTTTTCTAAGTTTTGCAAAAATAATAGGTTGTAAGATTTTTAAAGACTAACAAAATTATCTTAATAATATAGTTATTATATTGGAACAAAATTTAAAATTAACATGATATTTAAAATTTCAAAACCAAATTTAAAATGTCCAACTAAAATTTATAAAATTTAATATAAAATTAAAAAATATTATATGGTTGATACACTTTAAATTCAAAATTAATTGCATATATATTATTATATATTTCTTATCACGTAATTAATTAAAAGGGCAAATATTTAATTTTTGTAAAATATTAACGTAACATCCATTATCATTATCTATAACAAAGTTAAAATATAATTTATATAAAGTATATCAGTTTTTTTTTGTTATTATTATTATTATTATTATTATTATTATTATTACACACTTAATTTTTATTTTTTTAAAATTTATAAATTTTATATTAAATTTTTTAATTTCATTTAAATATAACAAAGATACTACTAAATTAATTTTGTGAACTTTTATAATATATTATATTATATGTTGTTTTATAAAATTGAGAGAATATTTTTTCTTGTCAAACTACGATTTAGAGGTATAATAGACTTTATATGGTTAAATAGTATTTTTGAATTTAAATATTACTTAATTTAAATTTGAAAATTTAGACGATGCTTTTTTTTTAAAATTTGGTAGTGTAAATGTCCTTTGTCCTTGAAAAAAAAAAGTTAGAAACTTATTTAATATAAATATATAAAAGTTATTTATATTTGAGGTATTTTTATAATACGGGGAGCTAGATGTTATTGACCTGTCAACTCGGTGCTATCAATTATGAAGTGCAGTGGGCCGTCGTTGGACCTGTGGCAATCCAAGGCGGAGCTGGGGAACCAAGAATTTGTAACATTGAAATCTAATACATCTCCGAAACGAAAGAAGAACAACCAGCACAAAGGTTTCAGATTTTACTGAGAAAAAGGCTGTCTTGTCTTTTCTTATTGTAAATCGGCGAAAGTGAGAAGTGCAATGCACGTATAAAACAAGAAAAAAAGAAAGGAAGTATCTCTGAAGTTTCTGTTGCAAGAATCAGACAAGCTTTCGGGTGAGTGAAGCTCTTTGTTCTGTTCGGTTGCGGCTCTACCATTAACCTTGGAAGACATTTTTGTATTTGGGTTTCATTCTTTGCGTTGTTTCTTTTGTTTTCTTGCATTTTCTATTTCTTTCCATTTATGTTGTTGATGGAATTATTTGGCTGCTGATAAAGTTTAGAAAAAGGTAGAGCTTTTTTGAAATTAGTGGATCAAATTTGGAGTTTTTCGGCCAAATGGGTGAATATGAGGGTTTTTATTGGCCATTGCTTATTTTGTTTGGTCAAACGATCACATGATCTATACGAGTTAATGATACTTTTTTTTTTCGAAAGGAAGTTAATGAGCTATAAGCTGTAATTTTTTCCTCTTTCTCACATTTTCCTGGGAACCAAACTTGGTAGATGAGTTTTTTTTTTTTTTTTTTTTATTTCAATATAATTTCAGAAAAGTCAGAAATCTTTCATTTTGATTCTTTTCTAATCAATTGGCTTAAAAGAATAGATTTTAAGAGCTGACTCTGGAATTCATTGTCTAAACTGATTTCTTGGGTATGTGCGGCAGATAGTTACATTTTGACCAGATTATGTACACACCGTTTGTTGGGATGCAGAGAAACCGAAGGAGAGGGAAAATCAAAACGAGTTGCCGCTAATGGCCCTTAATGAATATTTGACTAAGTAATACAGTTGTCATACGTCTGCGGTCCACCCAGAAAAATGCAATTTTCTACTGGAAAAAATTTGATGATGTCAACGACCTAATTTGTATACTTCTTTAAATAATTTCAGTTATTCAAATGCATTTAAGAATATTTGCTTGGCTCTGCATGGGTTTCATCCTCCAATTGATGATTTTCCTGGATTTTTGGTGTATGGGCTTGAAATTTTCTGGCCTGAGAAAACTACCGTAAAATATTAGAAGTTGATTTACGGATAGACTCAACTTTGGTCTCTATTAAATTAATCTTTTTATTATAAAATTTTGGGGTAATTTTTTTATTTGATTTAGTTTAGAGCTTTAGCTGGTACGTGCTTGACTAACAGCTTCCCTTGAGTATCACACAGTTTTTTAGACTAATCAGGAAAGGTCAAATCTGCTTGCATAGGATTTGTTGGTATTTGGGTTTAAATTATTTCAAAATTTCTGGTGATGTTGAAAGTTTATGTAATTTCTACCACATCTTTTGTATTTAGTCCTTTGGATATCAGACATAATTTTCGAACTGCTAATTAATGTGCTTGGTGCTCAGTCCTACACGACGTGTGGCCTAACGGAGGGGGACTGAGATCGAGACCCTACATGGTTAATTGCAAGTGGTTTTCTCATGTATATCATACTGCTTTGCTTTGTGTCTTGTTCTTTCTTAAAAGTAGTCGTTTGTTCAAGTGCCTATAAGCAAAAGTAGATTTTGTAATTTCGATAGTTTTAGAGCTGTCCTGTTTTGATCTTATTGCTGAAATTTTAGTTAGAAAAATGAATCTATTGCTGAGACGTTTGATCATTAAGTGTGAGCCAACCCGGTTAGTCTAGTCTATTTCAATAGACTAACTGGGTTAGCTCCGCATCCTATTTTATAGTTTTTCTGTAATTAGCATTCTTTGTCGCATCAATGTACAGAATATAGGTACTATGAAGAACATGTTGGCAATCAAAAGCTTTAGACGTCCACGAGAGATAAACCTTTAATCCCCTCTTCTGCATACCTGTGCAAATTAGAACAATATCCACAATTTTCAGTTGATTAGCACAGAAAAACGCTTTTGTTATGTTTTTAGCTTCAAATAAGAAAATTATTGTTATCTGAGTTTTATGTTTGTCTTTGGTATTGGCAGATGGGATTATTTTGAGGACTAATGATTGTCAATGTTTTGACAGTATATTCTGCTTACTTGTCTCATGGGTTGTGCCTTCACGAAGATAACGAAACAAACGCCATGCTATGGGGAGCCTACTGTTCTAGCTGCAGAGACATCCTGTCAGTAATCTACTTGTTAGTTTGAAACTTATTCTACCTGTAAAATCGCTTTTTATCAAAATGCTTTTGTTTATTTATTCACATCATAAGTGTAAATGGGCATATATATTTGATACAGTTAGAATGGTCCACCGGTCAAAACACCTGCAACCTGAAATTAATCTCTCAATAATTTCTTATAGATTTACATAAAAAATTTACTTGAAAATTTGATGCAATTAATGGATGCCAAAAGCTGGTAGAACCTGGATTAATTGTGTTTAGAATAGTGAAATGTCGTTGAGATTTAGGTTGTCCAGTTCCAGTGCCCAGCAGAGAGCTAAGGATATTCTTACTTTCTGAGCTTTCAGTTTAGAATAAGTTAATGATTACTTCTCAAAACTGATCGGTAAAAATACCACATACTTTCTCATTTTTGCAGTTACTGTTAATGAAGTAGAGGCCTTATATGAGCTTTTCAAGAAATTGAGCAGTTCAATTATCGATGATGGGCTCATTCACAAAGTATGTTTTATAAAACTTCACCTCCATTCCAATAGTTTGATAGTTACTAATCTGATCTTGATTTTAATTGATATAATGTGATGTTTAGTTACTCTGACATTTCTAGCAGTTCATCTTTAAAGAACTTACAGTGTATGCTGTTTTCCGAGCAGGAAGAATTCCGCCTTGCACTCTTTAGGAACCGGAATAAGAGGAATCTTTTTGCTGACAGGGTGTGTAATTGTAATTCTGTCTCTTAGTGTTGGGTTATTGAATCTTATTTGTTAAGTTCCACTTATATGCTTGATAGATTTAGATTATAAATGCCAAAGTATTGCTGTAATTCTAAATTTGCTCATTGTGCTATAGGATTCTAGCTGCATGCTCTCCTTGCGTGTGGAGACCACGTTGTAATTTTAACACTAAATACGCTGTCTGCTAAAATTGCTTCTGTTTTTCAATTTTTTTCCATATTATTGTAGATTTTCAATCTTTTTGATGTCAAGCGCAATGGAGTTATTGAGTTTGGGGAGTTTGTTCGATCATTGGGCATCTTTCATCCTAATGCACCTGTGGAGGATAAAATTGCGTGTAAGATCATTTCTCCATATAGGACGCTTACACCTATTTATATTTATATTAATGCATCTATCTTCTCCAAGGTAATCCTCTGTTCTTATTTTTGGGTGAGTATTGTCTGCAGAAACTAAACTGAAATTGTCATCCAGTGTTGATTATTATCTCCTAACTTCTACAAAAATTCTTTTGCAGTTGCTTTCAGATTGTATGATCTAAGGCAAACTGGGTTTATTGATTGGGAGGAGGTAAGGATTGAAATTACTTTTGCTAATGGCCTCATGTCTATGTCTCTGTGTGTGTGTGTGTGAATCTACATGCAGCCACTTGTGCATATAATTTGATATCATGGCAGTTGAGAGAGATGGTATTGGCACTTCTGCATGAATGCGATCTTATACTTTCAGACGATGTGATCAAAACTATTGTTGATAAGGTGCATATAACTTCACCTAGTAAATTACTCTCTTCTGTGCTTATTTGGTGC
The DNA here is from genome assembly GCA_035221805.1 of Trichilia hirta. Classification (NCBI taxonomy): domain Eukaryota; kingdom Viridiplantae; phylum Streptophyta; class Magnoliopsida; order Sapindales; family Meliaceae; genus Trichilia; species Trichilia hirta. The sequence goes on along the minus strand of JAWDEX010000008.1, from coordinate 4,822,936 downwards.
ACAAATTCTCTATTTTATGGTGGTGGTTTTTTTTTTCAGACCTTTAATGATGCTGATACAAATGGTGATGGGAAAATTGACCCAGAAGAGTGGAAAGAATTTGTGTCAAAGAATCCGTCTCTGATAAAAAACATGACTCTTCCGTATTTGAAGTGAGTACTAGATTGTTGATTGCTTTTGTTCACTGGTTAAAAACTCTGCTACACCGGACATCATAAACTTTGAACAGATCTGAACACACGGTTTCTTTCCCAGGGATATAACCTTGGCATTTCCCAGCTTTGTTGTAAGTTCAGAAGCTGAAGAAACCGAATTTTAGGCTCATATCAAATCGAAAATGTACAAACAATGTAATGTTCTGCCGTGATATTATCAATAACCTTACGAGGACTTTAGCTACAACGCTGGGAACTCATGTTTACCTCGCTCTGAAGCAAAGCCAACCTGCAATATCTGGCCCTCATTCTGCTCCATTCTGCTATAGTGACACGTTCTTGTGATGTGGGTTGCTACAAATTAACTGTACATAGGTTTTATTTAATGTTTGGTCTGGTTTTAGAATCAGAAATTTTTTGATGAGAAACTGAGAAGTAAGGAGGATTTTTATCCTAATCCTTGTTTTTGCTAAATAAATAGATTCCTTTAGTACTCTGGAGATTATAAGTATAAATTTTCAACATTTGTGAGCGAAAATCTCTGCTTAAAAGTTAGAATTTCAGGTTATTTTATAATAGAATCAATATAGTTAGTCTCTGTATATCGCTGACTAAAAATAATCCGTTTAAAAAAAGGGTTCAATCATTCATTTGATTTAGGTTATTATCACAGGCGGCGTATTTGTCATTAATTAAAAAGAATTTGTTTGTTTAGTGATGTTGGCTACCCACCTTAGCAATATAGCCATTTATATGGTCAAGAAAATATGATATGATTCCTTGGGCCGGATGCAGGTAATATTTATATCCCGAGTTTTACCTTATTAGGGATTTTTATTGGAAGCCCAATATGACAAATTGAACCCAAAAAATGGTTACTTAAAAGATTTGAGTTTCCTAGGCCCAATTTTGATGCAATCATATAAGAACATATGATATATTCTTTGGGTCGGATTCAGGTAATACTACAATTCTTTAATTGAAGCCCAATGTATAACTGTGCCCAAATAAAATGGTAGCTTAAAAGACTTGAGCTTTCATAGGCCCAATTTTGATGCAGTCATTTAATTATGTTCTTAATGTCTTTATTTTCATTTTATTTTAGTATTGTATTTGCATGTCATTATCTCGAGCAACTTTGATGCAGTCAATGACTTTGTTTCACTCAAACTTCCATCCAAGGAAAGAACAAATTATTTATAAAATTTCATTCTCATAATTATCCATATAGTTTAATGACAAAATGAGTAATGCGAGCAATAATACAATATGTGGTCCCAAGTTCTAATAGTAAAACAATTCGTATACATGGCAGTCTCTGATTGTTCCAACGAATCATGGTCCGTGCTTATGACCGGATTCAATAATAACACCTAGATGATAATGTTGTTTGTCTCTGACTTTGTCAAGGCATGAAAGAACGTTTTAACTTTTGTTGGTAGGAGGAGGTGACACGTGACGCGAGGAACGTGCATCAGTATAGCGACAATGCTGGCCTCTCAATCGCACGGGATTCCCTTTATTCGTCTTTTAGTATTATTTTGAGTTTACTGTTTTAATCGAATTTTTATTTTTCCAATAAATATAAAGGGGATTTTTTGAATATTATCGGGATGTATTCCTCACGCACATTCAGAGCGAATGAGAATCTTCCAATTCCAAGTATCAGCAAGTGCATGCATTTGACAGAAAGAAGAGACGCAAATTTGGTAATATTATTTTTTCGGAGATAGCAGGATAGAGGCGTGATAAAATTTTACACTGGACACAAATAATTTTAAAATTAAATTTGGACACAAATTTTTAATTATTAATTGTATAATTTAATAATAAATTATTATTATTATTATTATTATTAAATATAATTTTATAATTTTATTTTATAAAATTAATAATTAAAAATTTATTTCTAAATTTAAATTAAAGAAGATCAACCTATCATATAATTGTATTATTTTTACATAATTTATTGTCGCATAATTATGTTGTTTTTATGAAATTTATTTTTCATTACTCTTCTAAATTTTTTTATTTTTATAAAATAATTAGATATATAATAGTAAAATAACTCTACTATGTCAGTTTATATATAAATTTGTATACTTGGGGCTACCTCTATTGTCTAAGATATAAAAATTTAAATTATATAAAATACAAATTTTTTATATAAACTGAAGTAATAATATTGTGTAATATAACATTTGTATCGAATAATTTATTTTTTATATTCTCATAAATTTTCACTCTTTTTGATAAAAAAAATAAGACATGTGATAATTATATAACACTCCACATTAATTTGTACAAAATATTTATATTTTTAATATTATTGAATTATATATATATATATATGACTTGTGATAACAATCTCGCTTAAAAAATTAAAAAAAGCAAGAAAAGAGGCTAATATATGAAGAAAGTCAAGAGAGAGAGAGGGATTTCTAAAGATCTGTCGAGAAATTAATTGTCTTTTCACTCCATTTCAATTATTCTCTCCTTTTATAGACTTATTTATTCGTGTTGTATAGGTGTTTATTTAGATTTAAGATTTCTAAATCTTGTGAGTTGACGGTATTATTTCTTTTCTAGAGATGTAATAGAATTTCAATGCTAATTGCTTTAATAAGAAAGAGACTAACTTTCGAGATTAATAATAATCTTACCAAAATATTAATTTTTTTATAATAATACATGACTATAAATTTGTTCTTTTTTTATTAGTTACGAGGAGAGAAATTCAAAGTTGGGATCTTCAAGTTAAAGTAATAAAGGATATGGTTGCTGTTAGGCCACTGCTTACGACCACGTAATTATAATACTGCTTATTCAAATTTAAACTTTTTAAATTATGTAGCATCGTCTCTTTCAGACAAGTTCTATGGTAACTTTTAAATTATTTATTTAAAAAATATCTATTTAATCATTTATTATTTATAAAATATTAACGATACGTGCATTTTTTTAGCTTTTTCTTAATATTTACGGCATAACATAAGTCTCATAACTATGAAATTTGCTAACATATAAACTATATCTCAAGTATTTAAAATGGTGACCGTATTTTTTAATACGTGATGTTTAGTCATAGAATTGAGTCTTTGTAAATGAGCAGAGCTGGATACTCTTACATTTGTAATGGACGCCTATACCCACGGCCATCATGCTTATACCAACGCACACGAACACTCTTCTCCTGAGACACACGCACGCACACGCAATGACAAAAAAAAAAAAAAAAAAGAAGGACTATTCAATATTTAACTTTTTTACTTTCATCATCTTTCTTATATATATTTGTCTCTCTAAACACATAAAATCCTTTTTTACTCTATTTTTTTCTCTCGAACTGATCTTCCATCTTTAGAAATGGAACCCTTGGCTCTTACTACTAACCCATGGGTATCTTCCCCTCCTTTCTTACTTTTGCTTTTCTTATGTTGTTATAGTTTGTTGAGTTTACACCATTGTTGGACACCATGGAGTTAGCTTCTTTATTCAAAAGATTGTCTCAAAAATTCTTCAATAATCAAAATAAAATTTTATTATTTAATACCCAACTTTTGAACTCCACCACAAAACAATAAAATTTCTATTACTTATTAAGAATTCATGAAACAATAGTTTGAATCTTATGAGTAACATCTTCATCTTGCCTCATCTTTTTGAAGAAAAAACATTCCAGCAAGGTTAAATAAAGAACAAAACCCATGATATCCAACAATGGTGTTAAGTAAACAAAATAAAAAAACAGAAGAAAAGCAAAAGGGAGTAAGAGAGGAGGAAAAGATAACTTTGTGAACACACTAGTTGATTGAGCTCGAAGATTAGTCTTTACTATAAATTTTAAAGAATTGATTCATGTTAAATATTTGACATCAACAAATATCAAATAATTTTGTATAAAAAGAGTTTTTATTTTTAATATTTTTTTATATTAAGTTATCTTTTACATAATAATAGAATTTTTTTATTAAAAAATATTAATTAAATCAATAACAAATAAATTATTTTGTAATAGTAAAAAATAGGAACTCCTTTAACTATTCTAGTTACAATTTAGTCAATCATGTTATTTAATAAATATAGGCAATAAATAGGCAATACAATATGATAACCAAATAATAAAACATCTAAACAGGTGGGGATAAATCAATCCAAGCAAATGGGTCAAAAAGACAATCACAATACCAACATCAGAATCAGATTAACTTCAGATACACGCAGTTATTCGCGCGTGTAACAACAACAAGTTCATAATTCAACACCTTACTGTCGTATTCGTTCTTAATTTTAAAACAATAACAAAAGATTCTTTAGGACTTAATTGTTAGAAACGACTAAATTATGTACCAATATGTTATATATTCAAAAGTAGGGATAGATTTGTTACCAATCCTGTTAACTGAATATAAATCTCTCTCCTTTTTTTCTTTATTTTTCATCATTTTTCTTCTTTTTTTCTCTTTTAAATCATAAAGACAGAAACTAACTTCATCACCGGAAGCACAACAGCAAAGTACTTCACTTTCGTTAGATCTCTCAGAGAATTCAGTTCTTATTCTCAATTCAACCATTTTATTTTCCAAGGAATCCAAATCCAAATCTTTATCACATACTTTTATTATTTTTTTCCAAATTTATTTTTGCTTTTTGGAACTGAACAAATCATAAAATCTTTTGCAGGTAATATGCGAATCCAATACCCTTTAACAAGAAATGATGATTTCTGTCTTTTTCAATGTAGATAATACGAAAATTTTGATTCTCTTTATTTGAAAGTTAACACTTGTTTTGCTTTTGCTGCAGTTTAGTGAACTGTGGGAGGATTCAATGGATTTCGTTTACAAAAAGCTGATTACTGGAATCTCTTAGCAGGTAATTAATTGTGTTTATTAGTTCTAATTTTCATTTTAAAAAATTTATAGGTTTATTTTTGAAGTTGACCCTTTAGTGTTTGGTCGCTGAGAAATTGTAGGAAAATGATACGAAATTAAAATGTTGAAATGCTGTCTATTATTGTATTAGATTATCAATGGATTAGGTTTATTTCTGTAGCAGGCTTGTATAATATTTCATTATTAAATAGAGAAAAGAGAAATTTTTCACTAGCTTAATTGATTTTCTTTCTTCTTTTTCATTTTTATTTTTTCTAGTGGGGTGGTTTAAGTTCATATAGTGTATTGATTATACAGGTTAGTTGATTAATTTGTAATGCAATCAGTTGATGAGAGGAAGGAAAAGAGAAATTGGAAGCGATTAAGAACGTCAACATCTTCATGCAATATGCCTTTGACAGACACTACTGTACCACAAACTATTGATGATTGTATTTTCTTCCCACTCGAAGAGATAGTACAATCTCCCTTGCCTGGATATGTTGCACCAACTTCAATCAGTTTTAGTCCTGATGATAATCTAATAACCTACTTGTTAAGTCCGGATCACTCATTGAGTAGGAAAGTCTTTGCTTTTGATCTCAAAACATGCAAGCAAGAATTGTGTTTTAGCCCTCCAGATGGTGGGCTTGATGAGAGTAACATACCACTGGAAGAGAAATTAAGGAGAGAAAGGTTAAGGGAGCGTGGGTTGGGAGTGACACGATATGAATGGGTGAAGACAAACTCAAAGAAGAAAACAATCATGGTGCCTTTGCCTGATGGGGTCAGTTCAAGTTCTTTGTGTTATAGTAATTGCTGAATCGAACTCCTGCATCAAATTTATATGTTATCTGGTTCCTCTGATGAATTGGTTTTTGTTTTTGGACAGATCTATTTTCAGGATCTTTCTAATTCAAAACCAGAGCTCAAGCTATCCAGTTCATCAAGCTCAGCGGTCATTGATCCACATCTCTCTCCAGATGGTACAATGATTGCATATGTGAGAGATAATGAATTGTATGTTCTGAATCTCATGTCTAATGAACAGAGACAATTAACACATGGTGCCAATGGAAACACGGTGGTAAGTGCCACTTTACCAGTACGTTCACAGGAAGGAAATTTTGATATCTTATAGTGATTGGAAGATAATCATTTTATGACTTTTACCTTTGTGTTATGTATTTTAAGTAATTTGACCAACCTACACGAGGCACTTCAAATTTTGTTGAATTTAACTTCTTTCTAAATTTAAACAACGTCCGAGAATATTGTTGTGCAATACAATTAGCTTTATGTGTTTGAACTTTGATACCTCTTATGATTTTCTAAGTTTCTGTTTGCTCTGACTTCTGGTTGATGAAATGAGTTAAATTTCTGAACTTTCAGAAACACTTTATGATTCTGTTGCCTTGAGTATGACACTAGCTTTTTATGTGCTGCAGACTCATGGCCTTGCAGAATATATAGCACAGGTGAGATTCTTGTCAAATCTCTTTCCTTCCCTTGCCACATTTTTATATTCAGGCACTAGTTAGTTTTGATTTTATTAATGCTTCTTTTAGGAAGAAGAAAGTAATTTTGATTCTGTATAAAGTACTCAGCTTTTTGAATTTTGCTGACTGCAGGAGGAAATGGACCGGAAGAATGGGTATTGGTGGTCACTTGACGGCAAGTTTATTGCCTTTACACAAGTTGATTCTTCTGAGATACCCCTTTTTAGAATCGTGCACCAAGGTAAAAGCTCAGTTGGTTCAGAGGCGCAGGAAGACCATGCTTACCCTTTTGCAGGAACTTCAAATGTCAAAGTTCGTCTAGGGGTAGTTTCTGCTGCTGGAGATCCGGTCACTTGGATGGATCTTCTTTGTGGTGGAACCAATCAAAATAATGAGGAGGAATATTTGGCTAGAGTCAATTGGATGCATGGGAATGTTCTAACAGCTCAGGTTTTGAATAGGTCTCATACCAAATTAAAGGTGTTGAAGTTTGATATCAAGACAGGCCAAAGAAAAATTGTATTGGTAGAAGAATTAGATTCATGGGTTAATTTACATGACTGTTTTACGCCTCTAGATAAAAGTGTTACCAAATTTTCTGGCGGATTTATCTGGGCAAGTGAAAAAACAGGATTTAGACATCTTTATCTGCATGATAATAATGGAACTTGCTTAGGACCCATCACGGAAGGTGACTGGATGGTTGAGCAAATTGTTGGTGTGAATGAGGCTTCTGGGCTAGTGTATTTTACCGCAACTCTAGATGGACCTTTGGAATCGCACCTTTATTGTGCGAAATTGTACCCGGATTGGAATCATATTTTGGAGGCTCCGGTGAAATTAACTCATGGGAAGGGAAAACATGTTGCAGTTCTTGATCATAATATGCACAATTTTGTTGATTTCCATGATTCCCTTAATAGTCCTCCAGGGATTTTATTTTGCTCCTTGCAAGATGGAAGCGTAATTCTGCCTCTGTATGAGCAGCCATTAACAGTTCCTAAAGTAAAAAGGCTACAACTTGAGCCTCCAGAGATAGTTCAGATACAGGCAAATGACGGGACTGCGCTATATGGTGCTTTATACAAGCCTGATGAAAAGAGATATGGACCTCCACCGTACAAAACCTTGATAAGTGTTTATGGTGGTCCTAGTGTTCAGCTTGTATGTGATTCTTGGATAAATACTGTTGACATGAGAGCTCAATATTTACGAAGCAAAGGCATTTTGGTATGGAAGGTTAGTGTTGGCCTCAAACTGAATACTCTTATCTGTTCATTATTAAATTTGTCTTTGCCGCTCAAATATTTTTTTGATTTGTTGCTGTTTGCAGTTAGATAACAGAGGAACTGCTCGCCGTGGATTGAAGTTTGAAGCGGCTATGAAACACAATTGTGGGCGTATTGATGCTGAGGATCAGCTGACAGGAGCTGAATGGCTGATCAAACAAGGGCTAGCGAAAATTGGCCATATTGGTTTGTATGGCTGGAGCTATGGTGGATATCTCTCCGCCATGAGTTTGGTAAGGTTTCCCGATGTCTTTCAGTGTGCTGTATCTGGAGCCCCCGTTACATCGTGGGACGGATACGATACATTTTACACCGAAAAGTACATGGGATTACCCTCCGAGGATCCTGCAGTTTATGAGTATAGCTCTGTGATGCACCATGTACAGAAAATGAAAGGGAAGTTATTACTGGTTCACGGCATGATTGACGAAAACGTGCATTTTAGGCACACTGCAAGGCTTATAAATGCACTTGTGGCAGCAAGAAAGCCTTACCAAATATTGATCTTCCCAGACGAACGTCACATGCCACGTCGCCATAAGGACAGAATTTACATGGAAGAAAGAATCTGGGAATTCATAGAGGGGACATTGTGAAGTAAACCTTTTTCTTAGATCATGTAGTTATAGTTAGGCTTGAGAAGACTGTTCGTCATTGGCCTCAGTTTTCTGAAATTGAATTTTGTTTACTCTTCCGTTAGAATTCATAAAATCCGTGGGTGCGGGCGTCCAGGCCGTGTTGTCATTCCGATTACTTCTTGATGCATCATTCCTAAGCCTGGATATCAAATCTTGTATTATGGATTTTCATTTTGGATTGTGCTTCTAAAAAAACAGCAATCCCTTTGCAGTTTGCATCCTTCAGAGAAGTTAATGCATTTTGGGGATCTAAGTTTCTATGCGTTTTCTTAAAAGAAAAAAAAAAAAAAATGTAAGTATTTGAAATAAACCAATGTAAAGATAGTGATAAAGAGGTGTGAAACTAAATTAAAAATGTCACAAGTTTTGCATTTAATAAATATTGTTAGGTTAAAATAAAATACTAAATTAATAACTGAAATATCCAAATAATTTTTGAATTTTAAATTTTTTCTTGCATAATATATTAAAGTTTTAAAATTAAATTTTGTAAAATATTAATGTATCAATATTTCAATATACTGTAGTGATCTCTTTTATTTTTGAATAAACTAAATAACAAAACTAAAAATAAAATTGAAATAAATATAAAAAAGAGTATTTCTGAATCTTTTAAAAAATAGTTGAGATATAAATTAAAAATCCCCATTTTGAGTGAGAACAATCCAAGTAAGAATTTCATCTACAATCTTTGTATTTTTCACATTTATCTTAAAAAACAAGGTAAGAAGGTGAAATTCAATTTATAATTTCCAATTAAGAAATCCCGCCCGGCTAATATAGAATATCCTTTTCGATAAAAATAATAAAATAATAATTAACGGACGTTACATTAGTATGAAAACTCCGTTAATTGTCCTCCAAGCTTTTGTCAATCGCTTAAAAGTCAAACTAGTCCGACAATATATACCTAACACGGTTATCGTTTGACAACACTTCTTTATTTAACTTTCTCCGTCTTTATCTGTCTCTCTTTACAACTACTCAGGCTGAAGTTTCTCGAGATAAATTCTACTTTCTCGGAATCCTGGGAAGAAAGTTTCTGAGGAGAGATAAATCTTCAAATCAATTTCAATTTTTCATTTCAGCTTTCTCCGAGGTATGATTTACTTTCTTTCTTTTTAATTTTCCTGTAAATTTAATGTCAAGATACTACATTTTTATAAGCTGATTGGTACCGAGAATAATTAGGATTTTGGATATATCTACTTTGATCCATTCAATCAGATGTTAATTTCTTTTAGGTATTTTAATTTGTTATGATTTTGTAAAAATTAGGTAAATTTCGATTATTTGGTTGGTTGTTGAGAAATTGTTAAAAGAAAATATCAAGAGATTGGAATATTATGTTTTGAAAAGTTTCTGGCTTGATAAAAAATTGAATGATATTTTCTTTTATATATCATATATAATTGATTGCTTCTTATATTTTCTTTCTAAGAAATAGCGAATAGTAGTTTATTTTTACTTTTTAGTTTCTGATTCTGGAAATGTTATGTCTATTGTAGGCATTGGTTGAGGCTACATAAACCCTAAGCCTTTGGGGGAAATTGTTTGCAGGATCAAAAGATGGAACGGACATTGACTAATTGTAAAATGCAGTCATTCTGAAGAAATTATTTCTTCAGGTGAGGTGAAACCTACTACTTTTTGGAGGTTTCCTGCATTTTTCTGGAGATTTCATTTGTTTTTGATAGGATCAGATATGAATGGATTTCTTTAATTTGTTAGGGTTTAGTTCTTAGGTAGAATTTTGGAATTTTAATTGTTTGTTGCCTTAGGTTTTTTCAGTTTGTCCCTTAGTACTTCTGTGACTGGGATATAGGGATACAGGGTTTAGAAGTTCAACTGGTTTTAGATCTTCAGAAGAAAAAAAACAATGTCAATGGCTATTGTAGCTCTTAGTCCAGTGCTTGAAGAGTCTCTGGATTTCCCTGGAAATTTCACCTGTCGAAATGGCAAGCTCCTGGGTGACCCTATCATGATCTTCTTGAGTACTGGTGGTTCTGTGATCCCCATGAGTATCATGGAGTCAGATTCAATTGCCTCTGTGAAATTGAGGATTCAGATTTACAAAGGTTTTTTTGTGAAAAACCAGAAACTGGTTTACGAAGGGAGAGAGCTTGCTAGGAGCAATTCAAGTATCAAGGACTATGGGCTTGCTGATGGTAATGTTTTGCATTTGGTGCTCAGGCTTTCAGATCTCCAAGCTATCACTGTTACAACTTTATGTGGGAAGGTGTTTGAGTTTCATGTTGAGAGGGGTAGAAATGTAGGGTATGTGAAGCAGCAAATTGCTAAAAAAGGAAGAGGGTTTGTAGATCTTAAGGATCAAGAACTGACATGTGATGGTGAGGAGCTTGAAGATCAGAGACTCATAACTGATATATGTAAGAGCAATGATGCTGTGATTCACTTTCTAGTTCGAAAATCTGCTAAAGTAAGGTCTAAACCAGTTCAGAAGGATTTTGAAGTATCAATTGAGGCAGAAAGTGTAAATGTGAAGAGGGCTGATGTTTTAGGTGAATACCAATTAGGGACACCTTTTGTCGGATGTCAGGTCAGAGAGAGGAAGTTGTTACAAAATGATTTCCTTTTGGAACCTGTAGTTGATTCTCATATTCAATTGCCGTTAGTTATCAAAAAGCTAATTTGCTCTACTTTTGATGGGCTAGAGAGAGGTAATCAGCCTGTATGTTCCTCAGAGGGATCAGGAGGAGCTTATTTTATGCAAGATTCATCCGGTCAAAATTATATTTCTGTTTTTAAACCAATTGATGAGGAGCCAATGGCTGTAAATAATCCCCGAGGGTTACCCTTGTCAATAGATGGTGCAGGATTGAAGAAAGGCACACGTGTAGGTGAAGGAGCTTTGAGAGAAGTTGCAGCGTACATTTTGGATCATCCGATGGGTGTGTCTTACTCTCTTGATGATGAGTGGGGCTTTGCGGGGGTTCCCCCTACAGTTATGGTCAGGTGTTTGCACAAAGGATTTAATCATCCCAACGGTTATGAAAACAATCTCAAGTATGCTAAGATTGGATCACTGCAGATGTTTATGAAGAACATCGGAAGTTGTGAGGATATGGGACCTCGTACATTCCCCGTGGATGAGGTTCACAAGATATCCGTGTTGGACCTAAGGTTGGCCAACACAGATAGGCACGCTGGGAACATACTGGTTAGCAAAGATGAAGAAGGTCAGATCAAGCTTATTCCAATTGATCATGGCTACTGCTTGCCCGATAATGTAAGTAGTCCAATTTTATTTTTGGTTCATCCACTATTGTTTCCATCTTGTCATTCAATTGGAATGGCTTTCTCTCGTCACCATATTTCATATTTAATGATTATACCTGTCAGTGTTTTCTGTTCACTGTCTTTTCGATGATTAGGTAACAGCCTACATTTTTCCAAAGGCAGTTGCATCAAGTGATGTATTATGTCAGAGATTGTTCATCATTTACACGAGATGTTGTTTCATTTGCTGCATAAGTAGTGAATGCATCGACTTTGTTATGGAATTTCATATTATACATTGACATGTAATTTCCATCCCTTCTCTGATCTTTGCTCTTTCCACTGCAGTTTGAGGACTGCACATTTGACTGGCTCTATTGGCCACAAGCTCGCCAACCCTACTCTGCTGAAACCATTAACTACATCAACTCAATGGATGCCGAAAAGGACATTGAACTTCTGAAGCTTCACGGTTGGGACTTACCCCCTGAGTGTGCCCGGATTCTACGTATTTCCACCATGCTTCTGAAGAAAGGTGTTGAGAGAGGACTAACTCCCTTTGCCATTGGTAGCATCATGTGTAGGAAAACTCTGAAAGAGGAGTCTGTGATCGAGCAGATTGTCCATGAAGCACAGGAAGCCGTGCTTCCTGGAACAAGTGAAGATGGATTTCTTGACACTGTGGCATGGATCATGGATCGCCATCTTGACAATCTAACCCCCATAAGACCGTCAGTCATTGCATAGTTCATTATTTTCTAGCATTTTCACCGAGTTTCTACGTTTAACTTCTTATGTCTCCAGAACACGTTCTTCACCACTTTCTTCACCCTCTCCATATTTGAAAACTTTGTGCAGCAACTCTCCCCCACTGCTTTCCCACCACACACTATTTCCTGAGAATACTTTCATGGTGTGACTTATATATATATATATTTTTTTTTGTGGACATGCAAAATCTTTTCTGGGCACTTTGATATGTCTACAATGATATATTTTTCTCTATATATAGTATTTCTATAGTTTGAAGAATTGCTTGGGATGTTCAGAAAGAATCATTAGAACTGCGTAAACTTAATGCAAGCAAAGAGTTCCCTCATAAATTTTCAAATTGTGAGTAGTAAATATTCAGTGCAAATATCTCAAATCCGAAGATGATGCTCGGTATTTCAAAATTTATGAGGGGACTCTTAGTAGTATTTAATCATTTTATATATTTTAATAGTCATGAAAGTTTGAATTGTGAACAATGATTCATAGAGTGAAAATGAAGTTATTTTTATTTGAAAATAGTGGGAAACATAAAAATACTAATTTCATCATTTTTAAAAAAATATTTATCTAACATTTATCTTTTTAAATATTTTACCTAACATTCGTTTGTTAAAAAAAGTAGTTTTTGAGATGATAACTTTAAGAACACTCTATCAACATATTTTTAAATAAAAGAGTATTAATATTTTTATTTCTAAAAATAAATTTTAATCCCTTGTGTCAAAACAATCCGTATCAAAGCTTGCATCTTAAAGAATTTGGTTAAGCCATGTGAAGTCTATTAATGGCAAAATAAATGAAGTAATGGTTTTGGATGATGTGCATATGCCAATTGACTGAGAAGCGCACAACATAACAGAGTCTTCAATTTCCAATTTGCGTCCCACCACCCACCATTATTATCTAGCATTTGGAAAACCACTGTCCCTTTGGTTTCCACCGTCTATTTCTCTCTCTCCCATTCACTTCCGTGACTAATTTTATTTGATTCCAAACCCCCACTTCTTCTTTTTTTTTTTTTTTTAATGACAAAAAAATTTTTATATTCAACCATTACTATAACGATTCAGTCGTATACAAATTAGACACTTATTTTTTTAGGATACGTGTTCACAGATCACACAATACTTGTCCTGAATTAATTATGATTATATATAAAAACTACAACGGAATAATGCCAAATATAAAATAAAACTCAGATTGCACCAAACTCTTACATTTGAATATACTCTAAAAAATTCGAACTCAAAACTAGCAAAAATGTCTTCTCAAAATAAAACCACTCGACTACACTAAGTGAGTGCTCTAAATCCTAACTTATCACTTTTTATTTGACCATTCAAAAAAATAATAATAATAATAAAAACAAAGAACAAAAAAGCAGAAACAAAATCATATGTTAATGCTACCAATTTCATGTCCAGTGACACAGTCAATAATATGTATAGGAGGAAACTGTTGGTCGTGAAATAAAAAAAAAATGAAAAAAGAAAAAGAAAAAGACTTTGGTCTTTGTCTATTTCAATCACAGAAGTAGAGAAAGGTGGGGTACTTGGAAATTTTTTGTACCATTTTCTGAATTTTCGAATTATCGTTGTGGGTCGGTTGATGAAGCCTAAGAATTAAGAGATTTATCATTTAAGAGTAAATGTGGACAATGTTTTGATGAATTTGGTATGTTTGATGTTAAGAGAAGGAAAAAAAAAATTGTTAAAAGTTATGTAGCAGTCGGTAGGATTTTTTTTTTTTTTTTTTTTATGGATTAAAAGAACTTTTTCTAATATTAAATGTTTTCATTTTAAAATTTTTTAATATAATTTAGTTACCCGTCAAAATTTACCCGTATCTTAGTCAATTCGATTAACTGACTCATCACATAACTGGAAGAATATCGACTAATTGTTCTAAGTTAGTGGGACAAAAATTTATAACAAATAATTTGAATTAAAAATTTTTAATTTGAGATTTTCAAAGTCCTTTTTTTTGGGACAATAATTTGGATGAAAGGCACGTCCTCAAATTTTATATTGTCAAAAATATATTGAAATGCTTTAAATTTATTTTTTTTTCTATTGAAGTGAAATTTTTATTTTTTTTCTTTTAAAAACATTTGTATATAATTTAATAAAAATATTGCGGGACACCGGTACCCTTAAATAAGTGGGCCGGACGTTGGGTGTCATATCGGCTTTTCCTTTAATTATATAACAAATTCAAAGCTAAAGTGGGTCACGGGTCCAGGTGGCGGCATTCACCGACACCCATTAAATTAATAGCAAATTTATACGTCACATTCCACAAATTAAATATACAAACAACAAATCATTTATTGTAGTCAAACACTTGAAATTACATCATTATCCCCACTTCCCAATCGCCAAAACCACCGTACACAACAACATTAACATTGTCATAAAATACGAAGATGACGTACATAAATTGGGTTATACATAAATTATATTTATGGATCAAAAGTTCAAACAAAAACAATGGTGGTATATAAAGAGTTAATGAGCATGATCTTCGTATCAATACTGCAAAAATATTTTTAAAGAAGCACAATTACAATCATTATTACAATAGTAACAAAAAATATATATATTATATATAATTTCGTACAATTGCAAAGAAATACAGAATGAATCTTTTTCCCCCTTGTAATGTATAAATCCATTTGATCTCATTAAAACTCTTATCCCCCATTTATATAAATATTTATTTATACTAAAAACTAAAATTAAACTTAAACGGCAAGCCCTGCCAAGAATGCCACCCCTGTCGATGGCAACCACGATGAGCCATAAATAAATTGTGAAACCGTGAACTTACTCGCCTCCGCCGTCGAATTAATAACCCGATAACCCGGCCATTGTACCCGTTGACCGACCGCAGAACCGGGGCCAGAATTCATGTACTCGCCGTAGTATAATGTATCTAGGGCAAATGTTGCGTTCCATTCAAGCCAACCTCTCGGATGAATGTGATCGCTCATGTACGTCAGCATGTATATGGTTCTCGAGTAAAGCTTCCATGGGCGGCCTAAGTACGTTGGAAAGTTTCCTTTCACAGGCTGCAAATCGCCGTTGGGGTAGAGTCGGCAGGCATGGATTGAAATTCCAGTGTTTTGATTTGGGTCTTTTCTGTTCTGAGCTGTGATGGTGTTTTTCTGCATGGCCATCGGCTTGCGAGCGTAGATGCTGCAGTTTTGCAAGACGACAGCGGCATTGCCGAAGATGAAGTCGACGGTTCCGTAAATGTCGCATTCGCGAAAGAACTGACGGTTGGAATGGACGTAGAGAGTATCTTGGTATCCGATTACTTTGCAGCGGTAGACAACGGAGTGGTCGGCCCCGACACGGAGAGCTACGGCTTGGTGCTTTGCTGGTCCAGCATAGTTCTCGAATGTCATGTCACGAGCAATAAATCCGGCTCCGGTTGCCGCTGTAAATTCGCAGTAAAAATAGTAATAAATAATTTGGTCAAATCAGAAGTCGAATGTTATTTCCCTTTTTATCATTTAGGACCCTACTTTTTATGTTTTATTAGCTAAAAATATAATTTATTATATTTCATCAATAAGTCTGTATTGTCAAATTATTTCGGTTAAGTGTCAAGGTAGAAACTCAAGATCCTATTTTTGAATGAATTTAACGTCACCAATTTATGTTACTCCTTTTATTTCTTTAGTTGTCGACAATAACCAAAAAATATCTACATCAAAGTATATTTAATAAATTAATTATTTAAAAATTTGATAAAAATTTATGTAATGAAATTATATTATTATCATATATACTATATTTTTTAAAATAATAAATAAAATTTCATAAAAATTTGTCTAAACAAGAGAAAACTTACATACCATAGTCGTAATAAGACTATTTAATAAAAATATACAATGTACTAGAATTTTCTCTTTTATTATAATTTTTTTGGAGCCTTTTATTATATTTATAATTTTTATTATTAATAAATTGAAAATAAATATATATAATTAAAATTTATTAAATAAATACACAAATAAAGTGATAATCCCACTAAAAATTTTTCGTGTAATAAAACATGGCAATATGTTTGTATTTAATGAAGCGTGAGAATTTGGGAACTTAATAATAATATCTTATTATGAAAGGGGGCTAATGGCATAATTGTCATAACTTATAATTTCAGACTAATATTTGATAAATTTAGGTATAATTATGAAATTATGTGGTGAAATTTAGAAAAAGAATACTAGAACGATGGAAAAAGATATTTACCAAATGATGCGGTATGAAATGTTGTCAAATTGTCGGCTACACTTTTGCCACCCGTTACCACGGTTTTACCCTTGCCATCTCCTATGAACATCAAGTTCCTCTTCTTTCTTCCCACCTTCAAATTATTCTCTTCGTACCTAAAACCAATACATATGAAAATTAATAAAAGTTAAAAATAAAAAAAAAATTATCTATAATTCTGCCATCACTGAATTAGATGCAAAAGCTATGACAAATAAAATAAAATTTTTAAAATTTTAATAAATAATATTATTAAATTGATGCAAAACATTGACAAATGAGAGAAATTTTTGACATTAAAAATATAAATAAATAAAATACATTTTTAAAATTTTATAAATAAAATACATTTTTAAAATTTTCTTTTAAATAAAGAAATTTAAAAAATTGACCTTTTGACATTTTATGTAGTAAAGTCAAATAAAGCAATCAATACAAATTAAAAAGAAACGATTAAAAAAATAAAATTTTTAAAAATACTTTTATAAAGGTGAGAATAGAAGGGATTAAAAAGGGTATATAATTGCCGAACTTTCATTTAAAACATTAATTTACCTTCCTGCCCTGACGTAAATAATCGTCCGGCGATCACTATTCTCTGGAGCTTTTTTAATCGCTTCGGCAATGGTTTTATACGTCCCATTCCCGTCCTTCGAAACGATTATATCGGCATTCATTGCCGATATCGGCAAGTCCAACATTCTCCTCTCCTCCCTTTTCAACCATTTCGGCATACTACAGTCATCGAACTCCGAGGAATCGTCGTCCAACATTCGCCTCCTATTCTGTATCGGAACTCCCGAGAAATCGTCACCGTCGGTAGCCGAAAAAATGGCCAAACAGTTGCTCACCAGTTCAGACAAGTCCTTCAACTGCGCCGACATCTGATCCTTCACGGCGCCATCGGCATCCGAGAATCCCTCTGTACATGTATCGTGATTCGTCAGCGCTGCGCTCAGCCACGTCATCACGTCCTCTCTTCTATTACCACTACTGTCACTCCCAGGAAACTGCAGGACGATACCGAGAGAGCGAGAGATCGCTTCAATGGAATCCTCCAGAAGCTCGAGGCAGTCGTCGAAAGCCGACCGTACATGAAGATCCATCTGTTGATAGGACATCGTGGCTGAGCGATACAGTGCCTTGCTGAAGTGCTGCAGCGTCATGTTGAATGAAATGTGAACGAGATCCTGTTCGGAGGCAGTGGCAGAACCAGGAAAATCCAGCAGCGAGTTGACGCAGAGAGACGGGTAGAGAGTCTTGCTGCACATGCTCGAAATAGCCTGAGTCGGCTTATGTGGAATTCTGGGACCTGAGGCACGCGTCTTGATTCCGATGAGGAGAACGGCAGATAGAGCTGAAGCAACGATCAATGTTATAGCGAGGACGAACAAGAAAATGAGCATCTTCCTATTGCGTGAACGCGGAGGCGATACTGCCGATGACATGGAATCATCGCGTTGGTACCGTAACGAAGAGTCGCCGGGTTCCGATGGTCCGAGTCTGCCGTAACCCATTAGATTAGATTTTGTTATTGCAAGAGCGAATAAGAAAGTTCAAATAAATACACAAATTTATTGCGTGGACATGGCTGAAGGATTTTGTAAAGGAGATGAGGGATGGAAGAGGAGGAGCATATGGTGGCGGGGATAAGAGAAAGAGAGAGAGTGGAAGTAAATAGAGAGAGAATGTTCGGTGCGAAGTCTTAATCGAGAGAATTAGCTGTACTCTACTCTCAGAGCTTCTAAACGGAGGTTTCGGAAAAGCAGAGTAGAAGAATGATAGACCAAGGAAGTTTCTATTTATTATTTTCCATTTTAATTTTAACATTTTAAATTGTTAATGATAATACATTATATTAAAAAAAAAATACCAGCCAAAAAATTATTAATATCTGTTAATAGTTAATATTTTTAAAAAATAATTATTGGATATCACATTAGTTTATTTGATTAATTATATCAATATTTGTATTAATTATATTTGACATTTTCTTTTTTTGATTATATAAAAATACATATATTTCATAACAAATAGGCTATGTTTGTCCATTATAATTAATTTACCTTATAATATTTCAACAATTATGATTATTTCTACGTTCGAGATAAAATAATCAGTAGTGAAAATTAGAAGTGATAAATCTTAAATTTTTTTCAATGATAAATTAATTTTATTTTATTTTTAAAAAATGTTTATAAAAAATTTATATGATGTTTATTTAATATGGTAGTTGATATTGGACTATTACTGTAAAATTTTGCCCACACATGAAAAGTGTCGAGTGAAAAGCAAAAATCATCTTAAAAGTCTACACTTTCAAAAACACTGCCACTTGCGTGGGGAATACTAAAATAAATTTGACAAAAAACAGTCCATATAAAGACAATAAACTAAAATTTAATTTAATTTAATTATTATTAAAATTAAATGTAAAAAAAAAATGTTTTGTAGTAATAATATTTTATAAAATAATATTAGAAATACAAACATTTAATAATTTTTTTAAAAAAATTAATATGATTATTTATATAACATAACTAGTGTGGCCACTTTCCAATTAAATATGTATGCATCAATTTTTTTTAGAAAATAAAAATATTTGAAAAAAATCTTAAAATCTTAATCTATATATTTCAAAAATACAAAATCAATACTATCAAAAACGAATTGAGAAGTGTATAATATAAGGAGGATAAATTCTAACAGAGGTTTATAGTTTAATATATAAAATATTTAATTTTTAAAATTAAACGTTATTGTATTATATGATAAAAATTACAGTACATATAAGTCTTAATTATAAATATTATACCTATGCAAAAAAAAATAAATAAATAAAGATATTTTATATATAAAAGTAAAAAATTTTTACAAAATTGAAGCGGTAAGAGTCACTTCAAATCTTATTATAGTTGTACTATTGATACCACGACTTATTTTAATTATATTATATTAATAATTATAACTCGAGCCAAATAATTTGATAAATTTATTATATAAATTAAATTTATTCTTCATCACGATAATTATTAATGAAACTTGAATCACGCTTAATTACTAATTTTGGATGGTCAATTAAATACTTTAAAATTTTAAATTAAATAATTTAATCATTCACTCATAGAAGTCCAAAGTATTAAATTTATGTGCCTAGATCTTGAATTAAAAGTTTAATTAGAGTTAGATTTTGCTACCTAAAGTTGAAGTAAACATTATTATATAGTTTGAATTCCAATTATTGATGATGATTGTTAGTTATTTAACAACTTTTCCCACCAACACGATTAATTTTCTCAAGAAATTTAAGAAAAGGTAGATATTCTTTTTCAATCTTTTTCCCCGACTTTTTGTTGACACTTTATTCTTTTTTCCTCTTTTTTTATTTTTTTTATTTTTTTTTTAATGGGATATTACATTGTTTTATAAAGTGATAATTAAGTAATGCTTGTTTGCATTGCCTTTTGTTGAAATTATCAAGAAAACTGATTTGTTGAAAGGTAATAAATGAGAAGAGAGTGGAAATTTTAAGGGAAAGAAAAAGGAAATAGAAAAAGGCAATTGCTTAACCGAGCAAACATACTACTTTTTTTTTTTTATTTAATTTTTGGCCACAATAAAATTCGAAAAGTAAAAAAGAAAAAAATGTTGAAGGAGAAGATTTTCTTAATAAGTAAGAAACCTGTCAAACAATACAATGTTCTAATAGTGTTTTGTAAAATTCATAGAAAAATAATTAAAATATATTATTCTTACAAATACTGTAAAAATTTTATATTTGATAAATTTTATTTTTTATTACATTGAAATTCATATTAATTATTATATTAAATATAAAAAATTATTATAAATAATGAATATAAAATCTTAATAAATACTTTAAAAGTAATATTTATTGTAATATATTATTATAATAAATTAACATTGAATTTTATTAATTAAGTCTCGTTACTCAATTGCCACATTAAATGCGATTACATGTTATTACAACTACAGCGTGATTATTATAAAGAAAGAATTACTCACTTGTCATTAGTCTTAAATTTTGACTTAAAATATTTAAACATATTTTTATTTGTTTATAACAATTTAAAAGTAAATAAAATTACTAAATTAACAAGGTTAAATTTATTTTTTATTTTAAATTTTGATTAATAAAAATCTCAATTTGTATTTGTATTTTAAATTATATAGAAGTTGACATATTATTATACTATCTCAAATATTAATTAGGAGATTTTTAAATTAAAAACAAAAAAACTCGTACATGTTTTAATAGATTCTAAATAATTAAGAATTCAAGATAGACTTAAACTACGGATGTACATGTACATGTATCATCCTAAAAAACAATTAACGAGTAACGGCCAGGTACAGAAAAATAAACAACTGAATTATATAATTCTAGTTTTCTAATTATCTTTGTACCAAGATAATAATTAATACATTATTTGAATAAATTATAATAAAATACATGCAGTCAACAGGTCGTGCCCGACAAATTACATGATACAAACGTTTATCGCACGAAAGTCAGGTCACAACTCACTAGTGGGAGAGTGTTAAGAGGGTTGAGATGGCGTCTCTCAGAATCCACCGACACAAGTTGGTTGTCTTGTCCGAAAATTTCAGAAGATTTGACGTAATATTGTTTTCTTATTTTATGTTAATTAATGGGGATTGACTACACAATATTCATGCATGCATATATTAAAATAAGTTTTAATTTCGTATTGATAATTTTAATTTTTTATTATAATTTTGTATATTTTAATAAATTTTATATATTAAAAATTTTAACTAAACAAAATTAATTCAAAGAGTTAAAAAAATATAAAAATATACGCCACAGTTGAATATATAACATGATTATCTATTCAACGCTTTTGTTGTACTTTTTTTTATTGTTATTCTTGATTATATAATATAATAACAAATGAGTTGATTATATAATATAATAACAATTGAGTTAAAAGTATTATAAAAAAATTAAAAATTATATAAAAAATCAAAGAGTTGTCGATACAAATTTAACTAAATATATTCTATTCATATATAAAAAATAACTTAATTGATTTAATTTTTTTTTATCTTTAAAGAGATAAAAAAAACTTACATGTGTAAGTCTCTAATATTTCACTTATTGAATTTATTAGTTTTAATAATTCTAAATACACTAATTAAGATCCGAATTCATTAAAACAATGACTTTTATGATCTTAATATTTTTAGCTACAAAAAATAACTATTATATTTCTAAAATTGGATAAAAAAGATAGATATCTTATTTATTTATTCTATATTATCTGGATAATATTTTATGTGTTAATAAATCATAATAAAATGTAAATTTATTTATTTTAAATATGTTATAGAATAAATAAATAATATGCAACCTCTCAAATTATATCATAAAATAAATAAATTTATATTTTGATTATAATATATTATATTATTGTTATGGTGTAAAATAAATAATTAATATATTATATTTACTTTTATCATATTTTAGAAATTTAATAGTTATTTTCTCTAATTGGCTATTATTCATAAAAGTTGTTACACTAATGCATTAGAACTTTAACACTTATTTTTAAAACTTTTGGAATAGTTCAACAGGTTAAACATTAAGAATTAGATATATAAGACCCGTTTCTTAAATTAAGAGTATTTTCGTTATTTTATTTTTTAAGGGTGCTTTTGTTAATTTTGTAAAATACGTATTCGGGTGCTAGTTTCTCTTTTATATTTGATTTATTAACTCATATTATATTTAGTGATTGAGAAAATTTTGATAAAGATTTGGTAAGTTTATAAAATTTTGTCATAAGATATTATTTGCACACTTGAACTTCCGAGCTCAATTGTAGTTGATTGAAAAGTCTAATTGATAAATTATTTATTTTTATTGAAAGAGGATAGAATAAAAATTCTACATATATAAATTTAAGTCAAATCTAAATTCACATGAAAGAAAATTGAAGCCAAGAATATGAAAGATTAAAAATCAGACAGTATAGGGGGCAAAGGCCAAAAGGGGTAAGGAACAATCGTCAAAAAGGCTCCCCCAAGATTGAAGCTGAACGTTGTGTAGGTCTTAGCCTGCTGAGGTGGTTCAACACTAGTCAATTGAGTTCTCTTAGCCGAAATTTTTATTTTCTTTACAAAACGATGCCATTTCTTTAATTTTTATCTTAAAATATCTTCTTTGCCCCTTCTAAAAATTTCTTTCTTCTTTGAACTCAAAGATACTCTGATAATTTCATAGACTTTTATAAAAAACTAGGAGGAGGGATTGGATCAATAATTTCTTACTTTCTTCCTCTTTTTCCTTCATTTTCTCTCATTTTTTTTTTTGTTTATGCAACTTTGTTTTTTCTCTGATTTTTTCATTTTCAATCTATTAAATCCCCTTTTTTCAACAAATTACTAAAACACAACCCCTCTATCTTCTTTAACTTGTATTTTTAGATTTGATTGAGATATTAAGCTAAAACAAGGATGAGAGTTTTGAAGTTAATTTAAGGCTTTTAAAAATTGATTTGATATATGATAGGCATAGGTCATAATCGACTTATTGATAAGCTTTTAACATGTTTTTTAAGTACGAAATTATGATTTAATTGAATTGTTAGATAATAAATTAATATAAATATATTAGAAATTAATGAATTAAGTGTAAAATGGAGAAATTGATTTTGATTATAGTGTTCTAGAAAGTTGAGTAACTTAAATTGAGTCTTTAACCAAATTTGAAAAAAAGTTACTGTTTTAAGATACTGTTCATTAGAGAATGTTCGAGTTAGAGATTGAAATTTGCATATTGTTGCGTATTAGAAATAATTAAGATAATATAAAAATTGTTATGAGATTTTATTTAATAAAAATTGGATAAATAACTAAAATTTTGTAAAATCTTGATCGATTATATTCAGTTAGAAAACTTTAATTTATTTAGTATATTCATGGTATATAGATAATACTGGTTTTAATTGAGAATATACAAATTGATAAGTTGTCGATATGTGTGATTTAGAAGTCGAGAATCTGAGTGTTGAGGAGCGAAGATTGAAGGAAGTGTATACTTTTCCCAACTTGTGAGTTAATTTCTTTTTTTAAAATATTTTAAAACTATTTTATACACTTACCTTATGATTTATAAAATAGTTTATTTAATAAATTTTATTTTGATTGATCTGTTAGATTTTATGTTAATTCACATATAAGGCCAAGAGGTTGATTTTGATAAAATTTTAATTTATTGATATATTGTGAATCATGATGATATGAATATAAATGCTTTTAATATTAAATTTTATTAATTTAAAGTTAATTTAATTTATGACATTAATATTGAGGAGGTCATGGCTATAAGAACTAAAACTGTAATTACAAAATTAAGTAGCTTAGGATAGACTGAGATGATAGCCATTTATATGAGTATGTTCATCAGCAGGGCTGGTATAAGCAAAGTGATGACCTCATTTGTAATGAAATGATTCACTAGACAAAAATATAAATGACAATTATATATGAATTCACAAACTACTTTAGACTAATGTTAGTGATTGTCATAAATTTTATAAAATGATTATATAATTACTATACATATATTTATATAAAAAGGTTTTATATAATAACATCATCAGTTTTATTAGTATGAGATAAAACTTACTGACGGTTTGAATTTACTCTTGATTAGGATAAATACTAAAAAAGAAGGCTTACTTAATAATTTTTAACACAAACCATGATTTTTACTAAAACAAATTGATTTTTAGACAAATCTTAAAGGTTTTCTTAATGTATGTTAATACAAATATTTTTATAGGCTTATGTATATTTTGTTTTTACTCATAGAATATACTTTAGTATGTTTACTCCTTACTTCACCTCTTTTAGGTTAGCTACGATAGGGATTTTGTGATACGGCCTAAATTCAAGGATTAGTTATATTTATTTCTAACAAGTAAACTTGACTTTTGTGCTTGAATGAGTCTACTGGATATTACAGTAGATATTATAATTGATTTTCTTTAAAATTAGTTGATATAATTAAATGTTCATATTTCATGAGTGATTTGATTATTTGGTATATATTTAATAATTATTTAACCTATACTCGAGTATGATAATGTTTTATAATTTTTTTTTATTGTTAGATTAAAATTGAGAAATTGTATTTTAGTTTAAAAATTTATGAGATTTAGCCTTGCGTATTTTTGAATGTATTTTATTTAATAAATGTAGTTTAGGAATATATGGTGATTATTACGTATCAAATTTCCAAAGTCGGGCATGATAAGATATCCTTTTTCTTTTAAAAGTTAAAAAATAAAAAAAAATAATTTTTTTTTATCAATGTCATGCTTCGCTCATAGAGTTCACACGTGATAATTGCCACAAACTCTCAAGATATATTTTAACTCTGAATATGTCTCTTAGACTTGTAAGACTAATAAGTTATCTGTTTGCTATTTAATATAACTCATATATTTAAAAAAAAAAAAGGAAGAAGTGATTTCAATTATCTCGTAAAATATATAAACAAACATGTCTCTCTGAGACATTCACATTCGTATCACTAATACATTATAAAAATAGTTTATATTTAAGATCATAACTTTTAAAAGAAATACTCATTTCTGTGTATATATATATATACATACAAAAGTTTATAAAATATTTTTCCAATGGACTGATAATAGATTAGTGAATCAATAAAAAATAACACCAGAGTGCTTTAATCCTCAACTCAATCACCACCATTAGTGAGATCTCTATCTTGCTCTCAATTTTCTGAAACTGATAAAAGAGAGGGTGAGTATACGAGAATATATTCTGTGAGTGGATCATATACATACGTAATACACATAATAAATATTTACCACAACATACATAAGGAGGATCCCAAGCAAAATAAAATATCTAAAACATTTAAGTTTATTAAAATAGGTCATATATAAATCATTAAAATATTTATGAAACAACAGAAAGTATGAATAAAACTAAATATATCAAGTAAAATATCTAAAACAGTGATTAAAATTATTGGGCAAGCCTCATTCTCAGCATTTACTTTAGTCAAGAGTAAACTTGAGTTGTCAGTGAATTTTTTTTTCATACATTTAAAATAATGATAAGTTCAATAAAAATTTAGTTAATATGATAATAATAGCATTATACAAGGCTTTTTATAAAAATAAAATATGCAAACGAAAACAATACGCTTATTTTATAAAATCATACCTGCTACTGACGTTGACCTAGAATAGTTTGTAAATTCTCACATAACTGTCCTCTATATTTTTATTTAGTAAGCCACTCTATCACAAATGAGGTCATCATCTCCCTTATACTGGCATTGCTAACGTACTTACTTACTTAGACGGCCTTTTTATAGATTTGTCTCTAAGCTACTTAACTTTGTAGTCACAATTTAGGTCTTCATGGCCAATGCCTCCTCAGCCCATATTTTGTATCAAATCAAATTCAAAGCTATGGCTCTTTGGCCAAAATTAACATTAATCTATCATTTATAATCACAATATAACCAACATTATAGTATATAAAAAAAATCATCAAAATTTACATAGCATTATCAAAATATACACATCAAAATTGGCCTCTGACCTCTCAAGAAAATCAATAGTAATATAACAAGATTATCATAATAAATGAAAATCACAACTTTATAAATAATTCACAAATAAGAAGATCTTCTCCTGATCTTCATCACAATAATAATTCAACTCCTCTCATGTAATCTTAAATTATATATTTTTATAAAATAGTTTTCTAAAATAAATCAAATAAGTTTTTTCAGAAAAATAGTTAAAATTCCATTCATATAATGAGCCGAGTATACATTCCTCCTACTCTTCACACCTCGAACTCTCGTCGTTCAATTTCTCAGTTTCTAAATTACATATACAACAATAATTTCTTAAATTCTATGAATCAATTTAAATTCAATAGAGAAAAACTTTGGATAAATAGTACCCACATATAATACCTATCTATTAATCCTTATTACATTCATAACTCAAGTTAGTTTAACCTTTAATTCTATATACCCTAGTTAAATCCTTTAAATGTATACCTAATTGATCAAAATTAAAAATTCAAATCTTAAGATTTTTTAATGTATAGCTACCCTAGGTCATAACCTCCATTAGACTTTTAATAAACTTAAATGGGTTAGAAATTTTACCAATAAATTGTCTAGAACTTGTAAAAGTTGAATTATTCCTAGATATGAATATTCTCAATTTCATCCTCAAACCTAACTTATCACTTTCACTTAAATTCTTAACCAAATGAGAATATTGGTTCTTACTCATATGAGATATTGAATACTAAGATTTTATAGCAAGAAACATGAGTTTAATCGTTGAAAAATAAAGAATTTAGAGAAAATTAAAATAGGTAAGTACTGTGAATTGTTTTCCTTAGGTTGAGAGTGAGTTGTAGAGGAAGAGGAAAGAACTGAAGAGGATTTGCCCATTTAATTTCATTTAAACATAAATGGGTTAAGAAAATACTAATTTATCCTTGAAATTATAGAAAGAATTGTGATGATTGCTTTTAAATTAGATAGAAAAAGACTTTTTATAGGTTGAAATTCTAATTTTTACGGTCAAAATGTGTTATTTTGTCTTAAAGTATTGATACATTATGCTAGGTATCAATATTTTCTAGTTAAGGTATCGATACCTTTACTTTAAAGTATCGATACCTTTCATTTCTACCTTAATTTAACACAACTTTTATCAATATATCTCGATACTTTTACTTAAGTATCGATACAATTAGTTTGAGTGTCGAATCCTCTTCAATTTAGTCTATTTTTGCTAAAAGTATTAATACTTTTGGCCAATTGTTCAAAATATTTGAATGTATGATATCGATACTTTTGCTTGGGTGTTGATACTTTCATAAATTTTTCAAATTTTTGCCCGAGTTTCGAAATATTGCACTCCAAGTTTTGAAACATATAAGTAAGTATTGATACTTTCACTTTTAAGTATCGATATTTTTCCTTTTCAGCTTTTTTTTGCAAATATCAATTTTCGTTCGTAATCTAACCCTTATAATGCATGATTAGGTCTTATCTACAAAAACAAAAGTTGTATATAATTCTCTTTTTAATAATTTAAGAATCACTAGATTTAAATATTTTTATGAAAAGTTATTTTTGAAAAATCAAAAACTGCTCAAAATCATTTTATCACTAGATAAGTTTCAAAAATCTATAATTTTGAACTATTAAACGACTTAATCAAAGAAAATTATAGGCATAAAAGTTGTAGATAATTAAATTAACTTTCTAACGTATCAAGAATCATCTAAATCGAAGCTCTATAGCTCAAGATATAGTTAAAATACTATAAACTGCTCAAAAAGAACGAATCATGCAGATTTTGCGTTTCTAAATATCGACACTTGCATGAAGGTATCGACACCTTCTTGAAAGTATCGACACCTTTGATCCGAGTATCAACACCTTTGGCTGAATACATAAAAAATATCACTTAAGTCTTTTAAAAAATTTTACTCAAATCCCTGAAATTATTATCCAAGCTATATTTAACTTTAAATATTAATTTTTTTCTCATTTTAACTCCGATTTTACTCATTCTTATTTCTATATAATTGTATTTTCGTTCTTTTTCAATAAAATAAATGGATTATAAATTTGATTTATCAATCAAAAGAAATTTAATTAAGAAGTTTGGATGCGTAAATAATACCTTATAAAATTCTTTTTAAGCTTAATCAGCTACTTCTGAGATTTCTTAAAATGCTCTATATATATCAATATCATCTTATTTAATCAATAATATCATACGAATATGAGATTTTAAAAATGATAAAAATAATCTCGACTTAGTAAAATGACGAAAATATTTTTAAACTTAAATGCATTACAATCAATTTAAAAAATTTTGTTCTTCTTCTTATTATTAAGATGATGTGATGATGATGACGACGTTGGAATTAAACCAAAGAGTTAGCAGATAAAGCTGAATTTCTATCAATAGATAAATACAATATCATATCTGAATTTAATTTGTACTGTAATATTCTGGTGGTGGTTGACGGTTGAATTTTGGATTTTTTTTCCAATAAAAGGATTATAACATCTGAAAAAAATGAAATGGCAAATAACGTACAAAAGGATAAAATTTAGAAAAATAATATTGATACATGCTATAGAAGTACAAATTTATACTCATAGCTTTGAGACTTGGCTACCATATAACAATATATTAATATAATGTATAATATAATTTTAATGGACATATATATTTTGCAATGTTAAAATTAAAATCTGAAAAGCAAAACTTAAAATTTAAAATGTAAATATTTAAACAACGCAAATTTATAATTAGATTTTAAATTTGCAATGTACAGTATACATGTTTCCCAAATTAAGCTGCATACTATATTAATATATTAATATAATAATATATGCAGTCAATCCCAATAATTTGGCTATAGAATATTATTATACAATTTTTTATATAAATTAATGTAAAATAGCTAATTTATAATTATATTTTTTAATATTATTATTGAAGATATAAGAAGAAGCTAATCAAGAAAAATCAATGGTTAAATACACACACACACACACACGTGCGGGCGGGCGAGCGCAGAGAATGAAATTAATATTTTTTTTAAATTAATTTTAATTTTAATTTTAAGTTGCTTTTGTTGGATAGTGCATAAGAAGTGGGAACAAGAAATTCCTCGTTTCAAGGAGTGTAAGGTTCTGAAATTGGGGAAGATACACGATAATGTTCCTAACTTACCAATCTAACTAAAAATTATTATTTCATTTGTCAGACAAAATGAAAAAAAAAAAAAACATGAAATATATCCCATCATATATTTTTTATTTATTTTTATAAATATGCACTGAATTTTAAAAAATATATAAAAGTACATGTATTGATATAATTATTATATGAGTTTAGCCAAGAAGTGATCTTAAGACACTTGTTAAAAATTTTTTATATTTAGTAAATTATATTATTTAATATATTAAAATTTATTATTAATTATTATATTAAATACTAAAAATTATTATAAATAATAAATACAAAAATCTTAATAATGCCTTAAGGGCACTGTTAACAAAATCCTTTGTCCTTTAGTTTGTCGATGAGATGAATAAATTATGACCAATAATCTAACAAACAAGTTAATTAAAAAGCATGTGCCAACGTCCATGGTGGTAGGGAACATTGGTCCAAAGTGTCATTTGAGAATAACATGATTTGCTATATGTTTTGGAGCCGCATATTATTAACCCAATAATAATATTAATTTTTTTGGGAAAGAATAATAATAATTGAATATGTAAATATAACACAATGCTTGAGGTTTTAAAATGAAATAATATTAATACTATTTAAGGGTAAATTATCATTTTTCCATGCTTTTTGACTCAATAGAATATTAGATCAAAAGTAGAGAGAAACGATAATTTACCCAATATTTAACTTCTTGCATTTTTATACTTTCATAAATAAAGAAGATTATATTTTTATTTGTAATAAATAAGTTCTTAATCCCCAATAGTATATGAATTAAGATTTACTAAAAATGACACAACTATTAAACAAATAATGTGAATGTGAAATTAATTTTTTTCTAAAAATTAATTGAATTTGTAGTTTCTAAAATTTGAGTTAAATCTACTTTATTTTACAAAATAATTAATTTAATTTTATGACTAATATCGTATATAATTTTTAATATATGACATCTCATTTTTGAACACATTTTAAAATTAATTACACGTGAATCGATATTTGACCAACATTAAAGCAAAGAGAAAGAGAGCTTATGATTTTCTAATAAAATTATTGGTTTCATCAAACTCTCATCCTTTTTGTAATACGACCCATTTGTGATTTGTACACCTTCCATTGAAGAAATCTATTATGAAATGTTGCAAGGATTTTGGTTCCCCATCTTCTCGAACAATAAAGGACAATCAAGCTGCACAAATTAAGAAATTGAAGTTTCTATCAAAGATGTAATCAGTTACGAAATTGCCACACCTTTTCATATGTCTTTATCTAAAGAATTTTGGGAGTTGCACATGCATTTGGTATACATTATTTGTTGGTAAATAAATAAACATACATATATTTGCATGTCTGTCTATCTATTTATCTATCAATTTACTTGTTTATGATTATATGTAGCACAGAGTATTTAAGTATACGAATTGAAAGAGATTTTCAATATCAAGAGTCTTATATCCGTGTCAACATATATAATTTTTGATAGAAAAAAATAAATAAATAAAAATTATGATCTAGTTTAAAACTGCAAAAATGAATTGTCATGACTGACACTATCATTAAGGGCGATCATTGTTTTGCTAAAATTATTTAAATATAAAAACTGCAAAAGTTTTTTAGGTAACAAAAAAATTAAATAACTACAAGAGTTCGTCAATAATATAGATTCTTAGTTCAAATATGCAATTAATTATTTTAATTAAATTAAGGGTGGAAACATAAAAATTGGAAATATAAAGAAAAAATTAGACAAGAAGATAAGATAAATGGTTGAATATGATATAAGTTTTATATGTTAAAAAATAAAATAATTCAGTAAGGATATTACTATTTAGGCTTTATTTCATTCAGATTTAGGTTTAAAAAATTTATTTAATTAAATTAAGATAATTTAAACAGAGATTTAGATATAAATTAATAAAACAAATGTAATTTAAACGTTTGAAGTTTGATATTCATATTTGAGATAAAAAATAAATATACTCTCAAATTAATTTTTATTAGATGATCAACTTATTAAATGATTTTTAATTATACTTTTGTACTAGATTCCTTTTTCTTTTCTTTTTTAAATACATAAGAGTTTTAAGGGCACACATTAACATATTTAATAGGACTTCATCAATGGCAACTGGGAGTTTTTGTAGGCAAACAAAGCAAATGCCCATAACAAACAAAATAATCATTATTAATGGTAAGTTAGCTAATTATAGAATAATCGAATCAGCATTAAAATGTTCTAAATTTTGCAAATTTTCTTAAAAAAATTGCAAAATAAAATATGCTCCCCCTTTCAAATCTCACTTTTTCATTCCATCAATTTAAATTAACATTTTGCAAATAGGGTTGCATAACGTGATGTGATCTCAATACTTGTATCATCTTTTAACAGCTAGGCCAATGCTATTAATAGACGTTAGATCCAAGAAATAAATTAATGAAAACTCTGTTAATTATAATTTTTGTTTCTTTATTATTATTCTTGAATTTTTATTCTAATTCTCAGGTTTTTAAATGTAATGAATAAATTAAAAATATAAAAAAAAATTAGAACGCTCAAACAAATAATTAAAAATTATAATAAAAAATTAGAAAGTGTACAATACATCTCTATATATAAGTTCAGACATTTTATAATTTCCAATGCAACATTATTGTGATGAATAATGACTTGTGTCTATTGAGCATTACCAGATATTGTAGGTCCTGAACAAAACATCTACAACTTCATTAATTAATCCTAATCAAAATTACAATATAATTTGTAGTTAATCAAATTGTTAATGAAGATAATATTAATATTGCAAAAGCAAATGCTAGAAAAAAGTGGCACGACAAGCTTGCTAAAGACAAAGATTCCATGAAAATTTCTTGTTTCTTTATAGGTGAAATGAAAGATAGAGAGTGATTGCTTTGGAAAAGAAATAAAGATTCTTAATCCATAACAAAATATTAATTTTCTCAAATGTTTATCCTAATTATGACTTAAAAGTAATTTTATTTACTTTTTTGTTAATCTTATAGACATATGCATATATATGACTTATTGTGATGTAACGAAATTATTAATTATCAATTCATATCAACTGCTTATGAATTGACAACTCATTAGTATTTCGAATAGACAATATATGATCATTTTCGACACAATCAACCATTTATCTCCATGCTTGCAAATTAAGGACATAACGTGTTCTTAATTTCTTGACATAATCAATTCATATCAATTTAGCAAATATATATAAATCTACCATTCAAGATATAGACATCATAATACAAACAAACATAAATATGAGCACAGTTCACAGCTTTGAATCTCTAAGTCAACAGAAAAAAAAAAAAAAAAAAAGAAGGGAGTTTAATTTGTGACTTTTCCCGATTAAATTCAGAACCTAATTAATTGAATCGAAAAAGATGGCAACAATGACCTAAATATTTTCGACTGCAAATATTTTCACTTACAAAATGAAACAATACAGATAACAATTTTCATGGACCACTTTGTGCTCGAACTACAAGAATATGTAGCTCATTTTCATTGGATCCTTCAAACCCAACTTTTATTTTTATGGCATCTCAAATAATTTATGGAAGATTATGACATCCCAGAGCAAGAAGATGCTCGCTGGTGCTTATTCATACGTGTCCATTACGCATTTATCGTGATCTGCAAGTCAAGTTCATTGTAGAAGGATCTAAAAGGAAAACCCATGTGACAATTGGTCTCCCTATTGAGAAATTCTTTGATTTGGCTCCTTTCAATGTTAAGGCGGAATTTATATCCTTTACTTGGAAGAAGTCATTATTTCACATCTTATCTTACCTCAGTGTCAAAGAAATATTTTAAAATTTCTGGCAGTTGCTTGGCTCCATGCAGAGACATAAAAAGTGGAAATTATTGATAATCTTTATTTTCAAAATTAACGACTATAACAGTGAGACTTGGTTCAAGACTACTGTTTTTATTATATTTTTTTAAATATAATTAAAAACCATTTAATTATGGTAAATTTTTAGTAAAATTCACTTTTTTTATCAATATTTAACTTCTAATAATTTTATTTTATAATCATTATATTTTTGAAGCCGCAACACCATAATCCTATTGAAGTTTACGAAAACAAATATAAAATTTATAATATTTAAGACAAAATTAGCTATATATAGTTGCATCCATTTATTGGTTATGTTGACCGGAGGATGGTTAAAGGGTGTGTGTATTACCTGTTGTAATAATAACACTAAAACAGGACAAAAAATAATGATATTTATATTATTTCTAATATTAACTTAATTAAATTT
Organism: Trichilia hirta; assembly: GCA_035221805.1. Classification (NCBI taxonomy): domain Eukaryota; kingdom Viridiplantae; phylum Streptophyta; class Magnoliopsida; order Sapindales; family Meliaceae; genus Trichilia; species Trichilia hirta. The sequence goes on along the minus strand of JAWDEX010000008.1, from coordinate 4,789,064 downwards.
TGTGTAGATATATATTAATTTGAATAGTATTGAAGATACAAAGTTTTTATAAATTTATGCTTATAAACAAGTGTCATAGGATAATATTTATTCTCACTTGATTCTTATTATTTATTATTAATAAATATATTAATTTTATATTTTTATTAATTAATATTATTATACCATATTAATACAAAATTATAATATTTCAAAATCAAATTCTCACTCTATATCACAAAAAATTTTAAAGGGATTAATTTAATAATTCTAAAGTCTTGGAATTGAGGAGGAAATATAATTGTATATCACGTTATCTTGTTAATTAACATGTGTCAATCTTGATACATTAGTCTTGCGATTTAGCAAAATCTATCATGCCCCCAAAATTAGAATCCCTTGCATGACAATTGTCATATGTTTTCGTGATTTTAAGAGTTAGAATTATAATACAAGAGTTTACAAGACTTTAAGTATTATTATTTTTAAACCTTAAATATTTAAAATAAAATTTAACTAAAAATTTAAATAATAAAAATATTTAATTTTATTAAATAACTAATTTAAAATTTAATAATATTTTAAAAATATTAAATATAATAATTAACGTTATTAAATGACATCCATTAAACTCTATAAAAATAGTGAATCGAGAACAAACAATATACCTGTAATCTCTAAATTTTTAAGAAATGATCACCACCACTAACTTTTTTTTTTTTTCTACTCACAAATATCTAAAATTAAAGGATAAAGGAGTAAATAAATGAGAGTATACTCCTGAGTGAATACAAAACATACATAATTATAATAAAATATTTATAACAAAATATGTTAAGAAAATATTTAAGATTTGTATAAAAATCAATTTGTTACAATGAAAACCATGGCCTGACTTGTTTCTCAATATTTACTCTGACCAAGAACAAATTCAAGTCATCATTGACCTATTTATTACTACATAAGACTCATGTACGTAAAATAAAATGATATGCATACGCTTTTAAAAAAACTATGATCGTTTTTATAAACATTATCAATTGTTGATGCTGGTCTTGAATAGCATATGAATCTACAAATATCTGTCCTTAATATTCTCACCTAGTGGACTACTTTACCAATAAGATTTTAATTTTTCTTACATCAATCCTACCAGTGTACCCACTTACCTAAGACGGCCATTGTCTCAGTCTGTCTCTAAGCTACTTAATTTTCTATAACTACAAACAGCCTCTAACTATTATTATCATTAAATCAAATCAATCGCATGCAATCCTAAAAATCAACTCAAATATTGGCACAACATTAAAATTTATTTCAAGTTCTCAAAATATAAATATCGAAAGCAGCTTCCCGCCATATATACAATTCAACATATAATCTAACAAGTCATTCACATTTTTTTAAAATAACTATAGTAAATCTATTTTCTAATGCGAAAATAGTAAGTTTTATAAAATTGTTTAAAGAAATGAAAGCATGTAAGAATAGATCCAATCACAATATAGTGATAATATACACTCCTTTTTATCTCTTGTGTCTCATAACCTCATCGCTCAATTTTCAAAACCTAAATTACAATCACAACAATGTTATCATTCTCTATACCTTTATTTAAAACTAATGCAACCTATATATAATGACCATATTCATTATGCTCGATTTTTCTAGCTAAACCTAGCCTATTAAGATTATGCGCATTTTTAGTCATTTATCTAATTTCTATCAAATAAAATTTTATGGCTATTTCTAGATTATCACAATCATTTCTAGCTCATATCAACATATATATTTAACTCACTAATTAATTCGTTCTCAAATAAACAGTAATTATGCACAATACTTATTATTCGATTTTTATTAAAATATCAATTTAAGTTATTTTAACTGTTAATTCGATATTATTTAACTAAATTCTATAATTTCATACTCAAATAATTAAAATCAAGACTAATTCCTCAAATGTCCTAATGCACAGTAAAATTTTAAGTTCTAAATTTGATTAAACTCTAAATTCAGTCTTAAAACGAGTTAAAAATCTTACCTAAGAGTCGTTTATAACTTAAAAAACTCAATTCTTTCATCGATTTCAAAAAGCCCAAATTTCTATCCAAAATTTTATCTTTGATTCTCGCCTAAATATTCTATCATTTTCAAAAATATAAGTTGAAAAATAAAGAGGAGGTCATGTTCTTTTGACGTAGTACAAGAATTTAGAGATTAATCGATAGGTTTTAAAGAAAATTGAAAGGGAAAGAAAATGAAAAATGGGAGAGAATGTACGGGACAAAAAAAGAGAGGAGAGAAATGAGAGTTTAAGGGTTTTGAAAAATATGTAATAAGATATGAAATGTCCAAATTACCTTTAAAATAATGAAGGAAGAGAGCTTAAGAATAAGGGGTAAAAAATTCTTTTTCTTACAATTCATGGATGTTTGGCACTAGACATCTCAGAAGATCATGTTTGGGTCCAAACTTAGGACCAGATTCCTTAAGTTGTTTTTAGCCCAAAACATTTTTGTTTCTGCCTTTGTCAATCTTCTATTTTTCATGCTATTTTTACTCTCAATTGACGTCCTTTTCACTTTCATTTCTTTCTAACCTCAAGTTTTTTCTTCCATCTTCGAGTAGAAAAATCATTTTATCAATTAGAGATTTAAATCAACGAAAATTTTATTTTGAACATAAGGTATTTAAAAAGGTTTACAATATAAAAAGCCTATTTTGAACTCAATTATTTTTCAACGAAATCTTCTCAAATTTTTTATCTTACTTCAATATTACTTAGTCTGTGTGTATATGACATTTGTTTGCTAATACGACAAAATGACAAAAATGACTTTAAAATACAAAATAACTAAAATACCCCTAATTAAAAATTCGAGTCTTACAAAATCTTACTTAAATGAGGAAAATATGATCATTTACTTCTCTTTCTTTTTAAATTATTTATAATTATTTTTATATTCTTGTATAATAATAAAATAAAATAGAATTATTTATTTATTTTATACAATTAAAATATATACTTACTATTATCAGTAAAAAATCAACTACATGCTCAATAATAAAAAATACAAACATCTGTACTTGATAATTTCTAATTGAACAATATCTTCTTCCTAATAGTAACCTACCTATAAAATAAAAAAATAATAAATAAGTTTCATGCTCATTTGATTTATAAATTCTGCAAACCAAAGTTGATAAAGTGTATGGCGCCATGTACAACTCAGCCAATGACTTAAGTTTTGGATAATTTATTTAATTTTAATTCTTCATTAACTTTTTAATGGATTATTGGTAGTATATATGTGAAAATGTTATCCATCTAACCCTTTAAGCCATTTTCTATTATCATTCCATCCACATTTTATAACACGATATCCATGCAAGTTTTCGGTTTCCACTCCTTTATTGTAATCTTCGATTATTCGATTTTCATTCTCTAATTTTTTATTATTATAATCAACTTCCCATTGTTGTACTTTTTCGTGAATTGAAAATTATAACACAAAAATTATAAATTATAGTAAAAGAATTGATATTTTCAATAACAAAATGTACGAGAAATTTGAATGAACTTCAAACTTATTAAGTTTAGATATTTTTTTAAATTTAGTATTATTTTTTATTTAGACTATCTATAAATTAACCTAATGATTTTCATCTTATGCTTTAGAATACACTAATGTAGTTAATTATATTATATATATTTTTAATTTATTACAAATATAAGGAAAAATCTTAAATAATTTTAGCTGCAATCGAAATTCCTTCAGCCTATCCAAAGCTTTGATGCGTGTCTCATCAAAAGAATCTAGGGTTGGATGTAATTTGATCGAAAATTTGCTTGGATTACATTCCACTTCACATAATTAATAAATTATTTATACAAATTTATCAAGATAACCAATCGACCATTGATTGGGGTGGCGCCTCAAATCCTATTGGATGAGGTAGAAATAACTTGTTATGAAAAAATCAATAATAATAAATTGGATAATAACAATTTAGTCTCTAAATGTTGGTAAAATAATTAACTAAGATATACTCTTGTTTTTATAATAAATTGATCCTCAATTTTAGTTTCTAAAATTAATAAAATATTAAATCCTAAAATTAATTTATTATTTCATCAAAATTCAAGAACTAAAGTATTATTACTCCAAACATAAATTCTTCTAATCAAGAGGTTGGTCTTCATAGACAAAAGTGCTAACGTTTAAAAAAAATTCATTCATATAAACCGATATAGTATAATATGATTGAAAAAAATTAATTTTTGTCAGACAAAAATGTTATTATTTAAAAAAATAATTAATAGAAATAAATATAATGTAATATGACTGAAAGGGATTTTTTTAAAATATTATTATCATACTACGTCAATTTATGTAACTAGTCCATAATTATTTTCAAAAGAATTTAATCACTGATAAGTCATTATCATATATTATTAATGTAAATTCAAATGTTCCATAATGACGGGCTACTTTAATTTGCTTTCAAATGTTGTATTGAAATTAATATTGAATCTATCACTATTCCTTATTATTGTGGAGATTTTGAAAATTAATGAATAGGATTGTGAACCTTTTCTTTGCATTTAATTAAAAAAATTGATTTTGCTTTTCAACCATTATTATTAATTAGGCTTCGGTTTCCAATATAAATCACTATATATAATTAATCAGTATGAAAAGTACTTTTGATATTGAAATTTCTAATTAAGGGTATTTTTAGATATTAATCAAAATTAAGGATTAAATATATTTGTAAGATTCTTTTTAGATACTCTTAAGATCTAAAAATAATAAAAAAAAATTAAAATTAATATTGTGAATTATACTTAAATTTTACTCCTGAATCAAACGGTCCAGCTGATTCGATTGGACAGCCTTGTATCTAATTAGAAGTCCATACAAAATATACTGGCTCAACTCATCTGTCGCTCATCCTTACATGAAACACCTTATTATAAATACTAACTTGTTTCATTTAAATTATGATATATCTTATTATTTGTTTTGAAAAAATTTTAAGCTTGTATTTTGTTTAAGATCGTAATATGAAACATCTTATGATACAAACTTATTTCTTTCATTTAAATTATGAAATATCTTATTATTTAAAAAAAATTACAAGCTTGTACTTTCGTTTAGGATTCTAATATGATGAACATCAAAAACAAAATGAAGATAGAAAGATTGGTACTAAGAAAGACAGTTTGATTGAAAAGAAAAGGATAATGACTCCAATGGTAAAAGCATAACTATTTGTATTTAATTTTTCAATCAAGTTCGAATTTGGGGTATACAAGATAAAAAAGAAATAATTATATATATATATATAAGCTAATGCAAAGAATAAATGAGAAAATAATTTCAAAAATTTTTATTTAATTTTTGTAATCAATTTAATTTCATCACGATATTTGATTCTATAAAAAATTATCATTTTTCTTTGATTGCTTTTCCTTTGCTATAAGATTTATTTCTCTAGGTTTAGCCTGTAATTTTTATAGCTAAATAACTAGTCAATGAAAAAAGATTATTGACCTTGTATTATTTTCATGCTATATAGTTTCTAGTTGAAAAAATCAAAAGTAGGATAGGCCTAGAAAGACTCTTCCATATTTTAAATTTCATATCTTAAGATAAGAAAGGCATATTAAAACTATTTTCAAGTATTTTAAACTTTCTTTCTGATAATTACAATTAATTTTATGATTCACTAATTTTAAAATAAATAATTGTAATTGATTTATTTTATATTAATTATAAATATATATAGGATAAAATTTTAATTGCCAATGTATCATTTTCCTTTTCAAGAATGCTAAACTCTACAAATGACTTTAACAAAATTTTATTATTATCACATATTTTATATAATTTATTTTTCTTTTACTCTTCTCAATTCTCATGCATTCTCACGAAAACATAGAGTATATAAATACAACGTTGTCATATTCTTCTCTGAATTTTCACTTCTTCTTATAAAATCAAACAACATACTTCTGTCATCCCCTAAATTTTCACTTACTCCCATAAAATGACACAATATAACTGCGTTAAGGAGATGATATCCTTAATAATAGTGGCATCTCTTTTGCATTACAATCTGCACATACAAATAATCAATTATTTTTAGCTCTGCCGTCTAATACACTATTGCATAAACATAATAATTAATTCAATTTCAGTTCATCGTGAATAGATCCAAAACTCAAAATTTTGATTATATATTATGGTAATGATAAATATCATTATAGTAATAAATAATCTAAACACCCTAAACCAATGATTCATACATGTTCCTCAACAAAATTATGTAAAAAAAAAAATAAGCCCTCAACTCCTAGCTGGTTGAACTTATAAAAAGAATTCCTAAAACCAAAAATAATATCAAGAACAAACCTAGATGTCAGCATAATCACAACCCGCATGATTTGCTTCTGCTTCTTCAATCTCAGCTTCGATTCCTCAATGGACTGAAACAAGACTGTCAACATATGTAAACACTTTATACGAATACCCGTTTCCCGTTATTCGACCCACAGGAACATTAACAATCTTTCGATTTCTGGGGTTAAACAGAATAAATTCATGCTCTTTTCGAATTATAATATCTGAATCTTCCCAACTTCCAATCGGATAAGCCATTCTTGGCATTCCAATGCTTATTTCCATAACCCATTTCTTTCCTTGTCCTTGTTCTTCATTCATAACCCACAATTCAAATCGATTCAACTTGCTTCTGAATCCACAATAAACAGCTACAGCAAAAGAATCGTTATAAGTTACAGCTTTCATGTGATTTTCAGGTGAATTTGCTGGCATATCGGTCCGCTTGAATATCTCTTGTTTCATGTCAAATGAAACGATGAATTTCCGATCAGATAATTCTCCGTACCCATTTGCAATCCATTGCAATTCTCCATTTACAGAAACAGCTTCTTGTCCTGAGAAAATCAAGCAGCAAAGTAATCCTGTATTTGTCAGGATTTCTCTCCAGGATCCTGTACTCGTTTTGTACACTTCAACTCTCGTTTCAGGATCATGACCGCATTCCAAGTTCGCAATTCTCACCAATACATAGGTGTTTGCTTCTTCGTTGAATCCAAATCCAAGAGAGAACGTCCAAAGCCTTTAGAACTGTGCCGGTTTCTGGAGACGTTTGAAATCGATTGTAGCGAGGTTCCATAGAACGAAATCGGAAGCGGAGGAGCTCGAAACGTCGAGACATATTAAACCGTTGCAGCAGCCGACGACTTTCGGAAAGCATCTTAGGCCTCCGAAAAATGGAATGTCTAAATCACCAAGGGCTCCGTTGTTTCGGAGCAAAATCAAGCCAGTTTCAAATCCGGAGATATGGCAGTTATATCGGATGAGAAGAGAGGGATTACGGGCGGAGTGACAGAGGTTTGCGGCAATGAAAGGTAGGGATTCGATGAGAGTAAGCCAAGATTTGGAGACGCCCTTGAAACGGACGACAGATTTCACAGGAAGCCTTGAGAGAATATCAAGAATGATGGAGTTGAGAAAGGGGGATAGGTTGGTGGTTTCCATGGCTTCTCTTCCCCGTTTGGTTATTCTTTTTTGGATGATCGAACTCTACTTGTGTTTTATTAGGAACGTAAGACAGAGCGATGCAAAAGTCAATTGTTTTCAGCCGACATAAAAAAAGATTTTTTAGGGTTTAATGATATTGGTATTTGGTAGTAAGAGTAATTCAGATATTTTGGGCCTATTTAGCCATGTCCATCTGACCCCCGAATCCCAGGTTCAAACTAGGATTATTTGACACAGGCCTTCACTAACCAATTTTTTGTGAACTGGGTTTAATTTTCCTTTTAAAATTTGTAAAATTTAAGAATTTATCTTCGAATCTACAATGTCAAACGAGAACCGTAATGACGCTAATCGAATAGAGCTTCACGAAAATAGAAAATGAACCGACAACGATCTTAATGAATGACAATAATAGATGTGGCAATAATCCTGTAGTAGCTGACCACGTTGGATTTTGATGGTCGGCAGTAATGGTTCTATTTTATTTAATTACTAATAAAAAATATTACATATTAAATAAAACATATATTCATTCATTGTAATCATCAGAAATCAGAAATTCAGTAATAACTCGAACTTGGACTGCTCATATTGGCCTTAAAATCTTGGATCGCATCATTGATGAAGTTTATGCATGCTTCCAAATCTTTCCGTACCAGACCAGCAGCCCACCATAGAGATTGCTGCGTTGCAATTCTGGCAACTTTGCTTACTCCAACCCCTTCCATCTTCTTCCTTTGCCGAAAATACCCAATGCAGCCAGAGCAAAAATGGTCAGCTCGGTTCAGGAATGGGGAATCCATTTCGAGAATCCAGAAAAGTAGGGTCCATTCATTTTGTTGAGTACTCAGGGTCTTTACAGCATTAGCAATTCCTTTTCAAACAAAACTACTAAAAGACCGAATTTGCATCCTTCATCTTTTCGTTTGAATCCATTCTATGGACAAGATATAAATCGTGGATTGAACAGAAAAATTTTCATAGGTTTGCCCTCTTTTGTCAAGTTTTTTCCTACAAGCAATGAAATAGCTGATCCTAAAGAATGTCCAGCTAACTAAACATTCCTCGCCCGCGCAATATTGACAGCATTCTCAACAGATCGACTTGCTGAGTGAAGATCCTTTGATGAAATAACCTACAATTGACAGGAATATTTCGTGAAAATATTTGATTTACAAAACAAATTCATTCTTGACAATCATCAGAAAAGAGCAATTCACAAATTACCTAAAAAGAGGTTGAAATTATAATCTAAAATTGATCATAATACTTCATGGAAATATTTGATTTACAAGACAAATCCATCTAAAATCATCAGAAAACAAAAATTCACAAATTACCAAAACAGAAGAATTCCAAGAGTTCGTTTAAAATCGGGATACTAACTCAAATTAATAGTCAAGTTCAACGAAGGTAGTAAATGCAGTGCTTCTGAGTCTCTTCCTCACCCCCCAAAAATCAAATACCCATTTTACTAAGAGCAAATAGGGTCTTTTGGGTTTAGGAGTAGCTGCGGAATCCGTTCAGATAGGTTTTGATTACCCTTTACAGCAACAGCAAATCCTGATTTCACAACACTGCTAGCAAACTGAATTCCATCCTTCAGCATTTTGTTCTGAATCCATTCTATCAGAGCCATAAAAATGGAGGATTGCACCGAAAAGGTTCCATAGGACTTCATTTTTGATCATGTTTTTCCCTACAAGGATTGCAACGCAATAGTAAAATCAGTTTCCAGAAATTTTACAAACTAAAAACTATTCAGAACTTCACTAGGTCATTGTTTTTTTTCATTTATGCTTGCAATTATCATGTTTGATTGGTTCATGAATATATTAATCGGTTATAGGATATACGTAAAACCAAATCAATTCCTGCTTTGACAAAACTGCTAACAATCGGAATTGTACTCTTCACGTTTTCGTTTTGAATCCATTCTATCGGATATGATATAAATGGTGGATTGAAGAGAAAAGTTTTCATAGGCTTTCCCTCATTTGTCATGTTTCTTCCTACAAGCAATGCAATAGCTGATCCTAAAGAATGTCCAGCTAACCAAACATTTGCCGACCCTGCATTATTATTAACCACATCCTCAACAGCCCGAAGTGCTGATTGAAAGCGTGATCGCTTGTGAAGGTTGGGTATGCACCAGCTCAAATTCAGTATAAAATCTTGAAACATTTTTTTCTTTTTTTTGTTAGTGGGCCCCAGAAAGCGATGACATATTTGGGTGATTTGTTGTCGAAAGTGTATGAACTGTGTTTATAAACTGCGCCAAAAATGGAGTTATCATCATCTTCCATAAGCAGATGGATTAGCTCGAAATGGAAAGAGTTCCATCAGGAACGAGCCTGAGCTTGGCTGCCCAGGAGATTTTTCTGGCGGTCGCGTTCAAGAATTTGCACTCCATTAACCGAACTTGGAGCAACAGATCTTCGATCAGCCGGTTTTTTCCTTGTATATGAAGGATAAATTAATGTAGCAGAATCGTGAAAAATAAATTAAACTTGAAGTTTAAATATTTTAAAATATATATATTATTTTTATTGTTAAAAAATGATTAAAATAATATATATATATATATATATATATATTCTGTAATAAAGCAAACTCAAGTTAAACTCAGATAAAGAGAATGATTTCTTGCTTGAACAAAAAGAAATAAGACTTTGATGATATATAAAAAAATTCCTGAAAGAAAATAACTCTTGACTTTGATTCATCAGAATTAAAATGTATTTTCTAGGGATCGCCGTGCAAAGATCCTGAGTAAAAAAATTCTCTCACCAATCAACAGACGTGAGGTGTAAAGGTCCTGAATCGCTGAAAATCTGTGCTTTAGAGAATTTTCCCATTCTTCTATGAAATCCCAGACTGTCATTGCGCATACACCTTAGAAGAAAGAAAGATTTTGCCGATTATTTAAAGCACTTTTATTGAATTCCTTTTATTAATCCATTTGATGCAACTGTATTCTTACGATTTACATGGGAGGAGTAAAAGAAATAAAATGGAAGGTTTCGTGGGAAACACGTTGAGAAGACTTGAGACTCTGGAAATTACGACGAAAAAACACTATAACTTAGACAAACTTGGTTGGTTTACATTTAAATTACTAAATTTTGAAAACAACAAATCAGAGAGGAAGTACTTACGTGGAACAGTCTAATCCCTACAAGAACTAAACAAAACTCGAAAATATTGTCCACTCTAGAAAAAATTCTTGTATGGAATAGTCTAATCCTTGCGTGGAACAGTTTTGTCCCTAAAAGAATTAGATAAAACGTAACGATATTATTCATTTTAGAGAAAGACAATTAGATAAAACTTAACTATTGAAAAATCTTTGTGTAAGAATATTAGATAAAGTCAATTAAGGATTCGAAAATACTTGTGTAAGAATATTCTCCACTCTAGAAAACACTTTTACGATATTATCTACTGCAGAGAAAATCAACTAAATAAAACTTAATAATATTATCCACTTTAAGAAAAATTCTTGGGTTAAATCAACTAGGAAAAATTTTTGCATAAGTTTCCTTGTGTAAGTCAACTAGATAAAAACATAATGATATTATCCACTTTAGGAAAAATCCTTGTGTAAGAATATTTTCCACTCAAGAAAACACTGTTTTAAAGAATGTTAAACAAAAATAAGTAAATAAAAAAATGATTAAGCTAATTTTTTAAATAAATAATTTATAATAATATTTTATTTTTGACCTTAATTATTAAAAAATTAATAAGATTTACTTATTAAAATCATTATTTTTCTATTTTGATATTTTTTAAAATATAAAATATAATTTATGAAATTTTTATTTTTCTCAAATTATAAATTTATTAATTAAATTTTATATAATTTATATAATTTTTTTAATTTATACTTTTACAAAAGTTAGGTGTATAATAATTATTACACTACACAAAAATACAAAATTCTAAGAGAATCGAACTGGAAGGTAGATACTTGTCATTATTTTAAAATTGAGGGAGGTATACGTCATGAAGAAAAAGGTAGAGGGGTATTTGTCTTCTCTTCGAACCCCTCCACGGGGAGGGTATTTGTCATTCCACCAAGCTTAAAACGCTACATTTTATAAATTGGGCGTGCGGGGAATCGAAATAGGTCCCTCTCACGATCAAAGTCAGCGATTTACCGTATGAGTTTTGGACCAGTTACCTAGGCCCATATAGCCCAAAGGCCTGGATAAAAGTTGTATTATTTAACATGGGCCTAATACAATTTCTATAGTCCGAAGTATTGGGTATAAGTTTTGTGGGTCGAAATGATAAAATTTTGCATCTATATTTGAATCAAATAATATATTGATCAATTTTTTTAAGTTTCGATTTTGATAAAATCGGATCGGATTCATGTGTGACATTGTTATGGCATTTTTATGATTTTTCCGTCTATGCTTGCATTAAGCTCGTGGTTGATTTCTTTATGATTTTTATGAACGGAACCAATTGTACGAAACGAATCAAATTAAATAAAACCAAACCAAATTGATTTGGCTCTTAATTTTTAGTTTAATTTTAAGCTTAACTTAAACTGTGTTTGATTTTTGTGAACCAAAATTTAAGAATTGTTGCTTTTCAGTATTTTTTTTTTTTAATAGGATCAGCTGGGATCAGGAATAGCTTAGGAATCGATTCAGATGACGCAGAAAATGTGTGGGAATCATTTTGTGGAGCGCTCAGTTTTGAAGTACCCTTTACAGCAACAGCAAATTCTGCTTTCACAACACTGCTAGCAAACCGAATTCCATGCTTCAGCTTTTCGTTTTGAATCCGTTCTATCAGAGCAGATAAAAATGGCGAACAGAACAAAAGGGTTTCCATTGGATTTCCCATTTTGGTCATTTTTTTCCTACAAGCAATGCAATAGCAGACCCCAGAGAATGTCCAGCTAACCAAACATTCATCGCTCCTACAAAATGAACCACATTCTGAACAGCCAGAATTGCTAATTGGAAGCGTGTGATCCGTTGAAGCTTGTTGCTGATACACTAGAAATCAAGCTTCAGATATCTAACCCCGTCATGATCAAGCAAAATAAATTTGCCCCAGGAATCTGTTTGTTTGCTGTTGCGCAAAAGGCGATGACATATCTGAGTGCACTGTAATCGAAAGAGTATGAATTGTA